>NQII01004033.1:30398-172766 GCA_002778355.1 Clitarchus hookeri
GGGGGGCTACACGATATTAGGAAGGTGTACCAGTTTTTTTGGCTCTTCAGTGTATAACGACTTACGGTCTAAAGTGAATCATAAGGGCGGTACCCATCTTTGAAGGTGGAACTGAAACACCAATTTAATACAAATACTGTAGAGACCTTTTAAGATGCAACATTGAGTGTCCAGACAATGTGCAACGAAACAAAGATCCGTAAACACCAAAACACCTGTCTGTCGCTGCCATAAAAATATGTCATGGAAATAATCACGGTCACTACACTTATTTCGGCTTAGTCTCCACGATGCGGTATCATATTTGGGATTTAAAAGCTGGATTATTAACCCGCATGTCACAATTAACTTTACACATTATCGAAACACTCAGTGTTCCAGCTCCAGTAGTTGTAATAAACTGGTGTTTCAGATCCAACTTCAAATATATGTACCGCTCTTAGGATTCACTTTAGACATTACGTCGTACATAATATGTTTTAATTTTTTTTTCATGAATAACCAGCAGCCAAAGTTTGTCCGTATAATTCAGATACGCTCTATATATCGCGTCTAATTTTGAAATGTGTAAGTAGGATTGATTACAAAATTAATATTTTGCAATTCTCTCTCTCAAAAAATTGGCAAATTTTTTACTTTTGGTTTTCATTTCTACTTAAACAAACAAAAAACAGCAGTAGTATGATTAAGTTCCTTCTGGACCAATGTATTTTAAATAGGAGTTAGATTCGGTGCTGTGGCTGCGGCTGTGATTGGGGCTAGCTTAGTGAGGATGGCATATTCGGCTCGACTCAATGAGTGCTCGACTCAAAGCTCGTTAGAAATTATCCAAACTCGTGTCGGCATTCAAATTGCGAACCCTTTATCTCACGATATCATCTTTATTCTTCATCCAAAATTGGTCAAATAACCTACACTAAAAGTTTCATACACCATGTACTTATACAGGATTTATTCCTACATTTTTTACTGAAGTGTCACTTAGGTAGTTCTTGCACATAGACTAGTAGAATGATATGGGGGACTTCGGCACAAGGGCGCTGGGTTGCGAGCCAGGTTTGAAATTTGATCTCAAACTATTTAATTTGACCTTGACCGTTTTGAAATATCTTCTGTATGTTTTTTAAATATAATTTTCAATAAAAAGTGTTAAATAATTTGTTATAATTTTATATTAAAAATTCCATCTTTTAAATAATTTTTTTTCAGATTTTTGGAAATTTTGTGTTTTTAAGGTTATGAGCACAGAGTCAAGGTCACCTGGATATAAAATGGCCGCCGACCGACTGGAATGACAGAGCATGATGTCGGCCGGCGCCTGGCGCCTACTCCGCCGATCCCCTTACGACAAAGTACCTCAAATATGATTTCCCCCTGCCTTGACATTGTTGGTTTGTAAATATTAACTCCGAAAATAAGTGTATGGTAGTAAATCCAAGAAGGCGGGGATACTTCCCAAACCTCTCCACTCCACTCCGCCTATACCACCAAGCGACATGCTTTACTGAGCCTATGCCTATAACTAGAACCCCGAGTATTTCGCGCATTCATGCTAGACTTCACACTCCTCTATACAATCGAGACACCCCCGTTTTCTTATTGGTTGCTGCGATCAAGTGAGGCCTTTGTACAGCACTGTTCAACGCTCACTCACACTACTGCCTCCTGCTTATAACTGGCTCACAGTCAAACGGGGCGTGTCTAAACAACTGCCGTCCGATCGCAGTAGCAGGAGAAAAGAACAAGTGTTTGGAGTCTACCTTGCTACCGAATGGATTCGCGAAATATTCGGGCTCTACCTATCACGTGTGTCTCTTAGTTCCTGTCTCGTACACGGTCCAGTCTTCGAGTCTTGCCACGGCGCCTTGTGAAAGTTGTTGCACGTTCGAAAGCTGTACCAGCCGCGATGGAGGTGCGAAGGGGAAAAAAAGTGCCCGGAAGTGGAAGTAGTTAAAGATGTCTCGCTCCGATTGCTGCCAGATTACAAGTCGATGAGGAACAAACCCGTAAAATGTTTTTCTCGCTTTTGACGCGAATTCAACTCAAGACTCCCGCATACTTAGAGCTTTTTTTCGCGTTTGAGGCCGAGAAGCGCGGGAGTGATAAGGGCGACACTGCCACGCGCATCAAGTGCACCATCGCCGCTAAGCGCGGGGCTCTCAACTCGCGTGCAGTGTTCTAGTCACACTGCGTGAACCTATGTAACTTTCAGCGGTGACCCCATCATTTTATTGGTGGAAAGTAGAGGTATTATGGGGACTTTGGCACATTGGGACCTGGGACCGGAGCATCGGAGCTGTTCGTGCTCTGTCATTCCGATCGGCCGGAGGCCATCTTGGATCCTACTGACCTTGTTCTTGACCTTTGACCCCAAAAACCCAAAAAAATCTCAAATTTTTAAAAAATTAACGAAAAAATTATATTAAAAAGTATTTACAAGTATTTAAAAACTTATTTTAAAAATAAATGAAAAAAAACTGAAACTTCTGGAGATCCCCCACACCCTCTCCACCCATACTCATTTCACCATCTTGGAAGATGAAGTCCACCATCTTGGTAGGCGTCACAGTCACTGTCCACCATTATGGTCGATGCAGTCCGCAATCATGGTAGGTGCAGTCCGCCATCTTGATATGCGTCACAGCATCCGTCCGCCGTCGTGTAAAGTGCAGTCCGCCATCTTGGTAGGCGTCACAGCAACCATCTGCCATCGTGGTAGGTGCAGCCGTCCGCCATTTTTCTCGGTGCAGTAATTGGTCGGACTAAATTGCGGGGGGGGGGGNNGGGGGGGGGGGGGGAGGATATAAAGAATAAATACTCAATTTCAATGGTAATTTCATTAAAATTAAAACAAAATATTTTTGGTCGATTTTAATTAAATATTTTAATACAAGAAAAATATCGATTTAATAATTTATGCTTGTAGGTATACTGCTGATTTGAAAAATATTTTTTTTTAGAAATGGGAATGAAAATTTACCGATTTTCCTATGACTATAAATGAGTGCCAACAGCTCAATTTGCGGCTAAATGGTCAGAATGAGTGGGCCCTGGCAGCGAAATCAAGAAATTAACGCCACCTATTTGTTGAAAATACAATCTTACATGAAGGGTGCCGACAGCACCACCTATACTTGAAAAAAAAAATCAAATATGGCTGCCGTCTCGTGGCTGAATCGGCAGCTCACATGGTGACGAAATCGAGAAAATAGTGCCACCTAGGTGTTGAAAATATAATCCAATATGGAGCACGCCGACAGCGCAACCTATACCTTAAAAACATAAACAAATCTGTCTGCCGCCTGGTGGCTAATTCGACAACTCACCTGAAGTTAAATTAATACACTTGCGCCACCTAAGTGATGAAAACAAATTAAATCCAATATGGCGCTCGAACTAAGGTGAGAGATAAAATCCAGTAATGTATAAACAAATGACAAACGAAAAACCAAAAATGGCGGACGATGGCTGTGATGCCAACAAAGATGGCGGACTGAACCTACCAATATTGCGGACTGCATCGACCAAAATGACGGACGGTGGCTGTGATGCCTACCATGATGGTAGATTGCACCTACCAAGATGGTGGAATGAGTATGGGTGGTGAGGGTGTGGGGGAGCTCTGGATATTTAGTTTTTTTTTAAATAAATTTTTTAATATAATTTAAATAATACTTTATTTTTTTAATATGAATATTTTANTTTATTTTTTTAATATGAATTTTTAAATATATTTTTTAGATTTATTTGGATTTTTTAAGTCAAATGTTAAGGTCAAGGTCAGCTGGATCCAAGATGGCCTCCGGCCGACCGGAATGTCAGAGCACGAACATCTCCGATGCTCCAGTACCCAGTCTCGATGTGCCAAAATTCCCATTATCCCTCTACTGTGGAAAGTCTGTAAAAAGGTTCAGTGCAGGACCCTTGAGTAGTTTTGTATTTATCTGATGCGTATATTTTGAGTTACAGCGCTATGAATAACTAATATCCGTGATGTCTTGAAATCACTCAACATCCCTCGTCTGGAGAGCGTGTTGTTTTCATAAATCAGCACATTGGACGCACGTTTAATAGTTTCGTGTGAAAACGCGTATTTCAAACACAGTGCAGCGCAGTTCAAGAACGAGGTAGGCGGGAGGCTTAAACCAGACCGAGAGACCAGAAACGGTGACGTAACGTTGGCAGGGCGATCCGTGCCGCCATTAAAAACACCGTGACCAACAACACGATTGAAATAAATGTGGTCTTTTTGACCGTGTATACGACTACAATGGGAGCATTCGTGACCTTGAATTGACGCTGCACAAGCCCGAGGCGCGGCCCGCGGCGACCGGCAGCTGTTTTGGACGCGTGAGAAAATATCCGGGCAGTTATCTCACGACTCCGATATGCTAGCGCGCTGATTTTGGTGACAAGCGAAATATCTCGTCTATTATAGATTTGTGGATAGACACCATAACTACCAAGTATCCATCTCGTTACTTTCCGTGATTTCCATATCCCAAAGAAAATAATACCCGCTAGNAGACACCATAACTACCAAGTATCCATCTCGTTACTTTCCGTGATTTCCATATCCCAAAGAAAATAATACCCGCTAGCGCAGGTGTATTGACATAAAACCCATGGATGTGTTCCAAACACAGAAACACCCCGATTTTTTAAAAATAAGTTTCCCGTATCTTCACTCGGTAGTTACATAACCGCTTGCGTTGGTCTGGGCCGCGGTTTCGCAGGACATAGCGCGTTCGATTCCCGCCGAAGTCGCTCGCGGATTGTCGCATGTGTGCCGGACAATGCCGCAGGTAGGCGTGTTCTCTCGGGTTATCTCCCGTTCCCCCCGCCATTGCATTCTTGCGCTGCTCCATACTCACCTAGCTTCGCCCTTATCGTCGTCTCAAGACTCCGATGTAAACCTCCCCACTCCTACNTTCACTCGGTAGTTACATAACCGCTTGCGTTGGTCTGGGCCGCGGTTTCGCAGGACATAGCGCGTTCGATTCCCGCCGAAGTCGCTCGCGGATTGTCGCATGTGTGCCGGACAATGCCGCAGGTAGGCGTGTTCTCTCGGGTTATCTCCCGTTCCCCCCGCCATTGCATTCTTGCGCTGCTCCATACTCACCTCGCTTCGCCCTTATCGTCGTCTCAAGACTCCGATGTAAACCTCCCCACTCCTACTCCATTTGCGGTGGTCCGTGGCACGATCGCGCGATAACAACCGCTTGTTTCTCTCGCCCCTCACTCCCCGGACACGCCCACGTCTATTCGCGGTTTCGTTACACTTGTCGATTCAAATCTTCTTCCGGTAAAATTTGCTAAAAATGCTAAATCACATCGCCAGTCTAAATCACGCAGTTGCTGATAATCATCACCCCTCTCTTCAAGAAATTTTATTATTTCGTCCAATATATCTCAAAATATTCGCAAAAACTTGCTTCGGCTCAACCACCTTACGTCAGTGTGCAATGCCAAATCTGGTTTCTTCTCATCTAATTTCTGTTTAAAGAGCCGCCTTTGGAGAGATTTTCCTTTTATGGAATTTACAATCTTGAAAGAAATATCCATTACATGTTTTGTGTTTAGTCTCTTACTAGCCAATACTTGTTGATGAATTATGCAGTGGTAGCTAATGATGTCTGGAAAGTCTTCGTGACAAAGAGCAATTAAACCATTATGAATACCTGTCNAATTATGCAGTGGTAGCTAATGATGTCTGGAAAGTCTTCGTGACAAAGAGCAATTAAACCATTATGAATACCTGTCATTGCAGGAGCCCCATGTCAACAGTAACTATGCTCAAATATGTTTCCATCGAATATCTTGCTAATATATGCTTTGAATTCCGTGAATATATGGGGGCCACGAGTTTTTCCTTTTAAGGAAATCATACTTAGCAGTTCTTCTTTCGTCGAGATATCTTCAAAGACCATCCGAATAAAATTAAGTAATTGTGCAGTATCAGTTATATCTGTTGACTCGTCAAGTTGTAGCGAAAAAGCAACGCGGGACGNATAAAATTAAGTAATTGTGCAGTATCAGTTATATCTGTTGACTCGTCAAGTTGTAGCGAAAAAGCAACGCGGGACAATATCTCTTTGCAGTTTTTTTGTTTATGTTTTCACTCATCGTTTCTATACGGCGCATCACAGTATTTCGAGACAGCTGTAAACCATGAATAGCTTTTCTAATTTCATTTTTATTTTTGAAATTCACGAACAGCGAATCTGACACTGCTTCGAAAATTCCCTTGATGTATTCTCCATCGGAAAAAGGTTTGCACTTTTGTGCAATTCTGNATCGGAAAAAGGTTTGCACTTTTGTGCAATTCTGTAGCTTACTTGGAAAGAAGTTTCAGTTGCAGCCTTAATTTGCTCAATAGGCCTAGAAAACATGTTTTCTTGGACTGTTAATTGCGATTTAAATGCTTGCAATTTACTCTTTCTTATTTCGCTGTTAGGTGGAAAATCTGTCTGATATTTACTATGCATTGTGTTAAAATGTCACTCTAAATTTTCTTTTTTCTCGGTATTGCCACGGATGTATTGCATATTAAGCAGCAACAGTTTTCTTTCGCCACAGTAAAGAAGTAGTCCAGTTCCCAGTCTTGGTGAAAGTGGTAAGTTTTTGATTTATTTGGAGCACATTTTTTAACGATCTACAAAAATAAAATTAAAATATTAAGAACATAATTCGTATAGTAATAAAAGCAGAAATATCCTATAACTAAATGTGAATTAAATTTATTTTCGTAATGATGGCACAAAGTTAGCGAGTAAACATTATTTTTAAGTTTTTATNATAAAATTAAGTAATTGTGCAGTATCAGTTATATCTGTTGACTCGTCAAGTTGTAGCGAAAAAGCAACGCGGGACGATATCCCTTTGTAGTTTTTTTGTTTATGTTTTCACTCATCGTTTCTATACGGCGCATCACAGTATTTCGAGACAGCTGTAAACCATGAATAGCTTTTCTAATTTCATTTTTATTTTTGAAATTCACGAACAGCGAATCTGACACTGCTTCGAAAATTCCCTTGATGTATTCTCCATCGGAAAAAGGTTTGCACTTTTGTGCAATTCTGTAGCTTACTTGGAAAGAAGTTTCAGTTGCAGCCTTAATTTGCTCAATAGGCCTAGAAAACATGTTTTCTTGGACTGTTAATTGCGATTTAAATGCTTGCAATTTACTCTTTCTTATTTCGCTGTTAGGTGGAAAATCTGTCTGATATTTACTATGCATTGTGTTAAAATGTCGCTCTAAATTTTCTTTTTTCTCGGTATTGCCACGGATGTATTGCATATTAAGCAGCAACAGTTTTCTTTCGCCACAGTAAAGAAGTAGTCCAGTTCCCAGTCTTGGTGAAAGTGGTAAGTTTTTGATTTATTTGGAGCACATTTTTTAACGATCTACAAAAATAAAATTAAAATATTAAGAACATAATTCGTATAGTAATAAAAGCAGAAATATCCTATAACTAAATGTGAATTAAATTTATTTTCGTAATTATGGCACAAAGTTAGCGAGTAAACATTATTTTTAAGTTTTTATTTATTTACGCTTTTGGTAAGTACCCACTTACTANATGGCACAAAGTTAGCGAGTAAACATTATTTTTAAGTTTTTATTTATTTACGCTTTTGGTAAGTACCCACTTACTAGGTGGGTAATTCGCTTGACCCACCGAGTAAAACAATAATTGTTTTATAATACACTGCAAACATCAGCGAATAATATATTTAACTAGGTATATTATTGAGGGGTTCGTTTGCAATAGTAACAATATCGAAAATCGCCCCCTCCCGCTTATTGTCCATCGCGTGCCGAAAACAAAAGAGAGCTACTGCGTGGAAGAGAGGATAAATAACGCGATGGAACGGCGANTCCATCGCGTGCCGAAAACAAAAGAGAGCTACTGCGTGGAAGAGAGGATAAATAACGCGATGGAACGGCGATTGAGAAATTATACAAGATGATTCGCGCAGCAGTTGGTGATTACGTTGCACTGTCTGTTCTACGTATTTATATTTGTTGCCTCGCCACGATCGACTGGACTAATTGCCGCGATCGACCGGTCGATCGCGATCGACCGGTTGGCCACCCTTGCTATAGTTGATACCAAAGATGTTTGGCGCGAACCACATCTAATACAAGGATGGCTATTTTGTATCAAATATAAGTATATTAACGAGTCATTCCTCTTGTGACTTATCTAAGCGGTGACAGCGGCTTAAGGCACAGATTTATTGTGTCAAAAATTATGACTTAAAATTCCAAGAGAGAGAAGTTTAGTTTCATTTGACGATAATGCAATCCATTTAAGATTACGTACTTTTATAGTTGATGTTCGTTCTACATAAGAATAGTTGCTNCATTTGACGATAATGCAATCCATTTAAGATTACGTACTTTTATAGTTGATGTTCGTTCTACATAAGAATAGTTGCTCAATTTTCCGTAACCTGGAGAGGAACAAAATAATAAACGTCGGATTTACTTTTTGATTAAACTGTCTCAAAAGTCAAAACATATTTATAAACAAAATGTGTTATTTATATTTATAAATATATATATTAAAACAGCTCAGATATTCTTTAAAGAAACAATGTTATATTCTTTAAAGAAACAATGTTGACCTTACCGGTATATGTTTCGTTATTTCTTTATGTTGTTCATCGGTCAGTTCAGCGTAATGGGCAAATAAAAGAGATAAGCAATGAATAGGCTCTTTTGGTAATTTGCTTTTCTTAATGAATGTCTTATAATGTTTTAGATTCTCGACAATTGCAGACGTGAAAGACCAGTTCCCCGAGGACTCCATAACCTTGGCAAGCAAACTAAGTTCGCCCAGAGTGTTCAAGACTCACCTACCGAAACAGATGCTCCCGAAGGACATATGGGCGACAAAACCAAAGGTAATAAATAGCAAGCTTAGATGTTGTGATGCACGCAAGTCGTATGTGTAGGTTACATAGGCAAGGTATACGTAATGCTGAGTCAACTAGTTGCAGCGTGCTGTCCAGGAGAAGTGAGTGAGAGATAACTGGGCGTGCTTAAGGGGCCCGCCTACTTGCCACTTGAACTTTCTTGCAACTTGTTTGAAATAAGCTTCTTTTGAAGAAACTATTGAACGTGTCCCCACTGTGGTTACCTACGAAAAGGAAATATATTACAAACGAGAACGGAATTGGGCTATAAATATATCACGCAGGCTATAAATATTACTTCGGAGCCCTTCAACATCGTTAGCTTTTTCAGACAGCCGTATCTCAGAACATACTGCCCGGACNAGAGGAACAAAATAATAAACGTCGGATTTACTTTTTGATTAAACTGTCTCAAAAGTCAAAACATATTTATAAACAAAATGTGTTATTTATATTTATAAATATATATATTAAAACAGCTCAGATATTCTTTAAAGAAACAATGTTATATTCTTTAAAGAAACAATGTTGACCTTACCGGTATATGTTTCGTTATTTCTTTATGTTGTTCATCGGTCAGTTCAGCGTAATGGGCAAATAAAAGAGATAAGCAATGAATAGGCTCTTTTGGTAATTTGCTTTTCTTAATGAATGTCTTATAATGTTTTAGATTCTCGACAATTGCAGACGTGAAAGACCAGTTCCCCGAGGACTCCATAACCTTGGCAAGCAAACTAAGTTCGCCCAGAGTGTTCAAGACTCACCTACCGAAACAGATGCTCCCGAAGGACATATGGGCGACAAAACCAAAGGTAATAAATAACAAGCTTAGATGTTGTGATGCACGCAAGTCGTATGTGTAGGTTACATAGGCAAGGTATACGTAATGCTGAGTCAACTAGTTGCAGCGTGCTGTCCAGGAGAAGTGAGTGAGAGATAACTGGGCGTGCTTAAGGGGCCCGCCTACTTGCCACTTGAACTTTCTTGCAACTTGTTTGAAATAAGCTTCTTTTGAAGAAACTATTGAACGTGTCCCCACTGTGGTTACCTACGANACTTTCTTGCAACTTGTTTGAAATAAGCTTCTTTTGAAGAAACTATTGAACGTGTCCCCACTGTGGTTACCTACGGAAAGGAAATATATTACAAACGAGAACGGAATTGGGCTATAAATATATCACTCAGGATATAAATATTACTTCGGAGCCCTTCAACATCGTTAGCTTTTTCAGACAGCCGTATCTCAGAACATACTGCCCGGACACGAGCGAAACTACGATAGGGGTCTGTATTGAACTTTGCTACAGAAGTTAGACCAATAAAATGGTAGGAATCGTCGTTGTTTAAAGTCCCGCGTATACACGCAGCACGACGAGAACACTGCATGTCAGTTGAGAGCCTTGCGCGTAGCGGCGATGGCACACTTGATGCACGTGGCAGTGTCGCCCTTATCGCTCCCGCGCTATCTACCTCCAGGTGGGCGGCGTCCTTAAGGGACCCGCCTACCTTCGCATTTGAGGCTCTGAAGAGAGCGAGCCGTAGGCGACACTCCCACGTGCATCGAGTGTGCCATCGCCTCTAATCGCAGGGCTCTGAACTGGAAAGGACGCCGCCCACCTTCGCATTTGAGGCTCTGAAGAGAGCGAGCCGTAGGCGACACTCCCACGTGCATCGAGTGTGCCATCGCCTCTAATCGCAGGGCTCTGAACTGGCGCGCAGTGTTCTCGTCGTGCTGCGAGTGCCTATTGGACTTCAAGCTGTGATCCTGTCATTTTATTGGTGGCAAGTTTGTAGCAAGGTTCAGCGCACGCCCCTCGAGTGCTTACGTATGTATACAACACGTTTATTTTGCGATACAGCGCTTTGAAAAAGCAGTTTTTAACTATTTCGGAGTGCTTTGAAATTATGTTTCTAATTTGAATGTTGTCTTGAAAGTAGTCGACAGGCATAGCCGGAAGTGTGTGTTCTTTTGATGGTTCAGCACACTGGGCGCAGGTAAAAAAACTTCATAAAAAACCTGGATTTCAAACACACTGCAACGTAGCTCTAGCGCCAGCTAGACGGACCCCTTAAAGGTCCTCACCGCTGTTAGGGTGAAGTCAATAATGATAATCACTCACATCTGTGTGTCCGCCCGGGACATATGTTTCTCCCCTTTGTGCTTTCTTACTGTTCTCTGCTATCTCTGACAGAGAGACAACCCAGCGAGTTGTCGGCCACTGTCACCGCGAATACAATTGCCATCTGACCTTAGCTGCGAAACGGCGAAGCCCCGAGCCGGAAAGAAGGAAACACTTTTCAGTGAAGTCGCCGGCGACGGAGTGCAACGGTAAGGAAAACGGGAGTAATGTGAGGAAACCCATCGGCCAATGACAACGTTCGCCACGTTTTCCACGTATGAAAATCGNAAGGAAAACGGGAGTAATGTGAGGAAACCCATCGGCCAATGACAACGTTCGCCACGTTTTCCACGTATGAAAATCAGGAGTAAGGGGGAGAACTCAACTTAGAATCGAATCAAGTTCGCCGAGTTGGGAGGCGTGAGGTCTGACCACTACACCACAGCGCCCTCTTTTTTTTTCTTTTTTTTTTTTGCGGAAAGTAAAATACCTTTTTGTTAGAATGGGAAGATTGTATTGTCGGTTTAAGCAGCTCACTCCGTGGCTATGGATAATATGAACAGCGTAACCATTTTTATTATTGCCATTTTTTTTATGTCTACTGCTTGGTTCTTAAAAAAGTCTTCGGTGTTCGTATTCGCTCCCGTGACCACGAAGCCAGTAGCAGCACTGGTTCATGCTGAAGCCTTAAGCTTGGCTGAAGTTGTGAGTGCTACGTTCCAGGTGGTTCGAAGCCCACTACAATGACGAGGTCCCATTCTGTTCACAAACTTGCGGCGTGTACCGCGAACTTGGTTTTTATTTTATTTTTAAATATTTTTAACAGACTTACGAGGACTTTTCACGAACTAAGATCGCGGTCACACTAGACACAGAACTACTTCACTTCGAACATGTTTAGATTTGCACGCGGTTACACTTACTCCGAACTTGTTCCCATCGCAATCACTTCTGTTCAAACCAAACTGGCTGCCAGAACATCAGAACTACTTTTGTTCAGTGTTGCGCTCCGATTGGCTGCTACTAAGTAAATACACTAAACCATTTTATTAAATTTGCTTAGATTGGAGTGGAGTGGAGAGGTTTCGGCGGCTGCAATAGCAAGGTCTTGAGAGACGGCGAGGTTGAAATGAGGTGAATATGGTGAAGCGCCGGAATGCAAGGGCGGGGGAAACGGGAGATCCTCAAGAAAATCCGCCGGCCAGCGGCATCGTTCGGCACGATCCCCTCGTGCGAAAATCCGGAGCGACCACGTCGAGAATCGAACCCGGCTCGCCTTGGTAGGAGGTGAGAGCCCTAGCCGCTCTGGCGGGGTTTCCTGCGTTCGTCAAAACAAGGTTGTGTAACTCATGAATGCGCAGTGGTGTATATTCTATCTGATTTATTTGTACGAAATTTGGTTTGTGTATTTCAGTTTTTGTTTGTTGTGTTAAAGATTTAAACGATATCTAAATTACAGCTGAGAGCGGTTTAAACAAGTTTTGGCACAACTCGTAAATTCTTGTTGCAGAGAGATCTGCACGTAGGTATGTTGGATGAACAAACATTTTACTAAGGCAGCAAGAGAGTTAAGTGTTCCATAAGCTGTTGATTTTGGTACCTGGCAACGAGCGTGTACCTTTTATTAACATGGGATATCTTAATGGGACGCATAGAAAAGATACTGAAAGACCACGTACCAGTCATACATGTTATAAATAGTTTTAATAAATTTTGACAGGCGGAAAGACTTTTGAGGATTCTAACATGACTGTACAAACCTATGCCAGCAGGGCTAAACACGGTATACAGTGTAGTTTCTTAAATAGTTATATAAATGTGCTGAGTTGTCTGCAAATACGCGCCACGTAAGAAGACTACGAAAAAAGATCTGAAATTTCTTATTAAGCCGAAGTAGTTAGTTTAAAATACCGTTATCATATAGTGCATCAATAGTTTAAAATACCGTTATCATATAGTGCATCAACTATATGTGTATTAAACGATAAGCCTGTATGTTTAATGAGGAAAAGAAGAGCTGAATAAAGAAGAAGGTGCCCTGGTTTCCATTCAACGAGATCTGCGAACCCGCCGAAACTTAAATTGAAATTAATTCATGTAAAACAGTTTTCGTACTGAGGCAGTAGTTTGACAGTGCAACTTAAGTACGCCTGTGTGTGTGTGTGTGTATATATATATACATATATATATTTTTTTTGAGACGCGGGTTTTTGTGTTTTCCACTGACAGGCATAAAAATAATAATAAATTAAATCTGTGATAATGAGTGTCAGTTTAATAATCACAAATGGTGAAAGTTTTTTTGAGTCATTTTAAAGAAATTAAATACTTTGAAATCTAATAATAATACATTATCACCTGTTGTACCAAATCTTACAATATTTTCAATTGAAATTTAGAAATAATTTAAATCATTAATATAACAAAGGAAAAACAAATACACAAATCAAATCTTGTGAAAATAAATAAGACAACAAAATATACACCGTTACGCATTTATGCGTTACAGTTGGTTGTATAAAAATTAAAAAATAACAACGTATTAATAAGTGTTGGGAGCGGTTATAATTACAGGAGTGTGTTTCTGAGGTTAGGATTTGTCTTTTATTTGCAATCGGTTATGCAGATGTAACCATACAAACGTATTCACTGTGGTACCCACTTAACTGAACGTGTTTAAATATGGTTGCCGTAACATAAGTTCAGACTTGACTTATACGCGCGCATTAGTTTAACTTAATGTAAGTTCCTACAGGATAGCAGAGACTACATACGAAATAGCAACTTATCCTGTTTTAACTTGTTCATCGCAGAACTTGGCTCTACCTCTCAGAAAATCCGGAACCTGTTGTAAAAACAATAACGCAAAAAAAATAATTATTTAGAAACAAGCCAAGGTTACCTGTTGCAAACAGGTATGTGTAAGTAGATAGATAATGGGGCTTCTGGCACAGTGGCAATGTGCAGTGGACCAGTGGACTAATCGCCATCTTGAATTTTCCATCATGGAATCCATCACAGTCTCCATATTGTTTCTAGAATTTTCGAGTTGATGATCTGTCATTCTGCTGTGCACTTCATGCTCTGTCATTCTGCTGTACACTTCATGCTCTGTCATTCCATGCAGTTATATTGTTTCTAGAATTTTCCAGTTACTGCTCTGTCATTCCACCTTGGTACCTCCTGCTCTGCCATTCCTTCACATGACATCTTACAGAGAACCAGAGGACTAGCTGCCATCTTCATTCCATGCTGTGATAATGGAATTTTCCATTGACAGAGGAGGAAAATGGGAAATTATATAATGGTGGCATGGAATGAAGATCGCAGCTAGTCCTCTGGTCCTCTGCCAGATACCACGGGAAGGAATGACAGCACAGGAGGTATCAAGGTGGGACGACACAGCAGGAGAATGGAAAATTCCAAGATAGCCTCATGGAATGAAGATGGCAGCTCTAGTTCTCTGGTACTCTGCCAGATGCCATGTGAAGGAATGACAGAGCAAGAGGTACCAAAGTGGAATAGCAGGGCAGTAACTGGAAAATTCTAAAAACAATATGGTAGTATGGAATGACAGAGCATAAAGTACCACAACAGAATGGCAGATCTTGAACTGGAAGGTTCTAGAAACAAGATGGCGGCCGTGATGCAATCCAATATGGCGGATATAATATGGTGGCTAGTCCACTGGTCCACTCCACCATGTCACTGTGCCAGAAGCTCCATAATATATCTACTTATGTANACTTGTTCATTGCAGAACTTGGCTCTACCTCTCAGAAAATCCGGAACCTGTTGTAAAAACAATAACGCAAAAAAATTAATTATTTAGAAACAAGCCAAGGTTACCTGTTGCAAACAGTTATGTGTAAGTAGATAGATAATGGGGCTTCTGGCACAGTGGCAATGTGCAGTGGACCAGTGGACTAATCGCCATCTTGAATTTTCCATCATGGAATCCATCACAGTCTCCATATTGTTTCTAGAATTTTCGAGTTGATGATCTGTCATTCTGCTGTGCACTTCATGCTCTGTCATTCTGCTGTACACTTCATGCTCTGTCATTCCATGCAGTTATATTGTTTCTAGAATTTTCCAGTTACTGCTCTGTCATTCCACCTTGGTACCTCCTGCTCTGCCATTCCTTCACATGACATCTTACAGAGAACCAGAGGACTAGCTGCCATCTTCATTCCATGCTGTGATAATGGAATTTTCCATTGACAGAGGAGGAAAATGGGAAATTATATAATGGTGGCATGGAATGAAGATCGCAGCTAGTCCTCTGGTCCTCTGCCAGATACCACGGGAAGGAATGACAGCACAGGAGGTATCAAGGTGGGACGACACAGCAGGAGAATGGAAAATTCCAAGATAGCCTCATGGAATGAAGATGGCAGCTCTAGTTCTCTGGTACTCTGCCAGATGCCATGTGAAGGAATGACAGAGCAAGAGGTACCAAAGTGGAATAGCAGAGCAGTAACTGGAAAATTCTAAAAACAATATGGTAGTATGGAATGACAGAGCATAAAGTACCACAACAGAATGGCAGATCTTGAACTGGAAGGTTCTAGAAACAAGATGGCGGCCGTGATGCAATCCAATATGGCGGATCTAATATGGTGGCTAGTCCACTGGTCCACTCCACCATGTCACTGTGCCAGAAGCTCCATAATATATCTACTTATGTANTAATATGGTGGCTAGTCCACTGGTCCACTCCACCATGTCACTGTGCCAGAAGCTCCATAATATATCTACTTATGTAAATAAGTGTGGGCTAAAGTCAGTTATGACTAGGTAAACGAGGCTAAAAGAAATACCACAACGAGTAATAAAACAAACGAACAACTAGGACGGACAATGCAGGTGTACGTAAATAACACTCGGCGACAACATTTGCGACGTTCCTGGAAACAGGATCAGTTCTCGTCTCCAGCTGCACGTGCAGTTATTTTATTTTATTTATTTTTTGTGTCTTTTCTTGGTTTTATGCCATATTCTGGGGTTTATGCTGTATACAACAATGATAATAAATTGCGTATATCCAAAATAATATGTCACGCAATCATCTAACCCTTTGCAAGAATTATACTGTAGCATATTCGTAGTATATTTACGCTTTTTGAATCAAACCTTTGAAAAATCACTCTATGTATGTATATTCGGTTGTTTTCTAAGAATGTCATGTGCCACAAACGCCAAATAATTCTGCTAACAGGAAATTATCCGACTTTTGATTAAATTTAATTTTTACTTATATTTAAATTAATACGTATAAAGCAGAGAAAAAAATTATTGGTAATATCTAGTACTAAAGATGTAAGTGTGCTTTAAATACTAAGTTTGTGTGTCTCTTCTAGTTTGATACTTCTCTGCTAGTTGAAGTAGGTATGGCTTAACTTTTCGTCAAAGTCCACTGCGTTACTACTTTTTAAAAGTTAATTGCAACATAATTACAACCCTTCAGCTGAAATTAGCCTCAACATTGCGACTCATACCTACGCATACGAAACTCACACTNGCAACATAATTACAACCCTTCAGCTGAAATTAGCCTCAACATTGCGACTCATACCTACGCATACGAAACTCACACTAACACCTTACCAGGGACTCGAATGCGGAAACCTAAACATCACGCACAATGAAGCATAAAATGCCCAACGTGCCTTTGGATTTGATGTGACGATCCCAAACTTTAGCGGCATTTGACTACCTGACGAGATGCTTTGATAATATTCATTGAGTAAAATCCAACCTTAACGCTTTAAATCCGCATACGAATCCGTGNACCTGACGAGATGCTTTGATAATATTCATTGAGTAAAATCCAACCTTAACGCTTTAAATCCGCATACGAATCCGTGCCTTATGCTGGCGTAATCTGGCGTCCAAACCAACTTTGCCGCGGAATTCGGTCCATTTCTGTATAAATGAATAAATATTAATGTGAAGTTAAAATGTTATGAGCCCATGAAAATGCTACTTCTTCGCAGCTTTACACGTAAATTGTGTGTGGCTGTTATTACCAGAGAGAGCACATTGGTATTGGTATACATGCGAAGGTCGTCCTTATTGTCCTTCAAACATGCGCTTCCGCCGTTATAACCATAAGCACTTCACGTGTCGCATATATGTCGCAGCACAGTACATAGCTACCTTACATTTGCAGTGCGTGTGCGTGACGCTATTGTGATTGCGGAAACATCCTAATTAAATGTTTTGGGTGCAATTTTAAGATAGAATTCAGCACATTTGTGTAAACCTCAAAATTATAATACAAGCTATGTGCTCACCTTTATTTTAACTAAGGAAGTATACAATTATAAGTTTATAGCGTAAAACCCAAAGGAATCTACAAAGCCGGAAACAGCTAGGTAGTAAAGGGGCTCTTCGAGACAGAAAGGTTTTCTCCTATTTGTTTTGTTTTGAATTTACATTAAGTCAGATAAGAACGAATTTTCTCATAATCTTAATACAGTCATAATTAATGAGTATTAATTTGGGGACATGGTAATCCCACCCACGTGTTTAATGTCTTGTGTAACAGAAACGCAATCACGAACTATGTTTTCGTGAACATGTCCTTCTGAAATGAGAACCCTCGAATTATATATCTTTATCCTTCTAGAGGCAACAACTATTTGACCTATTGTAGTACAATTATAAGGTAAACCATATCAAGTTAACTCTATACAGTAATTTGAAATTTTACATGAGATAAAACTGACGTTCTGGGTCGGGTTCCCTTAAAATATCCTACATGCGAGCCTGAACATGGCTGTACTATCAAAGAGAAATATCAAATTACAAAATGTTGTTTATATGGTAGCAATTTAAATNCGAGCCTGAACATGGCTGTACTATCAAAGAGAAATATCAAATTACAAAATGTTGTTTATATGGTAGCAATTTAAATATTGGTGATTTACAGTGGCAGAGAGTTTCTTTGGCTTTTAGGTAAAAACTCTGTTACTCCTATGATTTAGTAGATACACTTAGGCGACAGTTTAATACGCAAGGTGTGCGGTGAAAGGAAATATTTCCGCGTCTAAACCTAAAAATTCATTTTTACTCGTGCCGCTTTTCTTGTGGACCATCGAAATGAAATTTCCATCGAGGCTATACGTAATTTGTTAGTGTAATTTTTGTCAGTAGATGCCGAATTGAGGTGTGTGTGAAGTTGGATGTCATGTCCGCTAGTAATCCCAACTACGACGGGTAAACAAGTCGAGGGTTGTCAATTTTGATTCAGCAATCTTAGACAAAGTGAAGGAAATGTTTTTTTATAAAAATATCTTCACTTTATCGGATGATCCGAACCATGGCTGCAACAAGTTTTTTTTTTCGGCTCTGGGGGNTTATAAAAATATCTTCACTTTATCGGATGATCCGAACCATGGCTGCAACAAGTTTTTTTTTTCGGCTCTGGGGGTTGGGAGAAAGAATGGGTTATCATCTTGCCTATGAAAATTGACACTAGTGGTTTAACCAGAAACTTTTTTTAAGGAAGGGAGTTGAGTATTAACACAGCCAACGATTTTGTAAATTAATTTCACTGAAATTATCGCTTAAAAGGGAAAACGTCATTAAAACCCTGTTATTTCGGGAGGTAGGTTACCGCCCTTTGGTCGACCTTCTACAGTACGCCACTGGATTTAACTATGTGATCAAATACATTACATTTAATGAATCATTTCTCTTCTGTATAGTTTGTTTTACGACGCTTTGCCGATTGTATGTTAATTTTCATTTTATATTTGTATGTANACTACGACGGGTAAACAAGTCGAGGGTTGTCAATTTTGATTCAGCAATCTTAGACAAAGTGAAGGAAATGTTTTTATATAAAAATATCTTCACTTTATCGGATGATCCGAACCATGGCTGCAACAAGTTTTTTTTTTCGGCTCTGGGGGTTGGGAGAAAGAATGGGTTATCATCTTGCCTATGAAAATTGACACTAGTGGTTTAACCAGAAACTTTTTTTAAGGAAGGGAGTTGAGTATTAACAAACGATTTTGTAAATTAATTTCACTGAAATTATCGCTTAAAAGGGAAAACGTCATTAAAACCCTGTTATTTCGGGANAACGATTTTGTAAATTAATTTCACTGAAATTATCGCTTAAAAGGGAAAACGTCATTAAAACCCTGTTATTTCGGGAGGTAGGTTACCGCCCTTTGGTCGACCTTCTACAGTACGCCACTGGATTTAACTATGTGATCAAATACATTACATTTAATGAATCATTTCTCTTCTGTATAGTTTGTTTTACGACGCTTTGCCGATTGTATGTTAATTTTCATTTTATATTTGTATGTATGTATGCGTGTGTATGTATGTAATATGTACTGCTTTATGAATCATAATAATCACAAGTGCATGGTTGTAGATCGTCTACGTGTCAAGGAATCCCAAAGACGCCGCCATATCCTACTACCATCACCACAGGCTGTGGAATGGCTACGAAGGCTCCATGGAAGACTTCATGGACGCTTTCTTGGGCGACGTCGGTAAGTTAGCGTTTGGTTTGCCTTGCAATTTTGTATTAGTCGTGTTTCAATTGTTTTAATGCGTAGACTCATGTGGCGAGGAAATCGAGTTGAAGGATGTTTCGAGCTCAATTTCACCCCCCCCCTTTTTCCAATAATATAATTAGTTGTTGAGCAAAAAAATTGGTAACTTATTTGCTCCAAACCCAGTACAGTCAGGCGTTCCGCATCGTCTGGCTTATGAGTGTACGACCGTGTGACATACGCCATCAATGTTAAACTTTAAAATATAGTACTGGATTTAAAAGAAAAATACACCACAAAAATATTTAACGTAATTCTAAAATAAAAAAATATATACTATTATAGGTATACAGATATCTATAAGAAAAACTTGTAGTGATAAACGATAGCAATACGCGTGTTACCGTATTTTGCTGAATATACATTTTTTAGAAAACCAGTTTCCTCGAGTGATTTGTAACACTTACCAACGTATAAAATATTGTTTATTTTCTTTTCCCTGTTACATTTATTGCACCGTGCAATTAGTATTATTTGCTATTCACGATAAAGTGAGCACTTTTTGAAGCCCTCTCATTAAGAATAATAATCAATAAATATATTTTATCGTATCCTTAGACGTTAACTTTCGATATCGGTGAAATATATACACCGTATTTACTACTTTCATGACAAAATTTATTTTAACAAGTGTTGGAAATTTAAAAAAAAAANGTGAAATATATACACCGTATTTACTACTTTCATGACAAAATTTATTTTAACAAGTGTTGGAAATTTAAAAAAAAAAATGGCTTATATGAAAAAGTAACTAGGGCTTAAAAGTACTCACTTTACCGTGAACAGCCTATACCAAGGGATACAGGTTTCTAGGAAATAATACTGCAAGTGTTACCAGCTTCTACAATCTTAACGAACGCAAAAAAAAAAAAATGAGCAGGGAAAGTGTGTAGTGAGTAAATTGCGTCCACTGACTGAGAAAAAAAATCCTGTAACCAATAAATTCAGGGATTATAAATTGATTGGTGAGACACATAGTGGTTGTGGAGGGGGCAAAAACAGAAACATNGTGAAATATATACACCGTATTTACTACTTTCATGACAAAATTTATTTTAACAAGTGTTGGAAATTTAAAAAAAAATGGCTTATATTAAAAAGTAACTAGGGCTTAAAAGTACTCATTTTACCGTGAACAGCCTATACCAAGGGATACAGGTTTCTAGGAAATAATACTGCAAGTGTTACCAGCTTCTACAATCTTAACGAACGCAAAAAAAAAATAAGCAGGGGAAGTGTGTAGTGAGTAAATTGCGTCCACTGACTGAGAAAAAAAAATCCTATAACCAATAAATTCAGGGATTATAAATTGATTGGTGAGACACATAGTGGTTGTGGAGGGGGCAAAAACAGAAACATNTAACCAATAAATTCAGGGATTATAAATTGATTGGTGAGACACATAGTGGTTGTGGAGGGGGCAAAAACAGAAACATTCCTTTCATAAACTCATGTCCGCGAATGCAAGTTCTTTGCCGTTAGAGAGCGTCGGAAATGCGGTACGCAGCCCCTGTCATTATGCAAACAGATGCAGCACAATCAGTGCTGGTTGCAGCTACCGCAGGCGCTAAGACAATAATCTACACATTGAGAACGCCCACAGCTGTACCGTGGGGAGACACTGTGACAAAGCCACGTTGGATTGGCGGAGACACTGTGACAAAGCCACGTTGGATTGGCGGAGATTACACATTTTCAGGGATAATGAATTATTTGGTTGGGACCGACCAGGATCATAAGGGACGCGCGTTGGAATCTCCACTNACACATTTTCAGGGATAATGAATTATTTGGTTGGGACCGACCAGGATCATAAGGGACGCGCGTTGGAATCTCCACTGTGGACAACGCATGCAGGTTGTCGTGGTCCATTGTTACCTGTATCTGACCGCCTCACTTCGCTCACCTGGACGACCTAGCTGTGGTGACAAATAATTCCCAACTAAGACTAATCACTGCACTGAATTACAATTAATCACACGAATGTTAGAAAAGAGGTTGGAAACCGAAGGTTTATTTGGATGTTGGAGGTGGCGATAGCCATGATATGCCACAATTGGGAGTTGGTACGAGAACTCAGCCTTGATAGAAACTTTCCGGGCTGAACTGGGGTGATTAGAGAATGGACTTCCGCCGAGGAAGGATGATGTTGAGATAAACGTAAAGAAATAGCTCGACCATGGACAATGTTTCCAGGAGAAGCTACGAGGCCTAAAGCATCTGCAGGAACCAAAAAAGGAATGGCAAATATAAGTATAGGTTGTTTAAGGTTAAAGGAGTACTTTTGAAATCAACCTTTGAACAGTGTCACTGCCCATACCTGCGCATATTTTATCGAGCACACTAACTGGCGTNATACCTGCACATATTTTATCGAGCACACTAACTGGCGTGTACCCAGTTAAGTTGGCAACAACGGAGGGAATGTAGTTCCATGACTTAAAATTGAATTAAAAGTGCTAGGTAAACATTTCCGAATACCCAAATTATTTATTTCGCTTTCTGTTTTTTTCTAATGCATATAAATTAAAGAATCGGCAAATTCTTGAAATATTTACTTGTCTCATAATTGTACAGTTTCACCTGACCGCTGTATGAATACAGTGACAAGTCCACAACAATGCTAGTGTTGCATGCGGGGGAATAATGTACAATGCGCACACGAGTAGGTCTCAAGCAGGGTTTTCAAGAGTGCTCAGTTTGCCGGGAACATCCTTTCAAGTAGTTCTCCAATTTTTTCTGGGGTTTTGTTCTGGAAGGTTGTGTATACCTACGAGTCTCAGCATTTAATCGTATACCATCCTGTACATCGTTTCTACCATTATATTTTCAGATTGCAATTTTTCCCATTTCATGCAAACTAGAATTCTTTTTTCCTAAAAAATAATTTACTCAACANTATATTTTCAGATTGCAATTTTTCCCATTTCATGCAAACTAGAATTCTTTTTTCCTAAAAAATAATTTACTCAACACGAATTATATTGTTATCTTGTGTATGTGAAACGTTTTTACTGTTTCAGTTGTGTCGAGTCCCTTCTGGGAGCACGTGATACAATTCTGGGATTGTAGGAATGAGGACCACATTCTGTTCAACACGTATGAAGAAATGAAAAAGGTATATTTTATTACAGGAAATTGCGTTTGATAGTTCATATTTACAAATATAATGTACACAATCTTCGCCTTGTCGGTGGATGAACTAATCACGAGACATGTAGTTGTCTCGTGATTAGTTCAACGGCGATCATTTAGGTCCGTCCTACAATGTACAGATACGTAAGAAAACGGACTCGAAAACGCAACAAGCCGATGACTTGGGATGAATTTTAACCATTCTACAATACGAAGAAACGGCACAGTCTTACAACTTACGAAAACAAAATTCTCAGCTGTTGCAAATTACTGGTATAGGCTTCATAATATACACATCTCATTTTGTATATGTTTACAGTTTTTAAAAATGCGTAAATACTACTGCCGAACCATGTGCACTTATTTATTAAAACAAAAATGATAATCGCCACGGCAAATCGAAACAGTTGTTGCCTTGTGTGCCACAATGGCCACGAAAACGAATATCAACAAATTAAATATTCGATTCCTATTGGCTACACGGATTCGCGGACACGGAAGAGTTGGGAGATGCCCAGTTTTCTTACGCGTATCCGTACGTTATCCGCTTCCGCATGCGTGCCATTGTAGATTGTAGCGGAGTGTGTTACGCGTCCGCTTCCGTGATCCGTATCTGCGTGCGTGTCATTGCGTAACGCGCCTTATAGAGCTCGGTTGATTTCCTTATTTTAATTAATTTCCAGAAGTAATCATAAAATTCTCTTTCAAAAATTATATGAATATTTCGTATGTAAGATATTTATTATAATCCGTTTATAAAAATAAAAAATAATAATTTAAGATATTTTAAATATGTATCACGAGTAGTAGAATTATCTGCGTTTGAGCACAAGGGCGTGGGGACGCGAGCTGTTCATGCTCTGTCATTCCGGTCTCCCGGATGCCATTTTCCCCTCAAAATTTTCTTTTTTTCCCATCAAAGTTCCTTGTTTTCCCTCAAAAAGCACTGATTCCCCAGCTGCAAAAACAAAGCCGCAGAAAGGCACTTTTCGATCCATCGGAAGGATTTGGGAGGCTTGCTTCTCAAGGGCAGAGCAGTGGCTGCCATATTGCTTTTATAGGCATAGGGTATGCCAAATCGATACACGGGATCCAGGATCGAAGCCGGGGACGACCGTCATCCATCTTGGTTCTGCCAGTAATATTGTCCGCCATATTTGATCCAGGTGACGTTGACATTTGACCTTGACCACAGTGACCTTTGACCTTGAACCCGTAAATTTCCAAGAAAATCCCAAAAAATCCCTAAATATTTATGGGAAGCTATTAAAAAATTATAAAGTTAAAATTGTTTATGTTCGGGATTAAAGGGGACGAGGGACTGGAACCGACAAGTCACCATGTTATGATGTCACCCAACCACCATGTTTGACCCAGGTGACCTTGACCCGACCTTGTCCATATAACTGTGACCTTGGATGACTAAAAACGAAAACTCGAGAAAAAATTGTAAAAATTGAATAAATATTATAAAATTCAACAAGCATTTTACAGTACTGATTAATTAGCTGGATCCAATTTGGAGGTAGCCCCATATTGGATCCAGTTGACCTTGACCTTTGACCTTTAACCCAAAAATGTGTTATAAATCTCAATTTCCTAAGAATTTATAAAAAATTATTTTAAAATATTACTGTCAATTATTATTTAAATTATTTTTTAAAACTTTCTTAAAAACTTACATTTATGGAGGTCTCCCACAGTACCATGTCCAGCAGACGACTGTCCCCTCTGATCAATCACATTGTATTAACATTCCCCTCCCATACCCACTCACTTTTGC
Source organism: Clitarchus hookeri (assembly GCA_002778355.1). Classification (NCBI taxonomy): domain Eukaryota; kingdom Metazoa; phylum Arthropoda; class Insecta; order Phasmatodea; family Phasmatidae; genus Clitarchus; species Clitarchus hookeri. The sequence goes on from NQII01004033.1 coordinate 54,944, forward strand.
TCATTCTGTAGAATGCACTCCACTCACCGTATTGGTTTGTCATTTGTTTTAATTTTCAACATCTAGGTGATGCTAGTGTATTAATTATCGATTTTGACACCAGAAGTGCTGTCGATTTAGCCAACGTGTTGGTTGTCAGTCTTGGCCTTACCCCAATAACATTGACTTGAAAAATCGAGAAAAATCACAGTCCATACAATTGTCAATTACTAGCTGGTCACATCAAGGCACCGTACCGACTAACACCACTAATTAACGACTGACGGCACACAATACGGAAAATCCACCCAAGACTAACTCCACCCAAGACTATCTCCACCCAAGACTGATTCCAGACGAGACTGACTTAGCCCAAGACTAACTCCTGACGAGACCAGTTCTTGCAAAACTGGCTAGACCAAGCTGTCATACCTATACAATAATATTATGATTTAAATTTCGAAAAAGTCTCCTAATAAGAGTTTCATAGCTAACCTCTTCGCAGAAAATCTTCGCAGAATCTTCGCAAAACATTTCTACCAGAGCCGTCCATACTAAAGGGCCATACTAACTTACCAAGCCAACTTACCAGACCAACTGACCATGCCAAGCTACTAGTTGTGAAACATTCCTCAAATAAATCCCCCTCATTTCATTCGTTCGCCATATAGAACTCAAGTCGATTTTAAACAACCCGGGTAAGGCATAATACTTTAAATAGAACTATAACCCTCCTACTGCATGCACTCACATAAATTTCATCTAAAACAGACTCTCAAACACCACCAAATTAATAAGTCTTTCAGAGAAGCAGAAGGGACTGTATAAGAAATCGCTGTACTACCATATACATAAATTTTAATTTATTTACAACTATATACATTCTATCTCTCTAACTATTTTGAACATTCCATCTTTACATTTCCCATCTGTTTGCAGATCATGGATAGTAGCCGACAGTCTCATCTTATATAACCCCAATTCTTCAGTTAATCGATGATTGAAGATATCTCAACATTGTGTGAGAGATCCCCGAATTTTTGCAGGTCAATCAAATATCTAAGTCTATCAACAAGTTCATTCGGGTCTTCGGGAAATACGTAACGAGCGTTATTGACGCCTTCTGCCTTCTTCACACCACTTGTCGAAGGAAACTCGTTGGTGAAATGGATGCGAACATCGAGAGAATCATCATCCTTCTCATCATATATTTCATCAGCACTGTCTTCATAGTCATTATCATCAATTCTGTCTTCATGGTCGTCTTCACCTCCTGTGTCATCCTCAATATCAAGTTTGCTTTTCTTTGTAGGGGTCGTACAGTCATCATCAGTATTTAGAGCCGACAACTGTTTATTCTGAAGTTCGTCGATTTCACACGAACGTCTTGCAACTGTATGTTCCACACACAATGACTCTACCAGACATCGTAGGTCTCTCATTCCATCATTAGCATTAACCGTCCCATCATAATCTTCTGCGGAATCAGTGCCCATCGATGCAACAGGAGGTATTGACATCACTTGCTGGCTGTCAAGAGACGAATCCTTGCAGTTCTTGATGTGGTTCTTCAATATATCACCTTGCATAAACCATTGCGAATGGCGCGACTGATAATCAGTGCCAGATAACTAATTATGATGGGGAATTTCACTGATTTATTTGTGATTACCACTGAATGTCGAGAATTCCTGCCATATAAGTCATTTGTTCCCAGTTCATTTGCTTGATTCGCAAGTCGGCAGTAGTTCCATCAGCTGACTTTCAGTTCATTGTATTTCACTGATTGATATCACTGATTCGGGCTTATAGCGTAGTTAAGAGCCTGTATGCCCGTATGCACTGCACGTATACATGTATGTAGCAAGGGCAGTGATTTTTTTTTCCAGAGATTGACTTTGAAAAGTGCTCACTTTGCCCTGAACAGCCGTGATTGTAATGTTCCGAGTACTTTGCATGTTTTTAATTGCTCCGTTGTGCGCAGGATCTCTGCGGCGTGATTGAGAAGACGGTGACGTTCTTGGGAAAGAAGTACACGCTGGAAGAGGTGGAGAAGCTGGCTGACCACCTGAGCTTCGAGAAGATGAAGGAGAACCCTTCCGTGAACCTGGAGATGTATGTAAAGGAGGAGGTCCGCAGGAACTGCATGGATGACGAGCAGAACTTGAAGTTCATCAGGCAAGGTGAGGCGGGCGCCTGGGCCAAGACACTCTCGCCTGAGACGGCCAAGAGGTTCGACGAGTGGACCGCCAGTAAATTACGAGGCAGCGGGTACGACATCGGTGTCAACTTTGTGAAATGACGTGTGTGATATAACCCCTTACCTTCCACCCTGCATTTTCTCATTTTAGATTCTTCGAATTTTTTAAAGGGCTTCCTGACATTCCACACTGTTATGGGTTGTTCACGGTAAAGTGAGCACTTTTGAAATCAACCTTTGAAAAATGTCACTGCTCCTGCCTGCATTTTTTTTAACGGGCCCAATGAGTGGCATGCGCCCAGTAAAGTTGGTAACGGTGGAGTGAAAGTAGTTCTATGTTAAGTCGTTGAATTAAAATGTGAATGCTAAAATGGTTTCTTTTGCGTTGTTTTTTTAATCCATATTAGAGGAAGAATTTAAACATGTGTAAAATGTTAACTTTTCTATTAGTTTCAGTTTCACATAACCGACGCATGGATAAAGTTTTCAGGTCCACGGCAACGTTAATTTTACATATGTCGACGAACGCGCAATTTGCATACAAGTAGATCTTAAGCAGGGCTTTCAAAAGTGCTCAGTTTATCGCGAACAGACTATAAATTAGTAGTTTAAAAAAACAATATATCCACTTCTCATTTTGATATTCGAAAGTAGTACATAGAGTAAACGAATTTGCGACCAGTATTTTGAGAGGTAATTTCAAATTATCTATTAAAGTTATGAAACATCAAAATTGAATTTCTTATATACTTCGTTTGAACTACAGAAACGTTTCATTTCAAAAATTACTCAGGTTTTTATGAACATTAAACACGTGCATACGATCACATATCTCCTTACCTAAAATAAAAGCGCAGTTTTGCAGACTACAGTATGAGGTGGAACTTTCTTTCCAAAGAAACATATTTGTTAAGTGAAATGTTAATAATAATAATAATACTGCATCCGAAGATGTGGTCGGTTNAGACTACAGTATGAGGTGGAACTTTCTTTCCAAAGAAACATATTTGTTAAGTGAAATGTTAATAATAATAATAATAATAATACTGCATCCGAAGATGTGGTCGGTTACCTGTGAAGCTGGAGATCTGCTGCTTTGTTGTGGCTGCAGACGTATATCGTCCAGACAGTATTCCATCTCGGAATAAAATTAAGTAAGATAGCTTTATAAACTAAATTAAACCAGTGAAGATGATTGTGTGAGTTTATATTTATCAGGACTCCTCTGATCTGGGCCAGAGAAGTTTATTCTCTTTACAAGAAAATGCATGTAAAGTATGTGCGTGTATTTTGTGTTAGCGAGCATCATTATGCACTACCAAAATGATTGTATTTGCATGAAAAATGTAAATTATAATTAATGTACTGCATTATTTGTTTGTATAATCATATGCATTGTATTTATTGTACAGTTTAAATTAAAGTTGTAATAAAATACTATTATGTGTATTTAGGGCTTTGCCTGAGTTTATCTTGATGGTGCAGGATGCATCTATCCAAAGAGAATCTTTTGGTGTCAGTCACATCTTTTTAAAAATGAACTCGGCGTTAATGAGGGGGAGGGAGGCTATTGATATACTTGTTAAGGCTTGACTGAGGCTCACGACCCTACAGGTAGATTCCGGCCTTAGGAAGCGCACATTCGTGTAACTTCTATGCGATGTTCAGTGTCCTACAGAGTACATAAGATTAAAGAAGTGAAATAACCACCTACACTCTCAAATCGAAACAGTTAAAACTGCTCCAAAACAGTGAATTTGACTGCAAATCACTTGAATGAGTGAAATTATACCGATCCTTTTAGTTGCTGCTATTCACTTATTTAAACAGCGATTTATACTGATTCGTGGTCAATTGCACTGGCCTGGAAGCATAGGCGTGAGCAGAGTTAGACCCCGGGGGGGGGGGATGCAAACTGCGAAACTAAGATTCATATTTACGAGATTAAAAATACGAAGTCAGATTATATTTAAATGCATTAATCACAATTATTCTATGCTTTACTAAACATATTTGAAGTCGGTGTTCGTTTTAAATGCGCAGACTATGAAGCGAAAATAGAAAATTGCCAAGTTTTTTTATTTCCCTAGTGACGTGATGCAAAGGGATGCAGTTGCACGCCCCTGCACCACTCCGCGCACGGACAAGCTTGTCAGTAACATCTCAGTGCAATCCACTCGTTCGCCACTTGATAACAAATCCTTCACTGAAGGTTCAGTGAGATAACTGATTGAAATCACTGGTTCAAATCTAGAGAGTGTAGAGCGCGAATTGCAGCCGTGCACGCAGAACGGCGTCACTGGCCAGCAAAATGTCGGAACGCCGCGGTTCGCCAATGGGCGCCCAGTAACCTACTCGCCAGCCGACAGTCCAGCCAGTAGCGAACCTTTCGAACATGCAGTAGCCAATCAGATACAAGACACGTCCCCTGTGATAGAATCACGCCCGTTTTCCAGGAATTTTGTTCACGGAGGGTCAGTATGGTCGTAGCATGGATGAACCGTCCTAGTTGAAGGCCTCTGGTTCCTCTGCAACACACAAGAAAAAGTGTACTTACAAAAATTATATGTAAAAAATGCCAGATGTATAATACTCTACAGAAAACTCCACAATGTTTCCTTTGCGAAAATGAATCCAGTTGATAAAAAAATAAATATGTGAAGGTTAAAATTTTTTTAAAAGAATTGTTTGTCTCTATCTGGCTGAAATTGTAACAGCACTAGATGGCGTTGTGTCCCTGATCAGGACGCCGACGCCATTTGTGTGACCCAGAGGTTTGGTGATGCATGTGGTTTAAACCCAGTGTATGCAACAAGTGTCCAGTGTTCAAATCTCGTAATTACTACCACATGAAACCGACAAATGCAATGACTTAAGAGTTGGCCACGGGCTTCACTCACGACAACCTAACTCACCCACTGTAAGTAACACCAGTAGCAATAAGTTTTTTTTTTTATTAATCGTGCTAAATTTAAGTGTATTATAATGTACCAGTACACCGAGGCGACAAAAGCCATGGGATACCTCCTAATATCGTGTCGGACCTCCTTTTGCCCGGTGAAGTGCAGCAACTCGATGTGGTATGCTGCTACCCATGTCCTATACGTCTTTGATGAATAAGTTCCATCTGTGTTATGGTATGTATGGTTGCTAACCATGGGCGATCAACATTCAACCCACTGTGGTTGCCTGTCATGGTGTCTATGTTGCTAGTATTGAGACTGAATTAAGCTTGGAGCTGTAAGGCTTTTTCATGCACTAAATAACACTGATTAAATGGTGCAGTAATTATCACTGAAAAATACAAAACTTGGATTAAACTGGTTGGTGGGGCTAGCTCCCAAAGGTTCACTAAGTGGCAAGGTATATATATTAATAACGTGACACATGTGAGGTTGCACTGTTTTTTCATGTTATTAGACAGTTTATAATATGCACAAATTCATTAATACCTGTAGTGAAGCAAACCCGATGCATTGAGCCTCTCGACTGCTTATGCAAGAAAACGAGCATGTGCTCTTAAGTAAATATTAATTAAATAAAGTTCCTGGGGTGTGCGATTCTGTAAAAGTTGGAGAGGCTCCCTTCTCAGGCTGATGAAGTTAAAGAAGTTAACTGTTGTGATCTTGGAATGAATAGTGCAATAAGGGTGAATTTCAAGATGGAGATTTTTGGACATTCGCCATTGCGATTATCGCAATGGCGAATCGCACATCTAGTCATTCGCCCCATTGCACTATTAATTCAAAGATCACATCAATACCTGGTATGGAAGTGGTATGCATATTTCTTTGAGGAAACAGCAATGCAATGGCGAATGCCCAAAAAACCTCTATGTAGTCAAGTTAAATGTTCCAGTTCCAAAATGACAAAAAGTCTATTGTCAGTGATGATTGGTACAAAGAAGTCTTTATATTCGAGCTTCAGACTGACGATGGTGTTACCTGACCGCTCTGACCAGAATGGGAGAAGCGCTATTGTCATAGAGCAAATGAAAGAAATTATTATAAAATGATTTGAAGTGATAAACTCCCTTAACTAAGATTGAGTTTACGTGTTTCCTAAATGAAAGTACACAAACCTTTGGTGACATATTATAATAAAAATAAAAATTATGTAACTATGTTACGTTTTTGGTGTTAAAGAAGCATTTGACTGCTTTTCCCAGTTCATAAACAACGTATACTGAAATTACATACATGACATACACTCTTAAACTCTGCATAAAGACATTAACACTGAATTAAGAATAAGCCCCAAGACACATCGGGTCCTTGGTAAAATTGGTGCGGGTGAAGCCAGTGACCAAGTCGGAATTGGTTATACAATTACGTTAATGTTATTATAATAATGTTGCTGAAGCACTCAGTGCTTGAGGTATTCACTCTGCTTTTTGGGGCTCACTAACCTACACTCCACCTGGATAACACATATGGCAATGGCTCTTCATAGGAGAGGTATTATCAGGGGTGCTACGAAGTCAGGGGACGCCTTCGTTTCTGTGACACCCTTGTAGTGTATTGTTGCATTGAAGCACAAATACCGACGGTTGGGATCCGAACCATGGGACATCCTGGTGTCACCCACATGGTCGGATCAAAGTGAGGCTGTCAGCTGACTCGCACGGTGTTGGGTGAAGCAGGTGCCTTCCCAAACACTGACGAGATGCTGCTACTGATGGCCACTCCCGATATTTTTGTTGTCGGCCTGGTGCTCGGCTTCCGGCTACTGATATTGTGACAGTGGAATGAAAGGTAGCGAGGGTATGAAGGGTTGGGATCACGTCAGCAGAGACTGAAGAATCCCCATCGTGACATTAATTTCCCTAATGGCCTCGTTGGTGGTGATGGATTGTGCTGCAGAAGACTGGCCTTAATTGTCACCTCCTCAAATGTTGCCTCTTGGTGACATGAAGGCGAGATGGCTGCTTGACTTCGGTGGTGGAATTGTTGCCCAGCGGGGTGCATTACTGCACATGCCATGCGGCTAATGACATCGTTCATGACAGACATCCGCGAATTCAGACCTGGCTATCTGCAGTACAGCACACGTTGTACCTGTGCAACAATGACACGGACCGATGGTAAGGCAGAATCAGAAATTCTTTTAAAGTCACCCAAGCAACAACCGATGAGCCAAATATTTATGGGAACAAACCCCAATGGGCAGGGGAATAGAGATATACCAGATTACCATGAGTAAAATCTAGCTAACGCGACAGTTGCCCACACCCAAACCCCGAAAATGTGACACTCCCACACACCTTAATCTACCCTGCCAACAATCAGAGACCTTTGTACTTAGAGCACCTTGGTCTGGCTGGGGTGTACAATCCTTGGAATTTTTGCACCAACCCCTGCAAACTATCCAGGTCAGCACCAGAGTAGCATTGCCACTCATTTCATCGACCCTTCTCAGGTGATGGGAACCCTCTGGGTCTGCTCTGCCTTAGAGCCAACCACTGCCACCACGAGTCCGACCTCATGACTGAACNTCTGCCTTAGAGCCAACCACTGCCACCACGAGTCCGACCTCATGACTGAACACAGGAAAGAATCTCTTGTGGGGCTTGCCTGTCACCCATTGTACTAATTAACTTGTCATGGCACTTGTGGGTTTGACAAACAACTGCTCGACCAATGCTTCATGTGGGTGGCAGACAAAACTGCTTAACCACTATCGAGTGACAGAACAGACAGCTCACCCAGGGCCAGAAAGCAAACTGGGGCCACCTGTCCCAGACCTACAGGTCCCCTGCAACTGCTCACCCCTTCGGCATTACCTGGGAAGAGGAGGAGCGCAGGAAGTATCTGCGATCTGGTCGAAGTGACCCCACGGAGCTCCGTAAAACAGGCCAGATCCATCAGATGTCAACTTCTGCTTGCCAACAGCCCCAGGCTCGCCACCACCACCAACCACCTGAGGAGAGTGGCCAAAAGATCANATGTCAACTTCTGCTTGCCAACAGCCCCAGGCTCGCCACCACCACCAACCACCTGAGGAGAGTGGCCAAAAGATCACCATGCCTTCTCATTTATCATAATCTGAAATTTATTCTAAGTGAAATTCGGGTTTTGGGACCCAATGGCCTGAATGCTCAGTAATCCAACACCCAACCTATGGCCCAGCCCAGATCATCACTGCAGATACCCATTTCCCCGCCACGAGGAAGCCAGGTAGCAAACGTACCGCCCAGCATACCCCAATATTCATCATATGTCCAGGGGTGGTGGATGCNCCACGAGGAAGCCAGGTAGCAAACGTACCGCCCAGCATACCCCAATATTCATCATATGTCCAGGGGTGGTGGATGCCTAAGTATCACACAAGGATACTTTGTGATGCCTTGGTGGGGAGAGGCTATAGTATCACACACCCATTATATGATGCTGCACAGGTTACCAATCTCTGATACTATGGAAGGGCACCTTCACAGCACCTCAAGCACCCTTATGCTCTACTCTACAGGGAACCCCTTCCTATGGAGTTAAGTACCCACATCATCCCATTCCATGATTCTCAGGCAGGGTGATGCTGCACACATCAGTTAACAGCAGGAAAACTAGCCCCCTAGAACAGGTAATATCAGGCTGTGCCATTGACATCACTTGCCAGAGATAAATGTTTTAAAAAAATGAAACGACATAAATTTTAACAAATTATATACGGACAGATTTACCTGAAACTTGCACAAAACATGAGCACAAATTACTTATGTNACATAAATTTTAACAAATTATATACGGACAGATTTACCTGAAACTTGCACAAAACATGAGCACAAATTACTTATGTCGACTGATAATAATTAGGACAGAGATCAATCAGATAATATATTATCACTGAAAAACACTTGTCACTCTATGACCCCAGGTTTCCGATTCCGAGCCTGTTTTGTGACAAAATATGTACCGCAAACACGATTGTGTATACCGGAATGCCTGCGCAGCACATTACCACACTCCACCTGGCTGCATGACAATGAGATGAAGGCTGCCAGACCCGAATGGCAGTCGACACCACCGAGTTCAACATGCCACCATTCCACCTACATGGTTATTTACGTACTCCGAGAATGAACTTGAGAGAGGAATATTGACAAAGAGGGGATTACATNCATTCCACCTACATGGTTATTTACGTACTCCGAGAATGAACTTGAGAGAGGAATATTGACAAAGAGGGGATTACATCATTAGTTAGTGTTAGTTAGTCAGTCTGTGTTCACAGAGAGCATTATATCCATGGGATATCCCGAATATGTTCATTATATGTTCACAATATCCTGATGCACATGGGATATTCTGATGTTGTACAAGATATTATACCAAAATTTGTATATGTACACTAGGATAATATTAAATATCTATACGAGATCCTGTTGTCACATTGATAGGATATTTTTAAATACAGAATGAAATGTCCTGGTGACATCCCCCATAAGTCTATTATATCCTGGTGATACCATGGGCGTGAATTTTTCTGGATATCTTTAGGTTATGTTTTTAAATATTGTCAGGATAAGATAACCATTGGGATATTCACATCCTGCGATGACACAGAAATATATATATCCCAATGGTTATCTTATATATATATATATTCAGGAAGTCCCTACACCACCAGGATATAAAGATCTCCATATGTAAGATTGCACATCCACAGAAGTCTCTAGTATGTACCACGAATATGCCCACTGGATGTGCAGCTAGGGTATCCTTCAGATGTACCATGAAGATGTCTGTAGAACATCCCAAAAGAGGACATCTTGCCTGCCACAGGATATCCATACAGTGCATATCACACAGACCTGCAGGGATATCTATGGGATATTTCTAAATTACTTTAAGGTATCCTCTGGATGTTCGTAAGACATATGTATGCTGTGTGCTGTGTGCTGTGGCCTCCATTGGGGATTTTTCTGGGGATACTACAAGTGCCGTGTGGTGAGTGTCTTAAGTGCATAAAAACTCAAATCATAAATAGGATTGCTGTGAGCATAACTACAAACGATAAATACAGTGGCAAGGTAATTATTTATGGTACCAGAGGATCAGAGGGAATAGAAATTATGTGAGCTTTAAGGGTCTGGAACAGAGGCCTGCCAGACGATACTTTTCCCTGGGTCATCAGCGCAGAGAGAGTACGGATGAAGGGTGTGTGGTATTTGGCCCATAGATGTGGCCCCCTCTCATGATCATATTTCGGAAGTTTAGCTATAATCCTGCTTGGCCTAGTCTAGTGAGAGGCGTTACAGCCCCGCTCACTTACTCACTCCCGTACAGAGATTGTTCCAGCCCATCTCTATGCCTTTACATACTCGTGATACAACATATAAAAACACTTGTGAAACAGCAGTGAGACAGCAGGATAAAAAAAATATGTCATGCTGATTAACACAGCATTTTATTTCCATGAACACTCCAAGGATGCACTTAAATTGGATTTCCCCACTGTAGCATGGGGAGCTGGAGTACTGCAAAAATGGTGTGAGGCCCACATATAAATTAAATGCAAAAATGTATGCCACAGGAATGAGAAAACTCCTCAGGTGTGGAGTGGCACACTCTCCGGGCTAATACTTGATGTTAAAATTCCAAAAATGAAGTTAATAACTTTGATAAACAAAGTGATTCTTGCAAGTGATAAGAGCTCAGAGAAGCCACACGCGACATCCACCCAACATGTTCGCCAGAATAAATCTTGTCATAATGTTCACGGTGGAAGATTTGCATGGCATGCACGTGCAAAAGTATAACAGGTTTGAAGAAAATTTGCACAAAAATCACACACGACTTAAAATTAATGAAGATGATAATGAAGAGTTGTTAGACATTGTACGACAAGATGGATGTACACTTTCAATAATTGAAACCAAATCAATAATATAATAAATGTAAATTTTTGTAGCACGTAGTTCTTAAACGTGAATGTTTATGTTATCTGTATTATTATAACGGGTTGGTCTGTGCTTGGGCCGTTCATTGTTCGTTTTCAATCCAATGTCTTGCAGAAAAAGAATGTATGCAAATTACCCTTTTAGTATCTATACAACATATGTTGGATAAACAAAACTTTATGTGCTTACACTAAGCGAGATCTGAATAGCATATGCTACTATACCATATGTTTGAGTGTTGAACAGTAACACTTACTGAACTTATGTTTTCTGCAAATGTGTAACATCCCACTGTATTTCTTGGCATTTTATTTCTATAAATTAATAGCTTCTTTTCGCTCAACTTCACAGGCTACACAAACCGGCACAAACTCCCACATCTGCACAAAGCTGCATAGCACAGCTTTTCTCTTAGCTGTATGAAACNGGCTACACAAACCGGCACAAACTCCCACATCTGCACAAAGCTGCATAGCACAGCTTTTCTCTTAGCTGTATGAAACATCACAACTCTTTTGCAGTGCATTTATCTTTTTCGGTCTCGATTATTTTGGGCAGCTTTGTGCAGCACCTGCACTAGCTTCTGAGGAGGCGTAGCTGGTGTAGTTGATGTGAACCAGGCATCCACGTTTGCTCTCGTGACCACTTGCAACTCCGCAGTCACTTACACCACCTAGCAGACACCGGGCANAACCAGGCATCCACGTTTGCTCTCGTGACCACTTGCAACTCCGCAGTCACTTACACCACCTAGCAGACACCGGGCAGAGGTGAACACCTGGCCCCGAGCATGATAGAATGTGCCAGCGATATTTGAATGCACCCGCCTCGTCGTCATGTACTATGTGATTGAAGTGACCATCTTGCTTTACTTACCTCAAGAGGTAACTCTCGGGTGCAAATAACAAGCAGCCCAACACTGTGTCTCCCGAATGCCATAGCGGTAGGCACACCATCCATTGGAGGGAACGTCGGGGCAGCTCGCGATGCAATGCCCCGACGTCTTCCCCAGTGACGTGATGTTGACCAGTCTACTGACCAGGGAACGAGTTCTATATGACCCCGAGTGTATTTAAACACTGAGGAATTAAATCCCGAAGCCATCAAAAATATTGCAAACACTATAGCCAAACAATTTAATATAAATATTTTATTAAATTCCAAATCGAGCATGGCTACCCACACCCAATAAAACTATGACCACTGTTTAGAAATTTTGGCTATTTAACTCAGAACCTTACTAAGCTTTTAAAAATTTTAAATATATGGTCAGCCTTCTAGGACTCCTCAAATTGTTACAGAAATAAGTGTGTCTGCGATGCTGTAATTTGTTTTGACAGTCTGGCAGGACAACATGAATGCAGGAACAAAAACGTGACTGGACTTTTCAGTTCAACATACGTTCCTATTTCTTCAAAAACTAAGAATCTAAGAATTACAAAACATAGGCTTTAAAGAAAATAAATAATGATAGCTCTCCTGCACAATCTAGTTATACTGTGTGTTAAAGTTACAAATCATCACTGATTCAAAATATTCTAGAAATTATGTTTTTAACTGCAATTTCAAATGTAAGTACAATAGTTAATATATGTACTGCCAACAACACTAAACAAAAAATTGATACATTAAGAACTTAACATGAAAAACCTTTGTTTTGCCAAAATTGTTTAATTTATTTTGTGTTTATAAAACATAATTCTGCAGACATTAGCAATGATTGCAGATGAGTAGCTTCATACATAATGCCATTATAAAATATTTGTGTTAAATAAAACCAAATCATGTTAAACTTATACATTCACAAAAATTGCACACCTAAATACTGCACTTTTCAGCCAATTCAAATCTAGATGAGAGCAATTACAACAGAAGCATGGATTTGTTTTCGCTAGCAAATTAATGATCTCTAAGGTTTGGAGGACTGAACTAGATGCCTAAAATTCTCTCAGATATACAGGCAGTATAATCTCATTACAAATGTACACAAAATGCCTTGAAATTTTATACTTAATACTGAAAACTACTTTATACTGAATATATATTTATATAAGGTGCATCAGAAGAGGATTTGAAGGATTCTTTAAAGTGAAGTACTATGACGTGGACCACTTTTGCGTGGTCTGGCACGGCCACTGTCATCTCGTCATCGGTCCACAGTCGCTGCACCAGTGCGACACGTGGAACAAGCACGTCGTGCGTCCCGNTACATTCACAAAAATTGCACACCTAAATACTGCACTTTTCAGCCAATTCAAATCTAGATGAGAGCAATTACAACAAAAGCATGGATTTGTTTTCGCTAGCAAATTAATGATCTCTAAGGTTCGGAGGACTGAACTAGATGCCTAAAATTCTCTCAGATATACAGGCAGTATAATCTCATTACAAATGTACACAAAATGCCTTGAAATGTTATACTTAATACTGAAAACTACTTTATACTGAATATATATTTATATAAGGTGCATCAGAAGAGGATTTGAAGGATTCTTTAAAGTGAAGTACTATGACGTGGACCACTTTTGCGTGGTCTGGCATGGCCACTGTCATCTCGTCATCGGTCCACAGTCGCTGCACCAGTGCGACACGTGGAACAAGCACGTCGTGCGTCCCGATGCATGTTCGCATCGTTCACTTGGGAACGGGTCATGAACCGATACCGAGTGATCCAACCGAGTGCCTGCTGTATAATTAGGGTAGGAATCACGTATTAGAATGTGTAGTAAATAATATTAGAATTTATCGCCTACGGGCAAGTGTTCGTGAAATTTGCCCTTAGGGGTTTGCGAAGTGATTGCAGAATAAATTAATGCCATGTACATATTAAATGAGGTGTAGAGTAACAAGGTTAGGGTATTTGAAGAGTTCTATATATTTTCCGAGTGTAACTGTATGTCTAATCAAGCCAATTAGTGACGTGGAAAATAATTCGTCTTTCTTTCAACCTGACTGTTTCAGTCGTAGAGTGCCCCAATACTAAACAGACCTAAATTTCCCACTTGCACTGCAAGGCACCACGTAATCATGTTTTGTATTAAAATTAGTGCTTAATTAAAACTCCTAACTCTCTACAGAATTAAGAAAACTCACTCAGAACATTTCAGTGTTTTATGTGCATGTTTCAAATTCTATGTTAATGAGGTCAGTTGATCAAATTACCTCGCGGAGTGGAGCGAGCTCTCCGCAAGGACGCCACTCACTCGCACCATATCCGGTAGTCTGATTTCACTGGTCTTAGGTGCTGCATGTGCATCGCGTCGCGGGGGACTTTCATACTTTGTTCTGAACACTTAACTGCAATAGGAACTTTTATTTAGTTTACAACAGTCTTCCCCGCGCTCGCAGCAGCCCTCCGTCAGCTCAATTTACCGACCTGACAGGTTTAATTACTCTTGTAATTTTTCGTGCCATTCTTGGCCTTTTTATACAATAATGGCCGCTGGTAGGCCTTGTGAGTCAGGTCCACTTTAATTTGCATTGTATACATGTAACTGTGTACACTATTCGGCAGAACAATTTACTTGAATTAACCAAAACATTTGAGTTCCCAATTAGTGTTGTATTTCGAGTCCTGGTCCTATCCAGGAAGTCATCGATGCCTCAAGGAGGTATCCTTCATTTATAAGCTAAAAGGTAATAAATACTAAGGCATGCTGGCGAGCCTGAATACCTCGGCTATATATTACGTTTTCCTGTAAATTTGTACCTTGTGTGTCAGAGGATACAGCTATATGGTAGTTCGGCCCACAATCCTGAGAACTGTGACTTCATGCTTACCCAATGAGCTAGCAGCCCATTCTATTTGAAATAGGAATATTGTGTAATATTCTGACTTTTCTTATCATAGTCACCCGATGACATCTGCATTACTATCCCCGACCGCTCAGGTAACGTTAACTTTAAACTGAGATTTTAGTGTACTACATTTGAAAGCTTGGACAGTAAAACACAAAATGGAGTAATTCAGTACGAAGCTAAGATTTCTTGCTACATACACATTTGTCATTATTTCACTGACACAAATGCAAAGGGGGGATAAAATAATTGCTGAACTTATGTGTATCTGCAATTCTTATTTAGATAAATGTTTCCCACTCAACACTTGAAGGGCACAGTCCATCACTCCCAATGATTGTGAACATTTTAGTGTTAATATTTCTTAATAACACATGTAAAATTTATATCACAAAATTTTGACAACAATATGTATGCATATTTTGTGTTTCAAAAAACCAAGTTCACATTCTTTGTCAAAAAAATTTTCCCCAGGCAAGATTTAAATCAAGGTAATGTTTCAAAAATCTTAGTAATTCATAATTATCAATGTAGGACTACAGTGCTATTGAAACAAAATAGTTAATGTTTACCTGTCAGTTTGATTAATTATGACAGATATTAACTCAATTATCTCCAATTAGCTTATTAGCTAAAAACTATTTCTTTTCCATAATACACTAATTATAGTTATCACAGTCCTCTTCCAAATTTTAACAAAATTTACAAATGTTTACACTTTAATTTGCCTAACACAGTAGTAAAAACCATATATTACACTTTTCAATTGAATTTTCTTACAATACAACAAATGTAATTATAATAAAACTATGTGGCATTGCAATATAACAATACCTCTTCAAGCTATGTGAAAATATAAGTTCAGTGAACCATAGAAAGTAGTAGGCCTAACTGTTATGAATGGTTCTACAAGTGAGCAACCAGCATGATAACTGTTGAATATGGGAAACTACGCAAAACAGCATTGTTACCACTCTAAAACATTTCCTTCAAAAATGTCGAATTTTCCAGCTGTTTTCCAGCACAAAAAGTTTCACTAATTCTGCTTTCTATTTTACTGAAATCCACTCCTGAAAATTTTTGTTTGTACTCTAATATAACATAGTAATTAAGCAAATCAAATAATGTTGACACTTCTGCACCCAAGATGCTCATATTCATCATCATCTTCCACTTCTGATGTAACTAATTGCATGTAACCTTCTGGAAGAAAGAGTTCAGAGCTGATTATGGGAACAGGATCCGACAATGCCGTCAAATTTCTCTTCATAGGATAACTCTTCATTGAAAAAAAAACCACTCAATTTCTTGTTACCCATCTTTAGAGATGGTACCCAGTCTTAGTTTGAGGTGAACCACGCGTCCACGAGCTCCTTGTGCCCACTCTGACCGCCACAGTCACATCAACTGCCCCAGCTGCATCATGCCACACCAACCACATCNTCCTGAAAATTTTTGTTTGTACTCTAATATAACATAGTAATTAAGCAAATCAAATAATGTTGACACTTCTGCACCTAAGATGCTCATATTCATCATCATCTTCCACTTCTGATGTAACTAATTGCATGTAACCTTCTGGAAGAAAGAGTTCAGAGCTGATTATGGGAACAGGATCCGACAATGCCGTCAAATTTCTCTTCATAGAAAAAAAAACCACTCAATTTCTTGTTACCCATCTTTAGAGATGGTACCCAGACTTAGTTTGAGGTGAACCACGCGTCCTCGAGCTCCTTGTGCCCACTCTGACCGCCACAGTCACATCAACTGCCCCAGCTGCATCATGCCACACCAACCACATCAGACCAAGAGTGCATAGTGCGGGTTGACAAGAATGGAACCTGCACCTTCTGGCCAACTAGGATTACGTAACTGAAGAGACCACCCTACTTATTTATTACAAGACTTAACTCTTTCAATAAATAAGTAGGCGATCCGAAATGGTGTTTACCTCAAAGCCACAGCCTATGGGCCAACAGGCAATTAGTCGTTACATCATAGCAGCTCGCACCGCGACATATGATGTTATGTACCACCAAGTGGCATCCAACTGGACTGTAGGCGGAAGCTAAAGTACGAAGTGCCCCAAAGTGTAAACCAGTAATGCGTACCATTTTCCAAACATATCAAACAACGTTAACTCATTCACAGCTACAGTCAGAGGTGTGTTTTATTGTTATAAGAGCAATCAAGAATGGCAACCCATACCCCTTTGACCAGGTGGACTCGTCCATCCCTTCAGGAGACCGCCACCTGGAAACACTGTAGCCAGTGAAATTCAAACATATCACAAGAAGTGTAATGCAGACAATTTTCACAAGAAAATGTAATAGTGTATTTAATGTTTAGTTATAAATGAGCAATTATATTTTCAAAAAGGGAGTTTGCCTATAACCACCTCCATCCTTGTGACATGTTTTTTAGTGCTGTGACACGCCCCGTAAACTTCACAACTTCAAACTTAACAGACATTTCTTAATCGATGGGGGTTTTACCAATGTGTTTCAGTTAATTTATACAATGTTTCACCATTGCAATAATATCACATAGTNTTAATCGATGGGGGTTTTACCAATGTGTTTCAGTTAATTTATACAATGTTTCACCATTGCAATAATATCACATAGTGTTCATTTTGTTTTATCATTCGGCATTTGACTTCGGTTCTCGTCACTCATGATGGAAGCCGATGTCACTCGGCTAGTTCGTCTCAGCACTCGAGCCACAATTGCAGCATTGATCGCCCACAACGCGAGCCCCCTCGGAATTATCATTTAGGCTATCACTTCATTGCAATAGTTACTTATTTAACCAGAATATTTGTTTTTTTCTTTTCTGTACCAAGGGGAGAGCCACCCGCACTCTCATTAGAGAGCTTAACGCTACCGCGAATCCACATAACCCCAGGCTCATTTTAACTCTAAGGTCACCGGCAGGTTGATGTGGTCAAACAATGGCTCGGAGAAATACTCGTCCCTAGTTGGAAAGCCAACTTGACGCGTGGTGTTACCAGAGCTGATGATGTAGGAAATATGTGCCCGACGCCACAGATCTGCTGTGAACTGATGAAATGAGGTTCGTTTCGGTCGACAGCCTAGGGGACTCTGGTTAACACTCCATCACATACGATGTCGAGGCTGTAGGCCGCCTCGCNTCGGTCGACAGCCTAGGGGACTCTGGTTAACACTCCATCACATACGATGTCGAGGCTGTAGGCCGCCTCGCACACTTTAATTAAATTACAAATGAAACACTTACGATGCTTGTGGATTTATTTATTCCTTGCGGCTCCTTAATGAACACACACAACTTTAATACAAAACATGGCCTTAACAGCCCAGAAATGGCGAACACGAGGACTTTATAATGTGAAACACGATTGTGTTAAAACTCTTCGATGAGTGTAACGTTGCTCTCCCCTCTGCGCTATAACAAATAAAATAAATGATCTGGTACATGAAGTGAAGTCTATTGCAGTGAATATGAGTTAAGCTTAAGATGTCGCCACCGAGGGCTTTTGCGAAGTGAGAGACTTACATGTCTTGATGCTTTCTAGTGCTGAAGAGAACTGGGGGGAAGCATGGGCCAGCTTCCGCTACCTGGATGCATCCGACGCCAAGCGGCGAAACGATGAAGCGCAATATACATTTAAAAAAATTGTTATGAGATGGAAGTGACATGAATTAAATGAACCTAAGACAACACAATTTTTCCTTATACAAATACACAATAAAAATGATTATATTAATCCTAAATTTTTCCATTGTACCAGCCACAGTATTGCCAAGTGTACGATGTCAAATGTCCCCGGCTGTGGCTGTGTCGACTGTATTTGTACTACTGTTAATACTATAATTAATATATGTGACTATGTTATAATAACACTGAATAAATACCCTGACGCAATTATGAACACAGATGCAATTAATAACACTGATGCAATTAGACGCATTGATTTAATACACTGATGTTATTATGAACACTGCTGCAATTATGAACACTCTCACTCGTGCCCACAAGCCCGTTGGTGTGGTGTGTCTGGTGTATNACAATTATGATATTAATTATATACACTGATACAATTAATAACACTGAATAAATACCCTGATGCAATTATGAACACCGATGCAATTAATAACACTGATGCAATTAGACGCATTGATTTAATACACTGATGCTATTATGAACACTGCTGCAATTATGAACACTCTCACTCGTGCCCACAAGCCCGTTGGTGTGGTGTGTCTGGTGTATTGAACACGACTGCGGCAGTCAGAGTGGGCAGAAAGGAGCTCGTGAATGCGCGGTTCACATCAATGTCGTAGGTGCTGGGTACGTTTTCTTTTTTTATTCATATGTAATCAAGCACATTGAGTAAACAGCTTTACAATGTTCAATGTGTGATGATTCATTGTCCTCTGGGACCCGTAGGGCGCTACTTCCCTTGTAGCACCACCCACAAAGTTCTAGCATATTTCATGCGTACGAGACGGCCTACAGTCTTGTCAAAACGTATAAATAGTGTAACAGAAAGTACGTGACAACATCATCTGCAAACTGATGGAGGACTACAGGGCACCCTGGGCCATCGACCGAACGACCCACATCACTAAATCTCCACTGGGTTATTGCGCCGAGCAATTCTACGCTCAACCAGCCCTGGGTCACCTCGACCACGTCATGTTACTGTTATCTTCCACAGAGGATGGTTTTTCTACAAATATATATATGATAATTAAAATATAATTAATACAGGTAAATTAAATTTACACCGAAGGCCTTAACAAGATAAAATAAATATTTCACAACATAATTTAAGTTGGTAATGACTTTATAAACACGGAAATAAAATATCTTTTGCATATTTAATGTCAAGTCTTGAGAAATATCTAAAAAAAAAAAAAAANCGGAAATAAAATATCTTTTGCATATTTAATGTCAAGTCTTGAGAAATATCTAAAAAAAAAAAAAAAAGAAATTGTATACTGCAATCCTATTTTGCGTGCATAGGCAAATGCGCAAGTAATTATACGGAGACCAATGTTTTTAGCATGGCTACAGGATATGGCAGGCTGCATGCGCAGCTACCTCTCTCCTCGCCAGCCACACTTTACTCCGCATTATTACAAACACCAGGATTTATGGTGCTAACAATAATATCTGTGTAGGAGCATGACTAACTATGACAGCATCTATAATAAAGTAAATCAGACAATGTTTTACAATATTGTGAATTTCTAATGTCGTTATTAATAATAGCAAAACAAACAATTACAATTGACATAATCCTAGTCATTGTTCGTAAATATCATAATTCTGTCACAGTGAAAGCACTTAACATATTATAGGCCCACATATAATTTTAAAATTTTACAAGCTAACACCAGTCAAATTGTGTAGGACTATAGAAAACTGGAATAAGAATTCGCCACAAAGTTTGGCGCCAATTTATGGCCTGTTAGCTGAGTGGCGATTGGTTAATGGAAGTTTTGAAGGGCAGTGGAAAACATTGTTCACTGTGACAAACATTGTTAGGTGGTTTTGGAGTTGGATACCCGACTAGGCGTCAGATACAGTCAGCAAGAGATGTCGATTGGTACTGCTGCTGATGATGATTTCAGGACACGGTGGGCTGTTCACCCGGACTTGCGCAGTCCCTTGGTGAATATGTTGGATGAACCAGGCATTCCCTATGCCTGATGTGTCAGAATGAAGTGGGCCTATTCAAGGTGACCCACACACCTTTTACTGATAAAAACTCGGTGTCGAGCATGCTGAATATTAAGGCAGATTACGTGAAATTATGTTGAAAGCAAGTTGTAGAGGACCCGGACCCCGAAATGCCTGGATGCAGTGCTTGAAAAGAAAAACACAAAGTCTGAAAAGGTGTGTAATAACTCTTACAAAATTTTTATATCACTCTAGGCGAAAAACTTTACATGGGTTGTGGTCTGTGGCCCGCCAGATAGGAAAAACTGCGAAAGTAAACAGGTATGCTTAACAATGAATTACTAGTGTTTTAAGCTTCTTCGGATGATGCTATTCCCATGGAACAGGTACCAGTAAGTTACATCAGACTATTGCAGCTAAAGATAATTGGCACAAAAACATGATAGCACCGGAGCGCGACGCGGCATGTATCGACCCCTTGAGACACTCGACAGCGACTCACTCTGGTGAGCTAGCGAGGCACGGACTATGGCGGCACACATATAGCCCTGCCCTATTTTCTGTTGAACTAAAACAATTGCTCAGTTAAATGGACATGACCCCTTGCATAAAACAATAATTAATAAATAATTAATATCACACTGCACACGAACAAATCCAATTTAAATGTGGATGACATGAAATGAGAGTGGAACAACTGAGGTGAAACATACATGAATTTTCAAATAAACATAATTAAAGCACTGTAATGCCTATAGGGGCATCTTTGATTATCCACACTCCTGGCGTGTGTTTGCTTTTAATTATTAGATCTTACATTTCCCTATCATTAATGTTTGCAGAATCAGTTATATCGCACCATCGTCCGCCCGGTGTTTGAGGGGGGTGGTGGTTGTATGAAGTTGTGCAGCACTACTCTGTAATCTCCTGCTCTAGTACTACACTGCAAGCGGCACTGAACTGTCCACTGAGGGCACTCTGGTACCGGTTGATGCATTGGATGTGCAACATGACAAATGGTCTGGAAGGCAGGATGCTGCCATGTGTCAAGGCAGTAGCCTTACATGGTGCACAAATACTGTAGTTTATATTTGCATAATTTTATATTTGCACAGCATGCTTTGAATACTGCAACAGTGGGCGCAAATTTTTAACTGTGATGTGATCGAGGTGACCCAGGGCTGGTGGAGTTTAGATATGCCCGGCACCATAACTTAGCAGAGCATTAAATTATGTGGGTTGTTCGGTCGACAGCCTTAGAGAGCCCTGGATGCCTCCATGAGTTTGAAGATGAAGTTGTCACGCACTTAAAATTACACTAGTTACACACGTTGACCTTATGGCGAGACTGTAGGCCGTCTCGTACGCCTAAAATATATTAGAACAATTTTGGTGGTACTACAAGGGGCTGTAGTGCCCTATGTGTCCTGGAGGACAATGAATCAACACTCACTAAATTTTATAAAGCTGTTTACACACGTACTTTATTATGTGTTCAGGAAGGGGACATGTGAATACGAAAAGAAACTGACCCAGCATGTATGGCCTTCTGGTGACCTTTGCGTGAAAACGACCTAAGTAAGTGTGGTGTTATGGATATACGCTGTAGCGTTAANGTATGGCCTTCTGGTGACCTTTGCGTGAAAACGACCTAAGTAAGTGTGGTGTTATGGATATACGCTGTAGCGTTAAACTCTCTGGTGAGAGTGCAAGTAGTACTCCCCTCGGTACTGAAAATAAATAAAATCTTCCTATTAATTATGTTACTATTGTAATGAAGTTACATCAGCCTAAATTATGGCACAGAGGGGGCTCGCAGAGCGGACGACCAACGCTGCCAGTCTGGCTCGTGTGCTGAGGCGAACTAGGTGAATGGCGTCTACTTCCGGGACAGGTTACATGAACCGACGTCAAACACCTAGTGTTAAAACATGACATAAGCACTATGTGGCCTTATTGTGTTGGTGAAAAATTATATAATTTAAAGGAAACACATTGGGGACACCCCCGTTGGTTAACAAATGTCTGTTAAGCTTGATGTTGTGAAGTTAATGGGGAAAGTCACCACACTGAATGAAATGTTACTGTGATAGAGGACTTTATAGGCAGTCTCCCTTTATGAAAACACAAATACCGTCTTATAAATAGACATTGGACACACTTTTACACTTTATTGTGAAAATTCTCTGTATTCCATTTCCCGTGACNTACCGTCTTATAAATAGACATTGGACACACTTTTACACTTTATTGTGAAAATTCTCTGTATTCCATTTCCCGTGATGTATTTGCATTTCACTTGCTACAGCGGTGCCAGGTGGCCATCTCCTGAAGGGATAGATGAGTCCACCTGGGCAAATGGGTGTGGGTTGCCATGCGCGATGGCTCTTAACACAATAAAACCCACCCCTGACTGCAGTTTTGAATGAGATGAAGTTGTGTGATACGTTTTAAAAAATGCTGCACACAATTGGTTGCACTTTGGGGCACTTAGCGCTTTATCTTCGGTCTACAGGCCAGTTGACATCACTTGGTGGTATGTTACGTCGTATGTCGCAGCGCGAGCTGCTATGATGTAAAGACCAATGCTCCTTGCACCCAACAGCCATGGCTTTGGGGTAATTACAATTTCGGATCGCCTACCTATTCATTACAAGAGTTAATTCTTGTAATAAATAACATAGGACGGTATTTTGAGTCACATAGTACCTGTTNAGTCAAATTGTGTAGGACTATAGAAAACTGGAATAAGAATTCGCCACAAAGTTTGGCGCCAATTTATGGCCTGTTGGCTGAGTGGCGATTGGGTAATGGAAGTTTTGAAGGGCAGTGGAAAACATTGTTCACTGTGAAAAACATTGTTAGGTGGTTTTGGAGTTGGATACCCGACTAGGCGTCAGATACAGTCAGCAAGAGATGTCGATTGGTACTGCTGCTGATGATGATTTCAGGACACGGTGGGCTGTTCACCCGGAATTGCGCAGTCCCTTGGTGAATATGTTGGATGAACCAGGCATTCCCTATGCCTGATGTGTCAGAATGAAGTGGGCCTATTCAAGGTGACCCACACACCTTTTACTGATAAAAACTCGGTGTCGAGCATGCTGAATATTAAGGCAGATTACGTGAAATTATGTTGAAAGCAAGTTGTAGAGGACCCGGACCCCGAAATGCCTGGATGCAGTGCTTGAAAAGAAAAACACAAAGTCTGAAAAGGTGTGTAATAACTCTTACAAAAATTTTATATCACTCTAGGCGAAAAACTTTACATGGGTTGTGGTCTGTGGCCCGCCAGATAGGAAAAACTGCGAAAGTAAACAGGTATGCTTAACAATGAATTACTAGTGTTTTAAGCTTCTTCGGATGATGCTATTCCCATGGAACAGGTACCAGTAAGTTACATCAGACTATTGCAGCTAAAGATAATTGGCACAAAAACATGATAGCACCGGAGCGCGACGCGGCATGTATCGACCCCTTGAGACACTCGACAGCGACTCACTCTGGTGAGCTAGCGAGGCACAGACTATGGCGGCACACATATAGCCCTGCCCTATTTTCTGTTGAACTAAAACAATTGCTCAGTTAAATGGACATGACCCCTTGCATAAAACAATAATTAATAAATAAGTAATATCACACTGCACACGAACAAATCCAATTTAAATGTGGATGGCATGAAATGAGAGTGGAACAACTGAGGTGAAACATACATGAATTTTCAAATAAACATAATTAAAGCACTGTAATGCCTATAGGGGCATCTTTGATTATCCACACTCCTGGCGTGTGTTTGCTTTTAATTATTAGATCTTACATTTCCCTATCATTAATGTTTGCAGAATCAGTTATATCGCACCATCGTCCGCCCGGTGTTTGAGGGGGGTGGTGGTTGTATGAAGTTGTGCAGCACTACTCTGTAATCTCCTGCTCTAGTACTACACTGCAAGCAGCACTGAACTGTGCACTGAGGGCACTCTGGTACCGGTTGATGCATTGGATGTGCAACATGACAAATGGTCTGGATGGCAGGATGCTGCCATGTGTCAAGGCAGTAGCCTTACATGGTGCACAAATACTGTAGTTTATATTTGCATAATTTTATATTTGCACAGCATGCTTTGAATACTGCAACAGTGGGCGCAAATTTTTAACTGTGATGTGATCGAGGTGACCCAGGGCTGGTGGAGTTTAGATATGCCCGGCACCATAACTTAGCAGAGCATTAAATTATGTGGGTTGTTCGGTCGACAGCCTTAGAGAGCCCTGGATGCCTCCATCAGTTTGAAGATGAAGTTGTCACGCACTTAAAATTACACTAGTTACACACGTTGACCTTATGGCGAGACTGTAGGCCGTCTCGTACGCCTAAAATATATTAGAACAATTTTGGTGGTACTACAAGGGCCTGTAGTGCCCTATGTGTCCTGGAGGACAATGAATCAACACTCACTAAATTTTATAAAGATGTTTACACACGTACTTTATTATGTGTTCAGGAAGGGGACATGTGAATACGAAAAGAAACTGACCCAGCACGTATGGCCTTCTGGTGACCTTTGCGTGAAAACGACCTAAGTAAGTGTGGTGTTATGGATATACGCTGTAGCGTTAAACTCTCTGGTGAGAGTGCAAGTAGTACTCCCCTCGGTACTGAAAATAAATAAAATCTTCCTATTAATTATGTTACTATTGTAATGAAGTTACATCAGCCTAAATTATGGCACAGAGGGGGCTCGCAGAGCGGACGACCAACGCTGCCAGTCTGGCTCGTGTGCTGAGGCGAACTAGGTGAATGGCGTCTACTTCCGGGACAGGTTACATGAACCGACGTCAAACACCTAGTGTTAAAACATGACATAAGCACTATGTGGCCTTATTGTGTTGGTGAAAAATTATATAATTTAAAGGAAACACATTGGGGACACCCCCGTTGGTTAACAAATGTCTGTTAAGCTTGATGTTGTGAAGTTAATGGGGAAAGTCACCACACTGAATGAAATGTTACTGTGATAGAGGACTTTATAGGCAGTCTCCCTTTATGAAAACACAAATACCGTCTTATAAATAGACATTGGACACACTTTTACACTTTATTGTGAAAATTCTCTGTATTCCATTTCCCGTGACGTATTTGCATTTCACTTGCTACAGCGGTGCCAGGTGGCCATCTCCTGAAGGGATAGACGAGTCCACCTGGGCAAATGGGTGTGGGTTGCCATGCTCGATGGCTCTTAACACAATAAAACCCACCCCTGACTGCAGTTTTGAATGAGATGAAGTTGTGTGATACGTTTTAAAAAATGCTGCGCACAATTGGTTGCACTTTGGGGCACTTAGCGCTTTATCTTCGGTCTACAGGCCAGTTGACATCACTTGGTGGTATGTTACGTTGTATGTCGCAGCGCGAGCTGCTATGATGTAAAGACCAATGCTCCTTGCACCCAACAGCCATGGCTTTGGGGTAATTACAATTTCGGATCGCCTANTGTATGTCGCAGCGCGAGCTGCTATGATGTAAAGACCAATGCTCCTTGCACCCAACAGCCATGGCTTTGGGGTAATTACAATTTCGGATCCCCTACCTATTCATTACAAGAGTTAATTCTTGTAATAAATAAGTATCCTGCCATAAAACTCAGTGTATCATGGACATGGCAAGAAGGTGCAAGTTTCTTTCATGTCAACCTGCACTATGCACTCTTGGCCTGATGTTGTTAGTGTGACAATAGGTGCAGCTGGTGCAGTTGATGTGACTGCAGCGTTCAGAGTGNGCACTCTTGGCCTGATGTTGTTAGTGTGACAATAGGTGCAGCTGGTGCAGTTGATGTGACTGCAGCGTTCAGAGTGGGCACAAGGTGCTCGTGGACACATGGTTCACGTCAACTAGTGATGGAATCTACCGACAGGAGATTACAAGCTGGATACTTGTGTGAAGGCTGTAACTAACTTTGAGTTATAGCCTACCTGTGTGTGCTGTTATTCTATCACCTCATAATTTATCAAAAATCTTCTCATATTGATAATTTGCACATAAAATAACCTGGCATGTCACAAAATTTACTTTGGAACTCCTCTTCTGCCACTCAAATCAAATAAGTAAAAATAAAAAATTACAGTTTTGAATCAAAGTGTGGTAAAAACCAACATTATAAATATTAAATTTAAAAAATTAACTGACTTGTCCGATAAAAAATGGTCTGATCAGATACTGGGTTTATTCCAGTGCATGCCCTGTCGATTCAACAGCTTAACCTCTGGCAACCAAAGTGTCTTTCTTCTCTTTATCAGATTATTTTTCCTGTCCTCAGAATATCGGTAAACTTTCATAAGATTGGTTTGTATCCCTATCACTTGTATTGAAGCATGTACAAACATGACATTCCAAACCTACAGTACTGTACAAATATCACCAATTATGTTGTTTTCGTAAATAATATTCCTCTCATTATAAAAAAAAATATTCCAGGATATCTTTGTTGTTAAACAATTTTATTCCAGGTAATAAAGTCTTTGAATATTNCATTATAAAAAAAAATATTCCAGGATATCTTTGTTGTTAAACAATTTTATTCCAGGTAATAAAGTCTTTGAATATTTATATTCTTGATTTTTAGTTTTTATACGAAGCGCCCAATACCAACACTGATTTTTAGCATATAGTTTTAATCTTCGTATATCCAACCAAAACTTTGCTAATACACTGCACTCGCTGCACAAATATCGTTTCACTCAACTCCGTGTGCAAACTTACAACCGCTTACACCTTACGACTGAAGTCTGGTGNCATTATAAAAAAAAATATTCCAGGATATCTTTGTTGTTAAACAATTTTATTCCAGGTAATAAAGTCTTTGAATATATATATTCTTGATTTTTAGTTTTTATACGAAGCGCCCAATACCAACACTGATTTTTAGCATTTAGTTTTAATCTTCGTATATCCAACCAAAACTTTGCTAATACACTGCACACGCTGCACAAATATCGTTTCACTCAACTCCGTGTGCAAACTTACAACCGCTTACACCTTACGACTGAAGTCTGGTGTAGCTGCACAGTCCAGCACTGCACAAGACTACACTACATTGCACAGTACTGCATTACACTACAAAGATGATGGTTGAGAGAAACGAAGTCCGTTATACAGCACATTTTACTGCTCGTTATCAGCGCACTGCACTCATATGGATGACTGTTGAACTCGCAGTGCTCTCATAAGAGTTGGCGGACAACGAGACGAACAGTTTCACGGAGACGTAACGTAGAACACTTCGTTACATAATGTCTTTATAGTACTAAATACAGCAATTCTTTTAATGGCATCAATAAATTTGTAATAAAAACAATAAAATATTATTAATGTAAAAATTATTTTTAGTATTGTAGTTGGGTATAGAGACAATATGTCGTTAGGCGAGTTGGAAATGGAATGTATTTGTATACTTGTGGCTGACCTGTAAAATAAATTCTGATTGGTTTATATTCACGCTTACGTGTTTTCATGTTTGGCTACGTAAGAAGGGCGGCGACCTAGGAGACATAATTATCGCACAATTATGGCTATTGTCCCATAACTACCGTACTGTAAAGATTTCCCTACTGCTACCTAAAAAGGGTAAAATCACAGAAAATTTCTCATGAAATGGAAAATCAAGCATTCCAAGGAATGCATGAGTATGGGTTGTGCTATTATTAGATTTGTTGGTATAAAGATTATAAAGCATAGCGACTTTTCCGAAAATTGGGAAAATAATACCAGCAAATGTTATATATGGTTATTACTAATCAAACTTAATACGAATTTTATTGGGGCTTTACGTAATTTGCAGTATATACCATGAAATGTGATAGTGAGGAGGGCTATGAAGATTGCGATGTTTATGCGGTAAAACATGTAATATGCATGTCCAATATATTTATATCAGGTCACTAAATTGTAATGCAATAATACGTTTTGAAATCAATCCTTAATGTATACAATGTAATTCACAGAGTATATTTATGCTGAGGCGCTAAGTTCATACAGATAAAAAACACAGCAATCAAACAGTGTCGGAACAACATGTAATTGTGTTGAATTAATCAAGGCTTACCTTATCTACATTCACGAGAAGATTGCACTATGTAACATATTACTAGTAGACTAATTATACATATAGTAGATCATACAAAAAGACGTTCACAGATGGTGTTTATGAACAGTTTGCGTGTATCGCCATGATAAATCACAGTACATTCGGTGACCAATAATGCACAGAGACAGGAAACAAATGTGCATCGAAATTGGTTTACATCTCAGTTGTATTGTGGGAATTTGCGCCACTTGATTGTAACATGTGAATTTGACTGTGCGGGGGTTTGTGATGTATGGAATGTTTNTATTGTGGGAATTTGCGCCACTTGATTGTAACATGTGAATTTGACTGTGCGGGGGTTTGTGATGTATGGAATGTTTTATTGCAATTCATTCGGTTTGAAGTGTTAAATCAAATAATTGTGCAATTATACGAGTATTTCTGTGCCATTAAGTCCATGGGAAATGTTAAATATAATGTTTGTGCGGTAATTAGAGTGTCTATGGAGTTTCCACATATTGAATAGTTAACATGTCTTGCTTAATCATCTTCGTGGTATGAATGCCAATTCAATGGGTGAGTAATGTAATACATTTTGAGTTTTAGCATAGACAGTGATTATATTGTAGCGAATTGTATTGTGTAATATTGCGTGTGAGTGTGTTAACTGAAGGGCGCACGTAATTTTGTCACCAATCATGTAAAATGCAACAGACCTAACCACATTAAACCTAACTTCACGATATGTGAATCACAGCAATGTACACAAGCTTACTTATTATGGTTTCAACATGTTTTATTATGTGTGGTATATGTTTATGACAGGGTTTTGCATTTTGTAGTATGTCGTCAAGGGTTTAGATATTGCTGGGTGTGTAGCTATTTGATATGTAGCATACCTAACCGAATTAAACCTTACTTCACAATGTGTAACTCACAGATATTCTGTGAACTGCTGCACGAAGATATACGGTATCATGTGTTGGCAAACAGTACCCCTGTATTTACATATCGTGAAATTAAGTATTGTTGGGGCAGGTTTTTTAATATTTAACGTATATACATAAGAAAATATAACGATAACGTACATATTTTTCCCCACGATTTTCCTGATCTTCATAGTCCTCCCCTCTATTGTATTTGTGGTTTGTATTGATAATATGTTAATGCCCCGAGTAAATTCGTGTTCTATGTAATTAGTCGAGTGGAATTATACTACTTTCCATGAATTTTTCGTTTCTTTCGGAAAAGTCGCTATTCTTTACAAAAACCGATTTGTTAATTATTATATTATTATAGTACAAAAATATTTTTTATTTGTTGCAACAATATTTCAACAGACATACGATAATAATCATTACGTACGAGAAATATTGATGAAAACCTATATATNTCAACAGACATACGATAATAATCATTACGTACGAGAAATATTGATGAAAACCTATATATTCGTTATAGTATTTGTGGTACGCGACGCGCAGTGCCGGTTGTTGCGTTGTTCCAGCTGTTGTGTGTGGATAGAGGTTCGTGTTGTGATATTGTTGGCGGTAGTTTGGCACTTACAATTTGAATATGGAAAAGAATACCAAGTTCTTAATATACGCAGGAGGTGTATTTGTGTGTTTTTTCTACTACGGTATTCTTCAAGAGAAAATAACGAGAGGAGTCCATGGAGAAGGCGAAAATCAAGAAAAGTTCACGTGTATGTTGTCACTTGTTCTTGTTCAGTGCATCGTAAACTATTTGTACGCGAAGATTGTTCTCTCTACGGTGATGAAGCAAGGCGAAGACTCTACGAGAACTATGTATTACTCCAGTAGTGCTTTGACGTACCTGCTTGCGATGGTCTGTAGCAACATGGCATTGCAGTGGGTTAACTATCCCACGCAAGTGGTTGGCAAGTCTGGTAAACCAATACCTGTCATGGTCCTGGGAGTTCTTATCGGCAAGAAAATCTACCCACTAAAGAAGTATTTTTTTGTTCTAATGATTGTGGTGGGCGTAGCGTTATTCATGTTCAAAGATGGTAAAACAGCTGGTGGAGATGCAGATGTCTTCTTTGGCATTGGAGAACTGCTGCTTCTGTTGTCACTCACGATGGATGGTTTGACAGGAGCTGTCCAAGAAAGAATGCGCGCCGAGCACCAGACAAAGTCGGGGCACATGATGTTGAACATGAATCTATGGTCCATCTTGTATCTGCTGGTTGCAGTTCTTGTGTCGGGAGAAATATTTGCGTTTATCAATTTTGTACAGAACCATCCGAGTATCGTCTGGCAGATTTTGAACTTTTCTATTGCAAGCGCGTTGGGACAGTTTTTCATTTTCTTGACAGTGAGTGATTTTGGGCCTCTGCCTTGCTCCATCGTGACGACTACGAGGAAATTCTTCACGGTTCTCAGTTCGGTTCTGTTGTTTGGTAATACGTTGCTACCAAGGCAGTGGGTTGCGACAGTTATTGTTTTCTTTGGCCTCTTCCTCGACACAATGTATGGGAAGACTGTCAACAAGAAAAAGTAAAAATGTTTCTCTGGGTTAAACATTTGCACAGCTCTGCACAAGGTTGGCAAGTGCAACACGTACGCTGCGAGGTTTGTAATCCGCACAATAAGAGGCCCTCTTGTGTGTAGTACTGTATCATCATATTTATGGTACAGTGCTTTCGCCTACACAGCTGAAATGTAAGTTGGGTGGTAAATGACACCTCAGTTTAGTTATTGTGGCAACATTCTAATGACTGTGAAAATAACAGGCTACTGTAGTCTGTTATTGGTGATAATGGTTAGGCTAGTGATTTTTGTAAAGGCATGTATGGCAGGATTATTGTGTTTAAAAATACTTTTATAAAGTTGACCTTTTTTACGTGAGCTGTTGAACCCCACGCGAGCAGCTCTTGTAAATTTATCAATTTGTGATATGAACAGACAATTGTTTCCAAGTTTGTATGCACAAAGATTCAGACACGCTAACATGCATCTTTTGAGGTGACATTCAAAGTCGTGGTTTAATTCGTCAGTAAGATCCAGTTTTAGTGGATGTTTAATTTGCGTGCAAGTTCAGGTGTCGGCTGCAGTGTTTTTGTCATTGTATGGACTTGCGTATATTGTTTGTGTACATCGCCAGCATGTCGTGTGTAACCTGCACACAGTTGAATGTAATATGAAATGCATTTCTTCAGTCAGGAGCCAGGTGTGGCTGAGCTGCACCGTGCTCGATGCCTGCGAGCTGCTCCTCGCTGTCGCAGATACACACACTAACTTTGTAACACATTGCGTATGTTTGAGTGTCCGTGGAGCATATCGCAGGACTTTGTTGGCATCATACTTGTAGCGTGCCAGGCAGCACCACGTGTGTGGAATGTTGCACATTGCACAATACTGCAAAAGTATTCCACACTTAGTGGCAGATCCATTGATTGCAAGTTCGGTTGTATGGTTTTATAAAATATCTTGGAGAGGCAGTTGGAATTAAGACTGTTTTGTTGCACTGATAAGCCTAGGGATTGTATTGCAGGGAGATCTCGGATTGAAAAAACAGGTGAGAGGGTGGTTGCAAAGGGAAGAAGGGCTGCAGGTATGTTGGGAAGGGTTCTGAAGGGAGTTAGCAGTGAGGTGAAGGAGAAAGCACATGGCACAATGGTACGGCCANAGGTATGTTGGGAAGGGTTCTGAAGGGAGTTAGCAGTGAGGTGAAGGAGAAAGCACATGGCACAATGGTACGGCCTATGTTAGAATATGCGGCTCGTTGAAGGACAGGAGGAAAGTTGAAAGGCTGGTCAGGATGTACAGAGTGGTGAATGAAGAGGTGATGCTGCCAGCTTAGTAAGGGGGTGTTTAGAGGGGGAGGAAACAACAGCGAGAAGCTTCAGAGGGTGTGAAGGAGAACTGAGCGGGGTAGGCAGTCTATGCTTGTGAGGGAGTGGAATGTGCTATGGTATATGTGAGGGGGGTTGCAAAGTTCAGGAAGGGTGTGGAAGAGGAGTTTGGTCGGGAAGGGGAGAGGTCGGAGAGCTCGCCACCGGGCAGTAGCCCAATTGCGGGTGTTGGTTATTATTATTATTTTTTCAGGCCATTGTAATATTTGCTAATGGCACTCTACACACGTATATTCACGGTATCTCCACACTTTTGTAATCAAACCTTTGAAAAATCACCCCATGTATGACATGTCTGCTTGTTTCCTGAATATCTCATGCATGTATCACAAGCATTTTATACTTGTGTTAGGTAACATAAAAGTATCTTATGTTGGGTTATATTTAACTTTTACTTTGGTAACAGATAGTTCTCATGCAAAATATCATTAAATTGAGTGTGCACGAATGTGGTGCGTAGTCCTTTTCGTGTTATACCCTTGACTTGGGTTAAACTTTGTTTGCATGAGGCTGTAGAACTTCAGCAGGCCTTCAAAAAAGCTAGAAGTAACAGTGAATGGACTATACGTACGTCCACCAAACTAGATGTGAGCAGTTTCAGCTATGGCTTACGAGATGGAAGTGTGTGGAAGACAGTGTCGCACGTAACATTTGTAGTGTAATGCCTCCCTTAGTACGCTCTACCTTCCTGTATGTCGGGGATTGTTCAGGCCACAGTCTGCAGTACCAAAGTGCACGCACATTCTGGTTGTGTGTGAGTTGGATTCATACACGCTCTTCTCTAAACATGTCCTCTTGTGGACGCGCTGTGATGTTGCCAGATCTATGCTGTGATGGTTTGTAAAGATAGGTTCACCTTAGTGTTTACATTTTTTTGCATGCGTGTGCCAAATTATTCAGACACAAGTATTTTTTCTACCAAACTTTTTTATTGCAGCCAATTTTTTGGAATTTTTATGGTTACTTTAAAGTAATTTTTTGATAAAAAGTATTGCTGCAACAAATGCATCTAAAACTTATGTATTTCATATTTATGTTTTGTCAAATTGATCATGTTTTATTATAATGAAGGGTGGATTAAGACATCTGAAGGACACTCATAAAACTGCAGTTGGTGCTTGGGAGAATGTTTTTTATTTATAGTTGTTTTTTTTTTTCCTACCTTCTTATTGTGACATTATGTTCTAATTCTGGACCTTGNGAATGTTTTTTATTTATAGTTGTTTTTTTTTTTCCTACCTTCTTATTGTGACATTATGTTCTAATTCTGGACCTTGGCATTGTTACAGCAAACAGAACATGTGATTTGTTCTGTTAGTTGATACAGCACAAGTTCTATGTCACACATAGTGCATAATGCTTTCTACATTTGCAGAGTAATTGACATGTGATGCCACTGTAATTATTGTAGGTACAGAGTTTTCNAGTGCATAATGCTTTCTACATTTGCAGAGTAATTGACATGTGATGCCACTGTAATTATTGTAGGTACAGAGTTTTTAATGTGCATAATCACTTGTTAATTTGCTATTTACAAGTACTCTCGTACACGCTGGGAAGTAATTTGTACTGTGGCTGTCATACTCAAGCCATAATTTTCCACTCTTCACTCGGCCAGAGCTGGATCTAAATAAAACTAATGCATACCGGTACTTGAAAATATTCAGACAAAAACCATTTGATTATGTATTCATTTCAAGTAGCTACTAAAAGTAATTACAATATTTATACATGTGGGAAATTAACATCAGGTTTGTACAGTTTATCATGTTAATTTACTTTTTTCATTTTTTAATGCGTTGCTTTATATAGAAATAGTTAACTGTTGGGAGAAAGTTCATTCCTTGAAGCTTTGTTTGTTCTCTACTGTATCTTCATCCATGTAACCCAGGTATATCTGAAATTTGGTTGGAGCTCTTGCTCGCTGACAGCTTTGGCATCTTGCTTGCCATGAAACTAAACTAGTGACTCAAAATGAGACTTGTAATTTTGGCAAAGAGTCTGTATTGCATGGTGTGCCTTCGCCATACCGCATTGTTATTTATACTGCGGGGGTCCTCGTGATCTCCAAATGAAATGCCGCCACACCACGTTGCGTTGGCACACGTACACTATTTGCAACCACAAAGGTATTCCATCTCTAGGGCACAGTGCGGTCAGAAACTCTGACTGTACCATACATGCAACCTAGTTATATTTACATGTCTACATGTTACGGTACTGCCAGGTGTAGTTTTGTCTTGTCAGAAAATTTAATTGGTAGCTGGTCAAGTCAGTGCCCCCAAGAAGAAAGTATTTGCAGCACAAAATTATTAATTTATAAATTTTTCAATAGTTCATGTCGAGGCTGGCTTACATCCAATGTCAGCGCACAGTTGCCAAGGAATCAATTGATTTTTGGTTTCAGAAAGAAATAGTGTATTTGACAGCAATATTCAAGATGTTCGTGTGACATATATTTGCTCATCTATTCTTATTAAATGGTATGGCTATCAGCTGTGATTCCACAGGCTTGACTGCTTTCAAGTTGTCCAAAATGAGTTAGCCACTATCACCATATCATTTCTCAGGCAGAAGTAGTTGTGCAAATCTACGAATTCCTTCATGCCTACTAACTGAATTGCTGGGTCATATGCATATCACAAGCATACCTGTATGCAATTGTGGATAATACTGGGAGTCGAGTTTCTTTGCAATCTCTGCTATAGGTACGTGAATTCTTATAGCACTTGGACTTATTAAAGTCACATAACTAGAGTTTATCAATCAAGATTTTATTTACACTTGTAGGGAAAGTGAACCCTTACACTATCCAAGTTCAAAGTTCACTGTGATCGTCAGGAGATCCTGTAGCATGTATACTTTCCTGGTCAAAACTAAGTTTTCAATAAAATAAAACTGAATACAGCACAATTGGTCTTGTAGATGTTAATTTTCACAAAGTTTAGTCCATTTTTCTGATGCTGTCATGATAGTAGCTAGCATTTCTTTGAGCAAACCTACCCGGAACTTTATATTATAAGTGGAACAGTGTACAATTTTACAACAGCCTTCCTAATTACATAAGACATACTGATAATATAATTAAATTTAAAAAACTTGAAACACTTGTTACTAGATGTATGTTTTTATACTGTTGATGAACTTCTAGACTGTTGCAAGTGTATTGTCTGATTGTACATAAAATCATTACGCAGCGTATGTATCTTATGTAGTATGTTCCAGTTATGTATTTGTGTAAGTGGTTTTCATTTCTATATCCTGTTATGAGCATGTAAAATAATTTGGTTATTTCTGCCCTACTTGTAAACTTTGACAAGGCCTATAACATATTTTGTATGTTGTAATGGCTACTGAAAAATAAATAAATAAAAACCATACTTTGAGCAACCTCCTTGAATGGAGGAGAAGGTCGTATGTTAGATCATATAGTGGTTTTTGTTG
The DNA here is from genome assembly GCA_002778355.1 of Clitarchus hookeri. Classification (NCBI taxonomy): domain Eukaryota; kingdom Metazoa; phylum Arthropoda; class Insecta; order Phasmatodea; family Phasmatidae; genus Clitarchus; species Clitarchus hookeri. The sequence continues at coordinate 90,889 of NQII01004033.1, forward strand.
GCACGTAATTACTTCAAGTATCTACTTTGTTATGCTTGAAAAACTACAGAATGTGCTTCAGTCTTTTTCATGACGCGTCACATCTCTAAAAACAATTGTAGGTGCTTGTGGTAGTTGGCACCTCCGTTAAATCTGTTCGTGGTCCTGCATTATTCTGCAACGAGTTAGTAACCTTGAGATGCTCATTACTTGTACGGTGCGTGCTTATAACTTGCGTCAAAACTTTTGGCTTTCCACTTTGCGGTTGATCATGCACTGCTGTGTTTGACATTTGCGTGGTTGTGATTTTGTCAGCACAATGTGATGTATCTCTTAGCAGAAAGCATTAAGCTGTGTGTTCAGTCTCATCACTTTCATTGTTCTCCATTTGCTTCCAATCTATAAATACATCTAAGAGAAATAAACTTGGTATTATTGCAACTATGGGTATAAGCTCATGGTTAGGTGGTATAGTAGAATCTTTTCAAGTCGCCCCTCTTTAACTCAGATGTCTGTATAGCCTGGATCTTTCTAAACTTATTATAACTTTGAAAAATAAGTGTTAAAAATGAAGAATGTGCCTATAGCGTATAGTAACTTTAAATATTTGAATAATTCCACATAGTCCACAAATTAAAGCAGTGAAATATGTAGTTTGTAATTAGTTTTGCCACACAGTTGTGCACAACTTCAAAATTAAAAATATTCAAGAATTATTTTTTTGTTTCTAGCATAAAAACAACACTATTTTGACTGCAGGTGAAGAATTTGATCATGATGGATCTTTGCGCGCTCATTTTATTCTCCCAGAGCACTCGTGCCGTCGTCATTAAGGCAATCACCCGCGTGGCGTTCTTTTCCGTATTCGAGGCGCGGAAGCAGGGAGCAATAAGAGCGACATCGTCTCGCACGTTAAGTGCGTCGTCACCACAACGCACAAGTCTTTCAACTGGCATGTACACCTATGGGATTTTAAGCGATGACTATTTAGTTTCATTGGTGAAAATTCTGAAGCAAGTTTTGATGTCGAGTTCTTGAGTATTTCCGTATTTATCTGGCCCATGTATTTTGAGATACAGCAATTTGCAATATTTTGTTTTAGCTCTGTTTGAATACTCCAAAATTATGTTTTGAATGGGCGTGGCAATTTGATAGCATTCATGCCTTTTCTGATGTCTATGGTTTTTTTCTTAGATCAGCGCATCAGGTGCATGTTTAATAGTTTCATGAAAAAAGCATATATTAGAAACACTTAGCAACACAGTTCAATTGCCAGGTAGACAAGACTCTTAATTGCTAATGTGTATGTGCTTCACTGTTTTTCTGGGTGTCTTGCATGACATGCTCCTGTTACAGGCTTGCAGAAAAACAGCGAAAGAAAAAAGGGTTAGTATTTAAACAGAAACAATTTTCAGTCTAACTGTGCACTTGTAGAGAATTTTGACACAGCAGAGTGTTAAGTTGGTGACATTTTGTGAATAGTTAACGCTCACTTGCAGACCACAATACAGATTAGTTCCAAATTTTCATTAATATGATTGAGTTTACTTGAATGCTGATTTCTGTGAGGTGTCAAAGTTGTGTATATGCTGTTCACGGTAAAGTGAGCACTTCTATTGCCCTAGTTACTTTTTTCGTTCAACCATTTTTTATCCTTTAACCACCTTTTTAAAATAAATATTGCCATGTGAGTAATAAACACAGTGTGTATATTCCACGGCACTACGAAGTTAGCATCTATGGCTGTAATAAAGTATATTTATTGACTTCTTATTATTCCAAATGAGAGGGCTTTCAGAAGTACTCGCTTTGCCGTGAATAGTCTATACCCAATATGCTGTTCTGCATGTAGTTATTGCTGTGGGGTGTGGTTTTATTGCTGACAGTTTGTGTGTTACTTCTGTGATTATAAGTTTATTACATCTTAATATAATTGTGTAGTTCTTCTTATGTAATGGTTTGTTTCATTATAACCAGCAGGCCATTTGCAGTGCCGCTAGAAGTTATTTCTCTTTCGGCTTTGATGTTGCCCATTGGATGTAATTGTGCCTCTTGCAGATGAGAGATGCCTTAATTGTTCACATATACTGTACTTCAGAGTGTTGCGTAAATGCTCTACGTACAGTCATAGCAAGCGCGTAGGTTTCAACACTCGTCATCTAGAAGATTTTTACAGTGAGTTGTATTATACACACGCATGACTGGTGCTTTGTACGCAACTCATATGTTTTCATATCTCAAGAATGTCTATTACCAATGATGCTTGGGAAAAAAATGAAAAACAGCCTGAAATTATGTATACATCAGTTGCTTCAGTATGACTGGTGATTAATTACTATTGTTGTTTGTGTTAATAATAATAATTATGTAATATCAGAGTGTCTATGAGGTCTTTGGAAAAATTTTCATTATAATTCTAGGATACTTCAGGATGTTATTTTTATTTCAAGAATGTTACAGTTGTGTACAGTAAAATAAACTTATGTTTAATAAAAAAAGATAAAATAAAAAAAAAAAAGAACTTGCATATGGTTCTCTGTGAAAACTATCGAGATATACATGTGCTAATCAATTTACTTTGACATTTTTTTCACTTTTTATCAAAAATGCAACATTGAATCTTACTCAGTCAGGATTGAGTTAGGACAATATTGAAATTATTTGTAAACCACTTAGAATGTAGCAAATATATATTTATTTTGTATGCTGTTACTAAATTCTATTAACGTACAGCAGAAAAAGCCCTGATGTTTCAATGTTTTTCGTAATTTCCAAAATAAAAATTATTCCCAGGGCCAGTAGACACCCTGATGTGAGATTGTCCTATTGTAAGCCTGAATNAGGGGGGGGGGGGGATATTTTTATGTACCTGGTATTTGTCACAAATTTTGCTTGTTGGTGTTTCTGTCTGACCTATGTAGCAGGAAATGTTACTTCATTTTTTTATGGTTTTGCATAACTTGGATAGAAATTTATTTTGATAAAACGATGTAAAAATTGTGTTGTACGTTTGTTTAACTTAACAATACAGTATTTTGCCGTTATGAATTTTATCCAGTGATGCTTAGTGTCTGTAAGAAATTTTACATGCACAAGTGACTATCTAAAAATATTTGTAATTATCAAGGCGTATCTAATGTAAGTGTTATTTCAAATATACATTATTTGCCTGCAACATACAACACATGTTCTTTACCATAATTATAATGTGTATGCTCTTTATATATTAAAAAAATTCAAATTATTTTTAATTTTGTTACAGTTCCGTGTTTTAAAACTGGATATTATTGTTGAATACATGTTTAGCATTTCATAAACCTGGTATAAACACCACTCTTAAGTACACTTCATATTTTTAGTTTTATTAAACTGGTTTTATGGTCTAACAATGATATTGCATTCACTGTTGGTACTTTAATAAGAATAGGATTTAAAATGTTTGTAAAAACTTCAGCTTTATTGATGGACACATTGGATAAAACACAGTTTGTATTTTCTAGTACGGTAGTTTGGATGTGTGCTCTTGAGAATTTTTTCAGAAGTTTGAAGTCTTCCTCTGATGCATGCTAAAAATTTATGCAGCAGATATTTTCAGTATTTCCCCATACAATGATTTGTTGTCTGAATATGAAGAAAGTACTGTGCATTTATTGCAAATGGGGTTGCAACTCCACAAGTAGGGTTGCCAGATATTCAGAAAGGAAAATCAGTACTTGTGTTGTTGACGTTGCTTTTTTCCACTCATCCTAAATTATCCAAGGTCTTATATATGTACAAGAGAAACACATTTAATAAACCAAACCGACATACCAATACAGCCACTAAAAAGAGCCAAATTATAATACACATATTTAATATTGATAATACTTTTGTGGATTATATTAAATTTTTGTACGTGGAAATATGTTTTATATTCCATCTTTTGGGACTGTGAAAACCTACATAATAAAATTATTTGAATGCGAACAGTGTACTTTGAAAAGGATAAACACTTTTGCAACTGTTGGTAGATAACTAATTTGTAATTGCATTAATGGTGCAGTTGATGTTAAAAATCAGAACATTGAGCGTACCCGTTGCAGACAAGGACGGTATGCGGAACAAAATGAGTAAAATCAGAATTGTTCGGGGTAAATGTGTAAATCTGACAACCCTAATGAAAAGTCAAAATGGTATAGAATGACAAGCGATTCTTGTACGTACGTAAGGAGCGACTTCGTCCACAGACGTCTGTCGTACACAGAACTTCTTCCCTGAGGTGCTAAAGAAGCTGTTTTATACTACATTGGCATTTTGAAATGGAATGAAATGACACTATGATTAGTCCTTGGCATGTGAATAACGTGATTATTATGAAAAGTGAGTACAGAGAAGTGGTAAAGAGACTGAAATGAAAATTGGGGAAAACTCCTATAAATGTTGAATCAGTCTTGTACAAATCTCGGTTGGAATCAGTGTTGAGAGGGAATGGAGGCATTATACTGACACTGCGATTCTCGTGTCTTCTTTCCTCAAGAGCTTAGCGCTTTGAAACAGGAGTCACTATTAGAATACACAAACTGGCCCACCTGCTCCTGGTTGTAATAGCTTATAGCTTCACCTGTTAGTGGCAGTGTGCATTACGATGAGAGGATGCTGAGAAAGTAGTTTGGCAGCGTAATCAAGATAAGGCAAATATGCACAAGATAAAGTGGTTGCGTAAGTGACATGTCCCTTGATCATCTTTGACCTCTTGGTGATAACGCTGTGATTAAACATTTGTGTTATGCACTGCATTTTGTTGAGTAATCAGATTCATGTAGTGAGCAGCTCTGTTTCCTGTCAAGTTCTGCATTCTTCACTGAATTACTAGTAGTTCTTTGGTCCATTTTACACTATTTTCAATCTTCGTCCCATAATGAATTTACATCCTTTTTTATTGAAAATTTATTTAATTTTAATTGAAACAAAAAATTTCTGTTGTTATCTGCAAGTGGTGGTGTTATAGTTTGAAGATTTACAAAATATATCTGGTTTTTTTTAAATGTTTAAATAGAATGAAATAGATGAAATCACGTGGTCACTGTTGATGCCGCATGCCAGAGACATACCCAACATTCCTAGGCTATCTAAAAAGCATGAATGGAAAAGTATGTGATCAAAAAACTGTGTCTCAAAGATTATGCTCCTCCAAATAATATAGCAGTGGAAATGAAGAACTGATAAGTGTGTGCTGGATAGGGCAAGTGAGATTGTTGTAAATGCATGGTGGATCGTACTGGGAGGCCTTTGTAGAAAATATAAATTAAAAATACGTGGAGGTCACCACATGAAAACATTCTAACTAAATAATACCTTAAGCTGTATGTTCACCACATTTCCCACATCAGAATTGCCTATCACAAAATCCCCACCTTTTAGTATCTGGGGATGGAATGATAGGTTACACAATAGAAATGCCAGCATTGAACTCGCGCTTTTAATCATGTATTGTTCAGTCTGTGCATTACAATCAGTATTGTGTAGAGTATCAGTGTAAACAGGAAATGATAAAAGTTGGTCTGTTTTCAGTGTGATTTGATTATCAATCACTGCAAGCATATGAAAAAAAGCATATTGCTACAGATAAATTAATGTGAATAGTACGGAAAGTATTTTATTAATGAATACATTTTCATGTGCTCTCATTTATGAACCGAGACCAAGACATCAAGCATGCAAGCAACCTAATAAAAAATGAACCAGATTGAAGTATGATAGTGTGCTATGGACATTTGATCTAAATTGTTATTTCCAAACAAGGAAATAAATGTACATGAACTGTAGGGTAGGGGAGGAGAGGGGGACTTTCAGCTTATAAACTGCAAATATTTTAGATTGTCCTCACATTCTAACCACCACAAACAAATATTTCTTTTGCTTCTGCTGCGAAGATGAGTAGCATGCATGTAATTTGGAACAACAGCGTGCGATGGTGTCTGTGAGAGTACAGTCAGCTACAAAATGTTGCCTCTACAGGTCGAAGCTCTGCCCCCAAGTCCCACTTTGTATTTATTGAAATCACAACACTTTCATTGCTTTCACACAGATCATTCAGGATGTGCAGATTCAAATTCTGTTCTGGGAATTCAAAATTGATTTAGTATTACAAAGCATTGCAGTGAATTGAAGAAAGCACACAATAAAAGAATCAGCGTGTAAGAAACAACAAACTTAAAAATCAAAGACAAACTGATATCACATTACAAAATGTTTACTGTGACCCGAACTACTGTAAATAATCTTTCACTGGAGTTCTTTTTAACCTAAAAAGAATGTGAAAATGCTAGTTATAGCCATTTCATCTTCAAGAAATACACATTTGAAGCAGAAATAGAAAATTGAAACTAAACATTGGATGATAGTGTTTTATAAATTCTTTTAGTAAGTAGAGAACACTCAGACTTGTAAAACAGTTTTTAAATAAAATGTTTGAAACCCTGCTCACCGTTTGGCAGCCAACATATTCTTTCAAAGTAGGTAACCGAACGTATTTGTGTCTAGGGGAAATTGTGTTTGTAGATCATTGGCAGAAATATGTGTATATAATAGTTCCGTATCACATCAAGTATAATGTGTTCTTTATGAAAATTGAAAACAATGTACAAGAGAATTGGACACAAACGTTTTCATACATAATTATACAGTGTATTACTTGCATAGTATGTCAATAATACTTGAATACCATACTCAAACAGTAACAGACACATCTTTCATAAAGCATTTTTTTTAAACCTGGTGTTACCGAATAATTGTGTAGTGCATTTACATAAAAGTCTTATAATTGAGCACCATAAATAATCACACTAAATTTCATTATGAATTAAGTTGTCGACCTAATAGAAGAGGGAGGGTTTTCTGTAAGCCACACAGGAGCCTGTTTTGGTATTTTGTCTCGCACTGTACAGAGGTATAAACAGGTCAGATTGGTCGGTGGTATTGTACGGGTTGAGAAAGTGTATCCACTTGAGAGGAGGACGGTGCATTTGTTGCATTCTTGTAAAGGAATTAGTTTTTTAATGCAATAAAATTGAAATGAATGTTCAATTTCCCTGGTTACACTCAGACCATTTGAAAGCAATTAAAATTATCTGTACTAAAAGTCTCATAGAACTGTTGTAAAGCGATTGCACATCAGTGGATCATAAAATCTACTGTTCTGCATTTGCTGAGTTAGTTTTTGGTTGTGACTGACATGTTTCCTCAGAGTAATCAAAGTTCAGCTCAGCAAATAACGTGCCAATTGTAGTATAGAGACCACAAGGAATACAGCATGATTCACATTACATTTCCCATCGCCACTGCATCAGACAGGGTTCTGTAGCATGCTGGGGTTGGTTGTCACCGTGNGAGGTATAAACAGGTCAGATTGGTCGGTGGTATTGTACGGGTTGAGAAAGTGTATCCACTTGAGAGGAGGACGGTGCATTTGTTGCATTCTTGTAAAGGAATTAGTTTTTTAATGCAATAAAATTGAAATGAATGTTCAATTTCCCTGGTTACACTCAGACCATTTGAAAGCAATTAAAATTATCTGTACTAAAAGTCTCATAGAACTGTTGTAAAGCGATTGCACATCAGTGGATCATAAAATCTACTGTTCTGCATTTGCTGAGTTAGTTTTTGGTTGTGACTGACGTGTTTCCTCAGAGTAATCAAAGTTCAGCTCAGCAAATAACGTGCCAATTGTAGTATAGAGACCACAAGGAATACAGCATGATTCACATTACATTTCCCATCGCCACTGCATCAGACAGGGTTCTGTAGCATGCTGGGGTTGGTTGTCACCGCGTAGGGCTGACGTCTTCCATCAGATCGCAGGAAGGCTTATCACCAATACATCCACGTTACCCCGAATACAATGGTGTCAAGCATTAGAATGCAGAGTCTGAATAGAGTATTCAGTTTTAACATGGCCAATAGCCAATTCACACAAGTCAAGAGTTCAACAGTAATTTTTAAAACAGCTGGATCTTGCGTGGCCACCTCTGTCACCAGACCTGAATCCCATAGGAAATGTGTCAGCAGGGGTGAAGTGCACCATGATGGCCTGATATCTCTCCAAGCTCACAAGATGGCCTCTCTCAAGTTAAGCTTTCTGCTTGGGAGGAACTTGCTATGAGGAAAGGCAACTTTTCAGCATCTGGTTGATTCTATGCCTAGGTTTCGAAAAGTATCCCTTTCATGAAATTATTAATTTAAAAAAAGAAGCAGCTTTTTTTATTAAACTATTTGAACATCACCATCCATCTTATCATGTTCCCCGTAAGCAAAATTGATATAAAAATATATTGGCACCCTATATAATTTTGCAACCACGTGTCAATTCAAGATATAGTTGTTTTGAAATAATTGCAGTGATTTCTAAATGTTTTGCTTTAATTTTGTTGAAATGGAGTGGTATTTTATTTTGAATAATGTGCTGATAGCTAATACGCTGTAGATTTTTTTTTTGCAAAATATATTTTTGGAAATTCTGCTGTCAAAAAAATTTTTGATAGAGCTACAAATATTTTTTTTCTGCAGTAGTTTACTAACAAGGGGATTGTAGTGTCTGCTTTCATTTGTTGTTCAAGTTTGGCAAAACACATTTTTTTTCATGTTACTGTGATGATTATGGTTTTTGTTCCTGTACACCATATACTTGTCAATAAATTTAACACAATATATTTTGTATTTATATTATCTCCTGATAATATAACAATACAAAACATTTTCAAACTCATTAATGATTATTGGATCAAAACAAATAAATAAAAAGTACAAATAGTAAGAGATTGAACCTGAGATGATGAGGGAAATGTTGCATGCTACTGCCTCAGACTTCTTGGCAACTGGTGACAATTTCCTGTGTGTTGCGTGCATAGAGATTAGTTGGGATGCTTTTGTTTCAAAATTGGTTGATTGCTGCACTGTACATTTTTCAAGTATCAAAACCGTAAGGGTATGATATCAACCACTGCTCCAGATAGTGCCCTCACCTTTGTCAGTTGCTTACATAGTGTGTATTTGTAAAACATACATGAGAGAGAGTCCACCCACAGGGAAAACTAGGGAATGTAAAGCTGGACTCGCAACTATCCGTCCCATCCGTTAGTGGCACGTCTGTCAGGCGATCACGTGATCTTCAACTAATAGTAGGGCAAGCTTTTTTCCCCACCCGATAAATATTTCTCACTTTTGACAAACCGACCGATGGGCCACCGCCGTCTGACGACATTCCATAGACGTGAATACGCACTTTGAAATAAAATGCAAGGCGGTGGATTTGTGTATATTTTCTTTGGTGGTAAATTCAGGAAATTAAATTGTAAACAACCATTTAGTACAAATTCCTAGTCTGTAAAAAAATATTTCTTGCTTGTAAATGTATTTCTAACCAAAGACAGATCACGATGTTATGTTGTCACTGAAATTTTGCAGTACAGAAGGATTGACGGACGATGGATGACTAACTGATGGTTGTGAGCCTAGCTTTAGGGAATTCCATGCGACAGCAAAAAGTCAGGGTAATGTTAGGCAATTTCCACTTGTGCCAGGAAAGTGCTACTCTGCAAAAATTGTTACTTGTGTGCATAGAGTACAATGTAATTATGAGCATATGCATTTTAAGTTTGTGTACTCTTAGTAATACATCCTTGACATGTGACATAGGGCCTATAGGTATAACATAAAGTATTTGTGTGTGATGGACACTCATGTGAAGTCAATAGCGTGAATTGGAACAAATATTGCTTTGCTGAATTAAATGTTTGCTCTGTTTGCTTGATCTGTTGCAGTGTAATTTGATTCAACTTCAAAGAAGGCATATTTGTAATGTCAGCTGTGAAAAAAAAATGGTATTAGAAGTGTTTTAGTATTCCTGAACGCGGTTCAGGGAAAATAGCAAGATACTGCCTGGAAAGTAAGGCAATTCCAAAATGAAATTTCAATGGATTAGGGCACTACGGGATGCATCCACAAGACAAATTGACCTAAATTTGTTAAATATACAGCCCAAATCAGTTTTCTGGCTTTCCTTGAAAAAAGTTGAAGTGGATTTGGTCATGTTTTAAAAATGGCACCTCAAATTATTTCAGTAGATCTACCAAAAAAAATCTGTAGGGAAAAATACATTTTCCCATCATTAAATGTTGTATAGCTCTGATTGGCTGTTTCGTCTAATGTGTAGGCCGCTTTCCTTTTGTTAGTAGTTGAAATTTAGTGTGGAGTTTTCCCCTATTTACTAATGCTGCTTATGAACCAAGAGGTGTTTGCCATTTGGAGACTGTAAATTCTGCTGAGACCGTAGAGAGAATATACCGTAAACTGATCTGGCTGGTTGGGCAAAATCAAACTTCGTGTACCAACATTGAATAGCTTTGTTGCTGACGTGACGTCTCACTGAGACCGTTCGTCCTGGCACCAATAACGTGCACTGAAAGTGCTGTGCCACATAGTGGTAAAATAATACCAAGTCCATAATGAAATCATTGAAGTGTTTATAAATCAAACATCACGCAATACAGTGTGGTGTACATATTTACTGAACTTGTTAGTAGCTAAGTGTTACTGCATAACACTTACTATTCCACACACGCTCACTGTAAGCAAATAAGCCGTTGTTTTACATAGTCATTAAATTTATTATATGTGCGTCCCCTTCCAACAAGACATTGAACTGAAAACCATCCTTGAGCTGCCCACCTCAAGGAAAACCCATCATAATAATATGGATAATGTAAGCGCTAAGCACTACAATTTATTCATTTTCTTTTGTAAGGTCATTTGTAATTGATTAAGGAAGTCTTCATTTTGTAATATCTTTTCATCAGGGTTCACATGTTACCATTTCATCATTCAATAAAATTGTCAATAATTGTTCTCGCAGCATGGTCCATCATACTTTTCATGCGAATGCTATGCAAAGCTGCTGGCGTGAGCACCAGGAAACCAGTTGCATTCTAGTGGCCGAGTGGGTTGGATGTCACGCACTGCCTCTCCGGGCCTTCGTCAACTTTGTCATATTTATGTATAGTATCAAAACTTTGTACCGGAACATTTACGTGATCTTTTAGCCCTGATAGTGTGCCACCCCACACCTCAGGATGTTTGCTCACTCCTGAGGCATAATTTTATACTTTTAAATTCCATATAGGCTTCACGCCAATTTTTACAGTGCTAGAGCTCACCGAGCCACAGTGGGTAAATCAATGTAAATGCCTCTTCGGAGGATGAAAGGAAAATAATGCGTGTCATAGTTTACACACGTATTTATTTTACCTAGTTGATTCACAGCTGTTTCACCTGAACCTGTTGTTCTATGGTTGCATGATGATTAGATAATGCATAGAGATGACCTGGAACAATCTATGTATGGGAGTGAGTAGGGAGTGAGCCAGGCTATTCACACCTCTCACTACCCTAGGCATGAGGAATTGCAGTTAAACTTCCGATGCTGGTTCATCAGAGGTGGCCACATTAAGGATCGGCGACCGCATGCCCTCAATTCTCGTGCTCTCTGTGCTGGCATCCTAGGGAAAGTATCACCGTATGGCAGGACTCTGTCCCAGACCATAAACATCCATGTAACCATACATTCCATCTGATGAACTACCGATCGACCCCATGCATCAAATGGTGTCCCTCCATGTGGCTATTCCATAATGCAAAACCTAACTACATCAAACTTTGCACAGAACTGTGACCGTAAAACCATTGTTCAAAACCTGTCCCACTTGAGTGTCACCTCATGCACAAATTAGCTACCATTTCACATTCTAACTTATGCCTCTCAACTAAGTCCCTATCTTTTTGTGTAATTACATGTTTTCTGTCTTTTTCTAGTGTAATGCCATGTTTTTATGAATGCCTTGTGACCTTCTGGGTTTTACATGTGTTCACGTGTGTAGGATCCATCGACCCTGTTGGTTCACGTAAAATTTTGCTACCGACAAACTTTTGTCCTGCATAATTTCAACCTCCTGTACATCTTTCCTTTTGAAAAATTTTCGGGCCAGACCTCAGCAACATGGCAGCATTGAAATTTTGGCGCCAACGATCGCCATTGTCTCCGGCAAATGGAAAATACGCCATCTTGGACCTGCGGATGCGCACGCCCAACCCGACGGAGAAGTATCGATCGCTGCAGTGGCAGTGACGTCAGCCAGCCTTCCTCCACCATGGGGAAGAAAATCGACTTAGGAGTGGGGTGCCTGCCACGAGCTGCGTGGCTTGTGGGCTCGGCGAAAACCAAAGTTGATGGCACGATGACATCTCCGTGCCAACCGCAGTGCTCGGATGACCCCAGATATTTGGACAGGCATACAGTGAATGGTGCTCCCTCAAACTTGTGCACAAAATGTTCACGCCCTTTACCTAAGTCGGACCCATTCTCGCTAGAGCACTTACAGGGAAAACCTACCTGGGCCAACAATGCCGCGGCAGCTCGCCAGCCGTGTGAACAGATTGAGAGTGAATGAGGAACTGTACGGGGAAGCATCAGTGCGCACCATCGCAGGCATACCAGAAGACATAAGCACGGTGCATGAGACATTGACAGGTCCGGAGCTTTAACAACTCTGACAGCATGCCCGCGCTATTCATGTGTACCGGAGCTCAAAATAACATTGTATACTCGCAAACAAATTTTCGGTGAACGCTTACAAAATGTGCAAACACCTTGACGTTAACTAAGCGTCTATATAACTACTATACCAGTTACACTGGGCCGCATCAACGACTACAGGCCAAAAGTGCGTAGTGCAGGTTGACAAGATTGGAACTTGCACCTTCTTGCTGACAAGGATTACGTAATTCAAGAGACCGGCCTACTAATTTATTACAAGAGGTAACTCTTTCAATAAATACGTAGGTGATCCGAAACAGCGTTTACCGCAATGCCACAGACGTTGGGCTCATACGTGACACTACACCAAGTGGCATCAAACTGGCTTGTAGGCCGAAACGGGAGTGATAAGTGCCCCAGAGTGTCACCAGTAGTGTGCAGCATTTTTACAAACACATAAAACACCATCACCACATTCACAGTTATATTAAAAGGTGTGTTTTATTGTGTTAACAGTAATCGAGCATTGCATATCACACCCCTTTGCCCTGGTGGACTCGTCCATCCCTCTAGGAGACAGCCACCTGGCAACACTGTAGCCAGTGAAATTTTACCACTTCATAGGAAGTGAAACACAAACACTTTTCACAATAAAACATAATAATGTATTTAATGTGTATTTATACAATAGCAATTGTGTTTCTCAAAGGGAGATTGCCTATACAGGCCTCCATCCTTGTATCATATAACTTAGTGTGGTGGCATACCCCATAAAGTTCACAACTCCAACATTTGTTAATAAATGGGGGTGTTACCAATGTGTTCATCAAATTTATGCAATTTTCCATCATTGCGATTATATCACAGAGTGTTCATGTTATGTTTCATATGACGTGGTCAAGATTGGCTGCGGTGGATTTCACGTCCCGAGTTAGGAAAGTCAATTTGACCCGCTGTGTTACCAGAGTTGAGGATGTAATAATTAGGTGCCCTGCGCCACAGCTCTGCAGTGAGCTGATGAAATGAGGTTCGTTTCGGTCGACGGCCTAGGGGACTCTGGTCAACACTCCGTCACACATGATGGCGAGGCTGTAGGCAGCCTCGCACGCCTTAATTAATTACAAATAAAACACTTACGAACGATGCTTGTTGAGGTATTTATTACCTGAGACTCTTTACTGAACACACAACTATAATACAAAACACGTGGCCTTAATGGCCTGGAAACTGCGAGCGACCACATGGTCTTTACAATGTGAAACGCGAATGCACTTAACAATTCTCCGATAAGAATAACGCAACTCTCCCCTCGGCGCTATAACAAATAAAGCAATGATTCGGTTTGTGACTTCGATGCCAATGGAAATGAGTTCAACTGATGATGTCCNTCGGCACGAGGACCTTTGCAGAGCGAGAGACTTACGTGTCTTGATACATTCAAGTGCTGAAGAGAACTGGGGGAAATCATGGGCCGGCTTCTGCTACCTGAGCGCAGCCGACGCCACGCAGCGAAGCGATGAAACACAATATACCCTGAAAAGTGATTATGAGATGAAAGTAACATGAATTAAATTAACCTAAGATGACATAATTTTCCCTTAAACAAATACACAATAAAAATGATTATGTTAATTCTAAATGTCTCCATCGTACCAGCTACAGTACTGCCAAATGTCAAATGTATCTTGCTGTGGCTGTTTAGACTGTCTTCCATGATGACAAAAAATGATATTAATTATACACACTGAGTAAATACACTGACACTATTAATACATACCCTGATGAAATACACTGATGGAATAATAACATGGAATAAATTAGAAACACTGATGCACTTGCACTGATACTACCATGCACACCCTCACTCGTGCCCACAAGCCCGTCGGTGTGGTGTGTCTAGTGTGTAGACATAACTGCGGCAGTCATAGTGGGCATAAAGGCTCGTGAACGCATGGCTCATGTCACATAATTCGCGATTTGACTTCGGTTCTCGCCACTTGTAACGGAAACCGATTCCATTCGGCCAGTTCGTCTCAGCACTCGGACCAGACCGGCGGCATTGGTCGCCCGCTCCATGACCCCCTTCGGTACCAACATTTAGGCTGTAATCATTTCATTGTTATATTAACATTAATCAACTGGAACATTAGTTTTATCTCTTTACTGTACCGAGGGGAGAGTCACCCACACTCTCATCAGATAGCTTAATGCTATCGTGTATCAACATAATACCATGTTTATATCACGTTAAGGTCACTGGTAGATCATAAGTGCTGGTCCATTTTCATGCATTATTCACCTGTAGTCAAGCACAGTGAATAATCCTCTTTACAAAGTTAAATGTATGTAGATTAATTGTAGGGTACTACACCCTTTGTAGCATCACCCACAATTATCTAGCATAATTCAGGCGTACGAGACAGCCTACAGTCTCGCCATATGGTATAAATAGTGCAACAGTAAGTACGTCACAACATCATCAACAAACTGACGGAGATATCCAGGCCATCGATCGAACGACTCTCATCATTAACTCTCCACTGGGTTATGGCGCCGGGCAATTCAACACTCAACCAGCCCTGGGTTACCTCGACTACGGCAACCTTTTGGTGTGATAGAATAGGGGCAGCCGCACTTGTGTGTGCTCGGTGTTTATCGCGTTTAACATTGCAAATGTGTGAAATCACAAGAATTAGCCACAGTGTGCAACACATTTTTTTTTATTGTTCAAGATGTCATACCAGCATGGCAGCAACAAACTCTGAACCAATCATGTGTGTCAAACCAGAACCTTCAGCTATCTGCAGTGTTCAACAGTGTCAACAAAAATATTCCCCAGGAATTGATGGCGAACTGATCAACTGTGGTTCCTGTGGGAGGAAAGTAGACTGGCAGTGTGTCACATCATGGTATGGTAAGACCCACAGCATGACAATTTTAAGTGCTTATAATACATGCCACAACTGTCACTGCGATGTCAACCTGATACTGTGTGTGAGAATGTCAACTGTAGCAGCAACACTCACCCACTCCACATCTTTATTCCAGGCAGTCACTGCTCTGGCAGGTGTTACCACGGCTGCGCTCACTGCACCACCTGCTCTCACCGGGCACACGACTGCCAACCTGTCAACAACACCTGCTCGATTTCAGTTCCTGCCCACCTACTCAGACCTGTCCAGCTAGGACCCGCCCGAATTTCTCCACGACTGTGCTAGCAGACTCAGCTGCTATGGTGTCGACAAAGAGGACTGACCCAAAAGCATTGGCAAGAGTCTGGGTGGAGATGCAAAAACGTAGTGGAGAGGGATCTCCCGCAACGTCATAACCTCGGTAGAATTTCGCACTGCATTCGCGTTCTGCTTTGCCATTACATTCACGTCGCTACGTGCACACATCCAAGTTATCGTGGAAGAGTAAGGCAGACGAGTCGCTGTGCAACTTCGTGACACACAAAGTTGACGTGCGCTCGGTAGTCCTTTATCGAAGGGAGGTGGTTGGACGTGCTGTGTCCCTCGAGCTGCGAAAGTGCCGGGCGCCAGCTCAGTGTTGAGGAATGAGATCGGGTCGTGGTTACTCACCCTAGGGGACTCGAGGTACATACCGTCAGATAATATGAAAATGCGAGCTGTATGGCCACTGCGCACGCCTGGATTAATGAATGCACTATTGGTTATATGAAAGATGATTATTTTATTTAACACTTTAATCGAAACAGACACGTGGTGACCGCGTGGCCGTACAAGGTAGCACACTAATGGCTTACGATTAATTAAGGTGCGTGATGCTGTTCTCCCCTCGGTGCGATGTAACNAAACAGACACGTGGTGACCGCGTGGCCGTACAAGGTAGCACACTAATGGCTTACGATTAATTAAGGTGCGTGATGCGGTTCTCCCCTCGGTGCGATGTAACATAAACTACAAGTTATTTCGTGGATGATGTGATGATACGATTACTGAGTGAAGTTGCAGCCTCAGGGGCTGGCACCGAGGTTCTTGTGAAACGAGAGACTTACCATGTCCGCCCGCGTTGAAGTGATGATGCATACTAGACTGAGAACTACGCCGGCTCCCGCTACCTAAGCGCAGGCGACGCCAAGCGGTGGGAAGATGAAACATAAATGCGACTTAAAAATGCTAATGAGATGTAAGAAACTGATATACCTTGGATTAACATAATCAAACTCAATTACCCTAGACAACTTACATAATAAAACACAGTTACCTTTGCACAAATACACAATTAATCAGGGTTATATTAATATTAAATATTTGTATCGCAGCAACTACTGTATTGCCAACTTGATAATGTCACATGTCCCTGGCATGCTGGGTATGTGATGACTGTCTTTAAACACGATAAATATGATATAAATAAATACTAAATAGATACACTGGGCCAATAAATAATAATGATTAAATTATTAAGCTCTGAATAATTAATGACTCTGGTGCAATTTACACACATGGACAAATACACTTGATAATTATGACACTGAATAAATACATATAAACCTAAAAACCAAACTGATGCACTCCGATCAATTATGTCGCACTGATATAATTATATTGGTGAACTCTGATTAATTACATAGCACTGAATAAACTATATTGACGAACACTGATTGATTACAAAACACTGAATACAGTATCACTCTTGCCCACATGCCCGCTGGTGTGGTGCATCTGGAGTGGAGGACACCATAGCGGCAGTCACAGTGGACACAAAGGTACCAGTGAACGCCTGGTTCACGTCAAAGTGAGTCTCATACGTACCTAACACCTGGAACTCACACTTAGAGACATTTTCGAAGTATGGGCAAGCACAGCACATGTAATGTACTGTGCTGCTCTGGCACCAATAATTAATTCCACAGAGTAGGACTTCATGCAAACTGTTGATGTGAATCACACTGATGTGGTTGAGGTTACCCAGGGCTGGTCGAGTATAGAATTGCCTTGCTCCATATCCCAGTGGGGAGTTGGTGATGTGGGTCGTTCGGCTGATGGCCATGGAGTCCTCTGTCAGTTTGCTGATAATGTTGTCACGTACTTACTGTTATAATGTATTCACGGTAACTTCAAGATTTTCTGAAGCCCTGCTAAAGATCTACTTTCAGGGAGCCGATTATGTATCCTTCTGCAGTATGTAAACAAAACATTGCCATGTGACACCTGTCAAATGTTTTGTAAACAAACAGTTCCATGTGAGAACTGTCAAATATTTTGTTAACAGTGTCCATGTGGGAACTACCAAAATTTATTTTTGAAGAGAAACAATGCCATGTAATCTTAACTGTCATATACTTTAATAAAATTCTCTAAATGTCTAAAAAATGCTAATCAATTTAGCAAAATATTGTAATACATACAAAAAGGTAGATTGAAGTATATATCGGAACTGTTAATTATATAATTTAATTAAAGTTTACTTAT
Source organism: Clitarchus hookeri (assembly GCA_002778355.1). Classification (NCBI taxonomy): domain Eukaryota; kingdom Metazoa; phylum Arthropoda; class Insecta; order Phasmatodea; family Phasmatidae; genus Clitarchus; species Clitarchus hookeri. Next base: position 108,871 of record NQII01004033.1, read on the forward strand.
TATATTAAGATTTATTTACATATTTGCTGTAAGGAAAAAGTTAAATTTTACATAATAAACTTTTGGAAGTAGCACTCAGGTTAAAGATTTCACTGTGATAAATGGGTACCATTTACTCTATTTTATCGCATATAAGTCGTACATTTTATTTAAAATTTTTTATTAAAAACTGGGGGTGCGACTTATAAGTGAAAAAAATTCCTCCAGCCCCGCACTAACGTTTCATTTACTACGAATTCACGGCCCGCGGCTTGATTTCCAAACTCTTCAGCGAACAAAATAACTTTCATTTTTAAACTTGCGGTGTATGTACATCGCTTTTCCGTCTAGAAACTGTCTCACTTCACTGCCACAACATCAAAACACTACGTGCGGCGCAAAGACGATATAAGAGAAATACGTTTAAGCCAACGCTACTGTGCTGCTATCTCTTAGGCTCCACAAAAAGCTTTCGAAAATTATCGATTATCAGTTAGTGACCAAAAATCGATTCCTTTTCATTCTTTTAAAATATATTTTTCTGTTACGGATTGCGAAGGGAATTATGTAACGGAAATATTCAAATGCCTTTCTATATTTTGCACGTTTATTTACAACTTACATAAATAAACTGCGGAAATAACAACGCTAATACTAAAATTACGTCTTAACCTAGAATTATCTTATAAGTAGAAAGAATGTGTTACGTTAGTTTTATAACCACAATTCAGCGTCTCCAATATCCAATATGGCGTGGTTATACTTCTGAAAAAAAAACGTGCCCAAACGGACAAGATGGAGTGTATGAGTCCGCTGGACAGACACTGAAATTTATTTAATTTCAATTAATAACAGTGAAATATTTACCCATGAGTGCTAAGTAAAAATGCAAATATATAGTTTAGCAATATTGCCTTTACAATTACGGCATTAAATTTATACATATTAATATTTAACCTACAAACTATTTCTTTTCAGCTATAACCAACATGTCCCTTCAAAATCCGTTGTTAATTCGTACGGACTTTTAACAAATTATTATAATTTATTGAAAAAATATATTTAAAACTTAAAACAACCAATTTATATAGTGCTTCAGTGCTAAAAGCAAGACGAAACCTTTTTCTATATACAATTTTTTTATAACCAATTGAACTACATTGAGGATCCCACTAAAAAGTTTCCAAGAATTCAAAAGTATCGAAGATACCGTGAATGGATTATACATTATTTACACCTTATGACGAGACTGTAGGCTGTCTTGTATGCCTGAAATATAATAGAAATGTGTGGGTGTGTTTCCCGGGGGGCAATAAAAAACTTACACTGAACTTTGTAAAGTTGTTTATTCACTGTGCTTGATTACATGTGAATAGTGAAAGAAACGGGCCCAGCACTTACGGTTTGCTGCTGACCTTAGCGTGAAAATAAGTGCGGTATTATGCGGATATGCAGTAGCGTTAAGCTCTCCGGCGAGAGTGCGGTTGGCTCTCCCCTCGGTACAGTAAAGACAGAACACAAATGTTCCGGTTAATTAAGTTAACTATTGCAGTTATATGATAGCCTGAATTATGGTACCGAGGGGGCTCGCGTAGCGGGCGACCAATGCCGCCATTTTGGCTCGAGTGCTGAGATGAACTGGCCGAATGACATCGGCTCCCATCACAAGTGATGAGAACCGAAGTCAAATGCCGAATGATAAAACTTAACATGAATGCTATGTGATGTTATTGCAATGGTGAAAAATGGTATAAATTAACTGAAACACATTGGTAACACCCCCGTTGATAAACAAATGTCTGTTAAGTTTAAAGTTGTGAAGTTTACGGGGTGTGTCGTCGCACTAAATTACATGTTGCAAGGATGGAGGTATTTATAGGCAATCTCCCGTTTTTAAAAACATAATTTTTTTATGTAACTGAACATTAAATAAATTGCTATGTTTTCCTGCGAAAAGTGTTTGTATTTCACTTCCTGAGCTGTAAGGGAATTTCACTGGCTACAGTATTTCTAGGTGGTTGTTTTCTGAATGGATGGACGAGTCCACCTCGGGCAAAGTGGTGTGGAATGTCATGCTCGATTGCTCTTAATACAATAAGACACACCCCTGACTGTAGCTGTGAATGAGGCGATGGTGTTTAATGTGTTTGTGAAGATACTGTACACTATTGGTGGCACTCTGGGGCAATTATCACTTCAGCTTCCGCCTACATGCCAGTTTGATGCCACTTGGTGGTGCGTCATGTCGTATGTCGCAGCGCGCGTTGCTACAACGCAACAACCAATTGTCAGTGCGCCCAACGCCTGTGGCTTTGGGGTAAACACCGTTTCGGATCGCCTACATATTTATTAAAAGAGTTACCTCTTGTAATAAATTAGTAGGGTTATATCTTGAGTTATATAATTATTGTCGGCAAGAAGGTGCAAGTTCCGTTCTTGTCAACCTGCACTACGCACTTTTGGTCTTTTGTCGCTGGTGTGGACCGGTGTAGCTGGAGCAGTTGTGACTGCAGCAATCAGAGTGGGCACAATGAGCTCGTGGATGCGTGATTCACATCAACACGTCCACTAATGGCCTCGTGACCACTTGCATCTCCGCAGTCACTTATACCACCTAGCCGACACCGGGCCGAAGTGAATACTTGGACGCGAGTACATCAATATGGGTCGGTAAGAACGGAACACACCCACGTTTTCGCCATGTACTACATGACTCAAATGACAGTTNAGTACATCAATATGGGTCGGTAAGAACGGAACACACCCACGTTTTCGCCATGTACTACATGACTCAAATGACAGTTTTGCTGTATTTACCTCAAGAGGTAACTCTTGGGGAGAATAACAAGCAGTCGGACAGTGTCACTCTGAAAGTCACCGCTGTCAGCCATTCTGACAATTGGAGGAAATGTCGGTGCAGCTCGTTCCACGACGCTCGACATCCTTCCCACCTGTGTGACGCTGACCAGCCTGCTGGCCGGGTATCAGTGATACGTGATCCCAAGTTTGGTTAAACTGTGGGAAATAAAATCCCGAAGCAATACAGAGTGTCAAAAACACAATAGACAAATATATTAAATTAATTAATTTATTAAAACCTTAAACGAGCATTGCTACTCATACCCCTTTTCAGGGATGGGTTTGTCCAGCCCACCCAAGCTGGAATACTTGGACTCGCCCATCGGCGAAACAAACCAGAAACTGGAACATCCTTGCAAAACTTACAGGAAACTGAAATGCATTTTAAGTTTACCGTAATTAAAGTCAATTTCAGGATGTTAATTATGTTCAATGTTTAAAAGGTTAATTATTAATTTTCTTCACAGCAGACTGGTTTTCAACACCCTGAAGTTTTTAGTTCATGTTTCTAGTGTTGTGACATCCCCCGTGAAGTCACAGTCACAAACATAATCAGCACTTAATTAATCACAGGGATGTCACCAAGATGTTGTTCACCATGAAATTGTATTTTGTAGCATATGAATTATCATTAAAAGGTTTCATGTTACTTTTTGCATAATTTTTGCCGCGGGCAAATGCGGCATGCATTAGCGAAAGCCGACGCCATGATTTTAGTTTGACTTCAGCACTCGGCTCAGCCTGCAGTACGGGAGGTTCGCTCCACACGGACCCATCAGCATGTTCATTTTATGCTGCAATCACTTTCAATTCAATAGTATTTTCATGTAAACATAACCTTTTGCTTAAATTGTGCTGAGGGGACGACCATCTGTCTTCGTGTCACATTTTACAGGACTTAACACATACTGCATAACTGAACCTAATTTTCATGGCATAGGCCCTTATTGAACAGCAATGGTCATTGGCAGACCACAGTGCAGAGTCTGCATAAACTTATCACATATCAGCATAAGTGTATATGTATGAAAGAATGAAGTAAACATCTTGAATAACCATGAGAGTTTTATTTACTTTACCCCTTGCGGTACCATATGGCAGCAGTCTCAAGTCTAAGTATGGCATGCGAGGTGGCCTACAACCTCGCCAGCATAAAGAGTGAAACCACTAGGTATCTGTAATTACTGATAATTTGATAATTCATATGCACCACAGATCGAAAGCTCGGGACTAGTATACACTCAAGTGGCGTTTTTAAAGGGGGTCTCGTACACATACTTACAGTACATTGGAAAATTTAATTGTGAGGGCAACAGGAAAATCTTTGACGTGAGCTCAAACTCGGTGGTTTCTGCGACCGTTCGTTGTGCCACAGTACAACAGCAGCCCCGGCGAGCATCGGGCTGAGGACAAGAACATCGGTTTACGCCATCTGCAAAATATCTCGATGTTATTTGTGGAAACACCAGCCTTGCCCAGCACTGCGCGAGTCAGCTGATGGTCTCACTTTGATCCGAGCATGTGGGCGACCCCAGGATAGCGTCGTGTATCGGATCCCAACAGACTGGCATGTGTGATCACACTCACGGCTGCGCCGTCAGGGTGTAGCACGCGTGAAGGCGAAACCAGGCTTCATAGCACCCTTGATTAGGATGCGTACGAACAACCAACACCATTGTGCAATATAAAGTGTTTGAGAGTGTCAGTGGCCTCCAAAAGCAGAGTATAATAATTCTCAGTCTACACAAAGTGTACACTACAAGTAAACATAATTTAAAATTACATCAAAGTGAAGTGCCAACACTTCCCACTTGGGGCACGAGTTTCACCAATGGCAACCTAAGTTTAGTCCCCCACAGGCATCAATAGACTGGCGGCATTTCAGTTTATGTGTTTTTCTTTAGGTATAATGAGTGTAAAAGTGTATATGTTTATTTTGTAGCAGTTAATAGGTTTACAGACTCTGATATACATGTTTCCAGCACTGTGTTCAAGTAAACTTAACAACGCGAAAGTGTATTGTCATCAATAATTCAGCGGCTTGTGTAGTTTGAAAAACACATAAGTTATCGTCAGAAACAATGTTCAGTCACCAATTAGCTAAGAGAATTTCTCCACTCATGCATTGCAAACAATTAAGCTCCTAACCCTATTTTGCACTTTCTTTTTCACTCACACATTTCCGACTATTGACGTCTTCACGAGAAGTGGTCGGAATGATGTCAACAGCCATTTAGTCTGAAGCTGGCATTTTTTGGAGTAGGCCGCACAGTTCGCGACTCCCTAGCACTTAATCAACTTTGCATTGTCTACCATCAAGAACAATAGTTTTCGCTTTCTTCAACAACAATATTATTTAATGTAACTTCATCGCCCAGGAGGAGCGCTTCTCCATCTCCTCCAAACCTAAAGCCCTAGGAGTGTTACTTCGTCACTTAAATCCAGAGATCACACACTTATTTTCCTGCCTTAGCCCCTGACAGGCTTAGTGCGTCGGGTCCGCTGTGACGTGAACAGCACATTCACGAGCTCCTTTGTGCCCACTCTGACTGCCACAGTGGTGTCCACTACACCAGACACACCATGCCAACGAGCTTGTCGGCACGAGTGAGAGTGTTCATAATTGCATCAGTGTTTATAATAGCATCAGTGTATTCAATCAGGGTATCTAATTGCATAAGTGTTATTAATTGCATCAGTGTTCATAATTGCATCAGGTAATTGATTCAGGGTTATTAATTGTATCAGTGTATATAATTAATATCATAATTGTCATCATGAAAGACAGTCGACACAGCCACAGCCGGGGACATTTGACATCGTACACTTAGCAATACTGTGGCTGGTACAATGGAAACATTTAGGATTAATATAATCATATTATTGTGTATTTGTATATGGAAAAATTATCTTGTCTTAGGTTAATTTATTTCATGTCACTTCCATCTCATAATAATTTTTTTTAGTGTATATTGTGCTTCATCGTTTCGCCGCTTGGCGTCGGCTGCGCCCAGATAGCGGAAGCCGGCCCATGCTTCCCCCCAGTTCTCTTCTTCACTTGAACGAATCAAGACGTGTAAGTCTCTCGCTCCGCAAAGGCCCCCGGTGCCGACATCTTAAGCTGAACTCATATTCACTGCAATAGACTTCACTTTATGAACCGTATCATTAATTTTATTTGTTATAGCCGAGGGCAGAGCAATGTTACACTCATCGGAGAGTTTTATCACAACCGTGTTTCACATTATAAAGCCACGTGTTTGCCATTTCCGGGTCGTTAAGGCCACGTTTTGTACTCAAGTTGTGTGTGTTCATTAAGGAGTCGCAAGGAATAAATAACTCCACAAGCATCGGAAGTGTTTAATTTGTAATTTAATTAAGACTTGCAAGGTGGCCTACAGCATCGACATCGTATGTGACGGAGTGTTAACCAGAGTCCCCTAGACTGTCGACCGAAACGACTCTCATTTCATCAGCTCACCGCAGAGCTGTGGCGCTGGGCACATATTTCCTACACCATCAGCTCTGGTAACACCACGCATCAAGTTGGCTTTCCCAACTAGGGACGAGTATTTCTCCGAGTCATTGCTTGACCACGTCAGCTGAACGAAGTGAGCATCGTCAACTGGTTTGTATTGTTAGAACATCACCAAATGACTTCAACCCCAGGCCAAGCATTTTGATAGAAGGCCTTGCCCTTTTAAAGTCATTTCGGGAGCTGGACCCATCAACCAGCCATTATCATGGTTTAAGTGTTTTCAGTGCATTATGTACTTTAATCGGTGTTTAATAGGTGTGTGGAGTGGCCTTACAAATTAGCATTTAGCTAACTTAATAACTGTCCACCTCACAACAGTCACCCGCTGCGGTACTGGGCCGAATGCGACTGCCCACGGCTAGCAGCCTATCGAAAAGCAACTAATACCCCTTCAATTGAGACATAGAGGATCAGGATAACAACTTAGCCACCTGGGTGACTCGGCCACGATCCACAACAGCAGAGCTGCCAGTAAGAAATCAACAATATGTCTCTTGGTGAGTGTTACCTGCCAGAACTCTGCACGAGTAACAGTGCAGTGGCGACGGTCTCACCATTCTCCAATCCCGACCTCACATCATCTTGTGAGGTGTATGGCTATCTAGGTGATGGGACTGAAACACTGGAGAAGTTTTCTTTGTGTGTGTGAGAGAGAATGAGGAGATGTGTTAACACGCGCCTTTTGTGAGAAACCTACATCTTTAATGTATGTTGAGGGTATATTCTTTTACTCTTGACTATTCAAGACTGAGGCAGCAACAACTTGGGATATTTACACTCATAGATTGTGTTAGACCGTATATACATCTTCCCTCTTTGGAGAGACTAGTTGAAGTCATTTATGCGAGTAGATGCTGGGTTACTCTGGATGAGCAGTCTGTTCGAGACAATATATTTAGAGGTGGCCCAGTTCATCTAAGAGTTACATTGGGAGTGCTTCTGAGGGTTATGATCGCTCGGTTTTTTCTACAGCCTCGCCATTAGCATCTGCTTTTGTCCTAATAACATTTTTGGTCCAGTCCACACTGAGAGGGTTTATGGTAGTAAGAGGATACTCTCATCTAAAATTGTACAAGGGATATACAATCACGTTTTAATATGATAAAGCATTCTCAAGATATTATGCGCATTAAAAAAAAAGTTCACCATGAACGAATTGCACGAGTACAACAAAGGTTGCTACACATAATCGTCATTGCCCGACATGTGTTCCAATCACATGCAATGTGGTTTACTAGCATGAATGTGCCACTAGGGGCATTCATGTCCCTCCATCATTCATAGCTGTAAGAACCCTAATAATGCCTTAGAAGAAGGCATTATTCTATAGGCTCTGTAAGCCACAGAGCCAAGTTCAATGAATGTGCAGCATGCCCCGATGGCCCATTCGACAAGTCTTTGCCCAGATGGATGAGTTTGAGAGAGGCGGCATCGTCGGCCTTCAAGAGACAGGTTGGAAATTTCGATGCATTGTTCGCCACTTGAACTATTCTGCCTACACTATGAGTCGATGTTGGACACAGTCGGAACAGGAGGGTACAAACACCCATCGAGAAGGTTCGGGTCGACAGCAGTGAACCACCAGCAGGGAGGATCATTTCATTGCACAACGTACTGTAAGAAATCCACGTGCGTCGCAGCACACCATTCAGGGACATGTCAAGGCAGCTGAGGATATACCTGTGTCCATCAATACCGTATCCAGGTGGCTAGCAGAGTGGAATGTCGTCACGGAATCCCTTACAATGTGTACCATTACGACCTGAGCATCGCCGAGCACACACAATTTTCTGCCAGGAATTGGCCGCATAACAGCTCATGGATTGGTGACGAGTGGTTTTCAATGGCGAATCATGGTTCTGTCTGGAAATAGACGACTGCCGAATTCGAGTCCGGAGATAGCTTGGCCAGCACTGTGATTCATGCTTCATTGTAGAACAGCATACTGCCCCAACAATAGGTTGCATGTTGTGGGATGCCATTTTCCACGATTCCCGCATCCCACTGGTGGCGATTGAAGAAACTGTGGTTTGGCGATTCATTCATGAAATTATGTGACCATGTGAATTCACCTTCCTGGTGAAGCTTGACAATTCCATTTTCAAGCAGGATAATGCCCAGCCTTACACAGTATGGGTATCTCTTGCCTGCCTTCGTGATATCAACACATTTCCTTGGCTAGCAAGGTCCCCAGACCTCTTACCCATCGAGAACATTTGGGACCAGATTGGACAGCAACTTCGGCCAGCAACAACTACAGTGGATTTGGAGGGTCAGTTGTGTCAGTTCTAACAGGATCTACCTCAGGAGAACATCCGACGTATGTTTGCCTCCATTCCCAACTGTATTGCCGCCTGCCCTCATGCTACGGGTGGTACAACACCATACTAAGTGTATCCTGCAAGTTATGGTCCTCTGCAATACATGCTTGGAACGGTACAATATTTTGATGTTTTCTGTAGACATACTAAAATGCCCTGTGCCTGTACCCACGTACATGCCCCTGCAATGGCACCCTCAGGTTGATCTTTTTTTTTCAAATGAGTGTATTTTGCAAAGTATTGCATATATGATAAATAAAGATGTGTGTATGGTTGGCCTTTGTCCGAATATGTGAACCCATAACTTTAAATGGCATGCAATTAAACAAAAATATATTTTTGATGTAACCACCATTTACATTTAAAAATTTAACAATATTTATAATATATATATTTTTAAGCAACTGCTTTTCTCCTAGCCAATTCAGAAAATATGTCAAGTGTGATTTTCTTGGGGTCTATCATTTGTGATAATTTAATGGACAGACATGCTTGCCTTCCTTTCATACAATCCTTGGGTGGGATTTGCAGAGACTGGGTTGGGAAGCTGTGGTGAATTCTGATGAATGTGGTGACTCAAGAAAAATTTGCCACAAATGCTTAATTAATACTGTAACAATCTTAGCATTTTTTTGCCCATGACCATTTTGCTTAATGTGACAATAAAGCCCCTATATTGCGCCACCATTTTGTCCTGATACCCACTGCACGATATCTTGGTGGCTGCAAATGAGTAATACATTGCTGAATCTGTGCTGTAGTCCGCTGAGTCGGCAAGAGAAATGAGTTAACATTCGGCCATTGTTGGATAGACTAGCAAATGACACTTGTAGGTTATTAATAGCCAGTAGCTGTATAGTTGGTGTGCAGACAGTAGCTTGTGTGTTGATGTGGCAGTTTTGATAAATCACATTAACTCCATGCACATCATTATTATGAACATTTGTAACACCACATCACACAAAGGCACAAACGACTACGATCATATTAGTACACTTTGCTGGTTCAATACTATACAGCTCGAATTATACGGACTAACTGTGTACACATGTCTTAGACAGGTTGTTTTCATGTGACAGACGGAATAAATGTCCCACCTTCCGAATATGCTATCAGATTTCGGTGATCTAAGGCTTTTCTTCGTCAAAGTCAAAACAATTCCTTAACCCAAAATCGGTTTTCCAATGAAGCGTTGACGTGAACCAGGCGTTCACTGGTACCTTGGTGCCCACTGTGACTGCCGCCGTAGTGTCCTCCACTCCAGATGCGCCACACCAGCGGGCATGTGTGCAAGAGCGATAGTGTATTCAGTGTCTATCAAGTGTATTTGTCCATGTGTGATAGTGCACCAGTGTCATTAATTTAACCAGTGTCAGTAATTATTCAGAACTTAACAATCTAATTATTATTATTTATTGATCGGAGCACATCAGTACAGTTATTTAGGGTTATATGTATTTATTCAGTATTTATGTATACCATATTTATCGTGTGTCAAGACAGTCATCACATACATAGCCAGCTAGGGACATGTGACATTATTAAGTTGGCAACACAGTGGCTGCTGCAATACTTATATTAATATTAATATAACCCTTATTTATTGTGTATTTGTGCAAGGGTAATTGTGTTTTATTATGTAAATTGTATAGGGTAATTGTGTTTGATTATGTTAATTTAAGGTATATCATTTTTACATCTCATTAGCATTTTTAAGTCGCATTTATGTTTCATCTTTTCACCGCTTGGCTTCGGCCGTGCTTAGGTAGCGCGAGCCGGCGCAGTTCTCAGTCTAGTAGGCTTCATCACTTCAACGCGGGCGGACGTAGTAAGTCTCTCGTTTCACAAGAACCTCGGTACCAGCCTCTGAGGCTGCAACCTCACTCAGTAATCGCATCATCACATCATCCACGAAATAACTTGTTTTTATGTTACATCGCACCGAGGCGAGAGCAGCGTCACGCGCCTTAATTAATCGTAAGCCATTAGTGTGTTTGTACGACCACGCTGTCACCACGTGTCTGTTTCGGTTAAAGTGTTGAATAAAATAATCATCTTTCATTAGTGTGTTCATTAATCCAGGTGTGCGCAGCGGCCCTACAGCTCGCATTTTCCTATTGTCTGACGGTGTGGACCTTGAGTCTCCTAGGGTAAGAAACCACGACCCTATCTCATTGCTCAACCCTGAGCTGGCGCCCGGCACATTCACATCTCGAGGGACACCGAGCGCCCAAACCGTCTCCCTTCGACAAGGGACGTACCTGGCGCACGTCAGCGTGGTCCGATTAGAGGGAAGGCTAATACCCAGAATGGCTGATGTTCGAATTCGGCTAACCTATTTGTTTAAATATAAATAATAATATCAAATATCTGTATATACTTACCCATGTGAAAGGTGGTAATCTGAATGTTAATGTAGGAATTAAGAAAGAAGGCACATTCAAGCTTAACCTAATGAATCAGAATGTGATAGTAGCAATAATAGCATGATAACTAGTAAAGTTTGGTTTAAGATAAAAGTAATTATTCTGAATGTTAATGTCTCGCAGCTTTTCTTACAATCACCAGATCTTACACATCACACCTGCATTATTGTACCGTGAGAAGGCATGATACTGAAGTTCGCCACATGCTGAATCTCGCTGCCCTGCTGTTAACATCATCTGGAACGTCATCTGGAAGACAGCTGCCATGTGTACATACACACACATAAACATGCACACACTCGCCACAACTCACAAACAACCTCCAGTGCTCGTCGCTTGCTCGTTTATTTGATAAGAGTCTATTCGCGGTATTTTCACACTTTTTGAATCAAACCTTTGAAAATCACACCATGTATGATGTGCTAAGTTTTTTCTAAATATGTAATGTATCACCAGCGTTTTATACTTCTGTTAACATTAAACTTTTATTCGTATATTACTTATAAAATTTAATATATTTTATTGAGGTATAATTAATATAAATGAAAATAGAGATAAAATTTATGATAATGCCGAGTAAAAAAAAGTTATTACACAAGTTATTAAACCGAGTGCTCAAGAATATGGTGCGCTGTCCCTTTGATGTTATTTTGTATATTTTGCTAAGCTTTGTTTGGAAGAGGCGGAGGGATAGCGTGAAAGTAGAACTTTAGAAGGGCTTCGAAAAAGTTGGAAGTAACTGTGAATGGACTTTAGACTCATTCGCCATTCTCCTCTCAGTCACTATTCATTTGCAGGCATACTCATTTCTTACACTGCCGAATCTCTCAGACTAACAAAAACCACCGCTGGTTTTTCATCATACATTTGGATACCATCAGAAAAGGAGAAACCCACATCATTGGTTTTTTTTTTCTGCACAGAAGACTTTGCCCTTCCATTTGGTCTGCAAAAGAAATGCAGTGTTACGGACTGAAAAATTCCCACCGTTAGAAAGTTTTAGACACTAGTTTTATGTCCCACAGGCATCTTGCGTACAGCTGATTGGTGTGGTAAAGCAGCTTTGTTTTAATTTCTACAACACCGGCATTTACTTTTTTTTTTCCTCTGCCTGCAGGGGGAGAGGTATTATTTCCTGGAATTGTGAAATATTATAGACATAACGAATGTACAATACTTAACGTTTTCTGACTTATTTCCCATGCCGAATATACGATAACATACACTGAAGAGCCAAATAAACTGGTCCACCTGCCTAATATCGTGTAGGGCCCCCGCGAGCATGCAGAAGTGCCGCAAGACGACATGGCATGGCCTCGACTAATGTCTGAAGGTATGCAGGAGGCATTTCACACCATGAATCCTGCAGGGCAGTCCACAAATCCATAGGAGTGCGAGGCGATGGAGATCTCTTCTGAACAGCACGTTGCAAGGCATCTCAGATATGCTCAATAATGTTCATGTCTGGTGATTTAGATGGCCAATGCAAGTGTCTAAAGTCAGAAGAGTGTTCCTGGAGCCACTCTGTAGCCACTCTCGACGTGTGAGGTGTCGCATTGTCCTGCTGTAATTGTCCACGTCCGCCGGAATGCACAATGGACTTGAATGGGTGCAGGTGATCTGACAGGATGCTATATATCTGTCACCTGTCAGAGTCGTATCTAGACGTATCAGGGGTCCCATTTCACGCCAATTGCACACGCCCCATACCATGACAGAGCCTCCACCAGCTTGAACAGTCCCCTGTTGACATGTAGGGTCGGTCCATGGATTCATGAGGATGTCTCCATACCCGTACACATCCATACGCCCGATACAATTGGAAATGAGACTCGTCAGACCAGGCAATGTGTTTCCAGTCATCAAAAGTTCAATGGTGGTGTTGGCGAGCCCAGGCGAGGCGTTAAGCTTTGTGTCGTGCAGTCAACAACGGTACACGAGTGGGCCTTCGGCTCTGAAAGCCCACATCAATGATGATCCGTTGAATAGTTCGCACGCTGGCACTTGTGATGCCCCAGCATTGAAATCTGCGCCAATTTGAGAAAGGGTTGCACGTCTGTCACGTTTAATGATTCTCGTCAGTCGTCGTTTGTCCCGTTCGTTCACGATCTTTTTCCGGCCACAGCGATGACGAAGATTTGATGTTTTACCGGATTCCCGATATTTACGGTACACTCGTGAAATAGTCGTACGCGAACATCCAAAGTTTATCGCTACCTCTGAGATTCTATGTCCCATCTCTCGTGCGCTGACTATAACACCACGTTCAAACTCACTTAAATCTTGATAACCTGCCATTGTAGCAGCAGTAACCGATCTAGCTGCCGACCGCATCGCGTTACTCTGATGGGTTCCATACCTGTGTTATTTGCATACGCACGCCTATACCAGTTTTTTTGGCTCTCCAGTGTAATAATATATTCATATGTTAATGCTCTGAGGAAAGCTTTTGAATTGTTTTGTTTTAAATGGTATTAATTGATTATTTGCTTTAATTACAGCAAATATAATTATACAGTATTTTGTGCTATCAGTGGTGAATGTCAAGGGTTCAAAATTTAAAAGGTACTGTACACATTTTGCATTACAGTATTCACTTAATTTGGTGAGGTGGTTTAGGACTACGGAATCGTGGAAGAAGCCTGAGCGAAGCGGATTTGTCTCATTCTCTTATGCTGGACCCGGAATCGAACCTGTGTCCTCCCGAATTCGAGTCCAGTAACTTAACAATGCGCCACCTCGTTTGGTAAGGCAGGTTGCAATTTTGGGCTGATCAGTCTGAAGGCCAAAATCATGCTTTCTCTGCAAAGACATAGCCCGAGTTTCGATAAATTGCCAAGTGATAAGTTCCATTTAATTATTTATGGGTGAAAACTAAGGGAAAGTGTAATCGGTATATTAAACAGGATGTTCACAGAACTGATTAGTGGTTACGACAACTATTAGACATTATTATGACAATTATTTTTTCTTGTTAAACAAGGTTTGTTCTGTTCCCTGCTTGTGCTATGCGAATAAAAATATCTCTAAAAAAAAATTCATAGAATAAAAATATTTATTAAACAAAGAACGCGACCTCTGCTCTCAAGAAATGTAAATTGTGTAATGTCGGCCGGCGTGCACGATACTCGAGAGATGGGAGCCGAGGCTCACAACAGTGCACTGAAGTTACTGTAAACAGGCGATCTGCCTGCGTAGGATTATCAGTGCGGCGTCGGTTTGCTTCAGCACTATTGCAAAACATTCGCGAGCTCCGTGGTTTCAGCGAGGCAAAACTACTTAATGCTTTCCACGAAAGATTATGACGTTCTTGCGAGAATTTTACTAGAACTCCCGTCTCACCGCGCATCAAAGATTTAAGGAAAAATACAAACAATCTCATTTATTTCAAGGTCATTAAAGGGTCTTAGATATACTCATAAGTGTAGGTCGAAACAGTTCTTGTTTGTCAAGTGTCAGGGTCGTCGTTAGAATAATGATTCTACCCATTCGGCGGCAAAGGGCGGTGGAGCGGTGGAGCCGTTCATGCTCTGTCATTCTGGTCCCCCAGCAGCCATTTTTCCCTTAAAATTTTCCTTTTTTCATTAAAATTTTCCTTTTTCCTTCTAAAATTCCCGTTTTTTTTTCTAAGAAAAGCACCGATTCCACCAGTTGCAAAAACGAGCCGCAGAAAGGCACTTTTTGATCCATCGGAGGCAGAGCACTGGTGTCCATGTTTTTTTTTTTTAAATTATAAAATTAAATTTTAATTTTTGGGCTAAGAGGAGACAGAGGAACAGTGTCGACGAGTCACCATGTGTCAATCGTTCCATAATAGTTCCACAATCTCTCCACATGCTTCATACTCGCTCTACCTGCTAAACATGCTCCACAATCGCTCCAAATGCTCCCTAAGACGACAGCACCGTCGACTTCTTCAGGCATGGCATCAGCAGCACCATCGATTTATTCGGATGGATCACCTACCGCAGTGTCCCCATCGATGACTTCGTCAAGGCTTCCTTTCTGTCACTGTGACAAAATATTTGTTTACAGCCAAAGTGCGAGGAAGGGTGAAAAAACTACTTGTGTGAAGGGTCCTTCCTGTGCTGTGCAACGATATGACAAGTGAAAACGTTTATTAAAACGCGGTGATAACCTAAGGAGACATAAGAAGATTTGTAAAGGTAGAGTTTCTGCGGCTAAGAAACGATCTATACTAGGTGTTGCCGAAACCACATCGAATGGATAGTACCGTAAACAATCAGCATTCAAGGGAACTTCAAAAGTTTATGTGACTGGGATTTACTTTGTTGGTACATAAAAAAATACGCACATACCTCAACCACATTAATCAAAGGATAAGCAATCCATTAATATAAGAAGTTGAAGAAGTTGAAGAAGGTTCCATATAGTATAATTTTTGGCTAGAATGTACCTACGAAAAGTCACAACCTTTAAATAAAGCCATTAGTTGAGGAACATTCAAGACTGCGAACGTAGCATTGTACAATGTTGATAGCTTACCAGGGGCTGTAGCGGCCTTGAAAGAAAAAATATATGTCCAAGGGTTCTGGCTGGTTGCTTGCTAGTGTAGATTGTTTTGAGCTGCATACAAGCAGGTTATTTTCACTACATGAAAAGTGAGCATGGTGCCTTAAATACATTACATGAATGCATGGAAACTATAGAGATTCTATTTTTTTATGATTGTTGTCCAAAGTATGTTTATATATATATATATATATATATATATATATATATATACATATATGATTTCAATGAAAAAATGTTTTATTTCTTACTGGTGTTGTTTTACCTTACCCTAGCATGCCTACTTCCCTGAAATAGGGAATATGATAACCTTGGTTTTCGAATGTCACTACATGAGGTACTCTAGTTGGGCATGGTCAAAAAAATTAAATGGTGTGTCAAAATATAATTATTTGAAAATTAGTACTTAAATATTTCTTGCGTAGGCCCGTCAGTGGATGTGCACAATCAACAATGTGTTAATCATTGTAAAATATTGAGATTAACTATACAGACTCTAAGAATGGATTGCAATCATAATACATTCTAAGCAGTTTAGATGCAGCAGAAATGAAAATATGCTGTTGAAGTGGTAGAAATTTGACCCGGAAGAAGGGGAGGGTGGAGGGTGAGTCGGGCTTGGCCAGACCTCCTTCAGTGTGGTGTATTGCGAAGAGAGACCCCTCATAAAGTTCTACATGACTGGTGTTGCTCTAATACACCACAGTTATCTTGATAGTAAATACAAATCAGGGATTAAATTGAAGATTTCGAAGGTTAATGGTCAAGACCATATGGCATAATCAAAGATTGCGGAAGTGATGTAACCCAAGATGGTTGTTAGAGGGCACCGAGTAATCAGCAGGTTACTAAATCGAGGCGGAATGGCAGATCACGAATACAATGTAAGATTGAACATCGCATGGAAGAAATAAATATGTTGCCTGGTGGCTAAATCGAGAAATTAACACCACTTAGGTGATGAAAATAGAATCCAATATGGTGGTCGCAGACAGCACTACCTATACTATAAATACATACGCAAATGCGGCTGCCATCTGTTGGATAAATCGATAACTTGCTTGGTGATAAAATCGAAAATTAATACAATAGTGCTACCTATACATTAAAAATATAAATTAATATCGGCGCCGCCTGGGGGCTAAATCGATAAATAATACATTAGCGCCATGGAGCTAAATCGATAAATAATACATTAGCACCACATATGCTTTAAAACTAAATCCGAGATGACCACCTAGAGATATGCATACAATTGACAAACGAAAAAACAAGATGTCAGGAGAACGAACATGAGAGACAAACTCCCGCAATGCACATAAATTACAAACGAAAACAATTAACAAGATGGCATGTCGAACATATGTGAGAGAGAACGACAACTCCTATGGCGGTGAAATCGATAATTAATACAATAGCATCACCTAGGTGATGAAAAAGTAAACATGTGAATCTCAAGATGATGTGTTGAGAATAGGCGAGAGACAAATTACAGCAATGTAAACAAATTACAAACTTAAAATTGAAAATAAAACCAAATTACAAACGGGAAAAAAATCAAGATATCTGCATATGACAGAATGAGCATTGGTAAGGGGGTCGGAGGCTTGCAGACAAATGAACTAATTAGAAATTTTGGCGAGGCTCAGCAGTCTACTGGCGTCGAGGAGGAGGGGGCGTGGAATGTTCTGGAAATTAAAGTTTTTAATACATTTTTTAATATTATTTTTGATAAATTTTAAATAAATTTTTTATATAATGTTTCTAAAATTTTTGGGATATTTTGATCTATATATTGGCAATTTTTGGGTTCAAGGTCATTCAAGGTCATGTATGCAGGGTCAAGTTCAAGGTTACTTGGATCCAATATGGTGGTCAGGTGATGTCATACATGGTGACTCGTCGGCTCTGGTCCCCTATACCGTCTGACCCCAAACATTAAACATTTTAATTTTTTTAAATAAATTCTTAAATAATTTTTTATAACTATTGGAGCATTTCTTGGACTTTTTGGGAATTTTTTTGAATTTTTCTGAGAGGTTTTTATTTCAAGGTCAAAGATTACTGTGGTTAAGATCAAAGGTCAAGGTCATCAACATCCAACATAGCGATTAAAATGGCTTACAGATGCAAGATGGCTGATGGTTAGGTCTGACTCTGGACTCTGGAGTCTGCCTTCGAGAGGCGAGCCTCCAAAATCCTTCTGATGGATCGAAAAGTGTCTTTCTGCTGGTCGTTTTGCAACTGGGGGATCGGTTTTTTTTTTANTCCAAAATCCTTCTGATGGATCGAAAAGTGTCTTTCTGCTGGTCGTTTTGCAACTGGGGGATCGGTTTTTTTTTTTAAAGATAAAACAGGAATGTTTGAGGGAAAAAAGAAAACTTTGAGGGAAAATGGTAGATTTTGAGGGTAAAATGGCCCCTGGGGGATCGGAATGACAGAGCATGAACAGCTCCACCGCCCTACTCCCTTGTCCCCGAATCGGCATAATAATTCTACTGTCGTTATAAAAGAATTTTTTTTGTAGAACATTTTGTGAGCATGCTTGAGATAGTTCATACGCAGTTTAAAGTTATTTAAATTTTGAAANTCCAAAATCCTTCTGATGGATCGAAAAGTGTCTTTCTGCTGGTCGTTTTGCAACTGGGGGATCGGTTTTTTTTTTAAAGATAAAACAGGAATGTTTGAGGGAAAAAAGAAAACTTTGAGGGAAAATGGTAGATTTTGAGGGTAAAATGGCCCCTGGGGGATCGGAATGACAGAGCATGAACAGCTCCACCGCCCTACTCCCTTGTCCCCGAATCGGCATAATAATTCTACTGTCGTTATAAAATAATTTTTTTTGTAGAACATTTTGTGAGCATGCTTGAGATAGTTCATACGCAGTTTAAAGTTATTTAAATTTTGAAAACTGAATTATGACACAGCGAAAGGAAAAATTTAGCAGAAATTTGTTGACTAGAGTAACTACTGGAAATGGAAAGCCATAACTCAGGATATAAAGCTAAGAAAAATAAAATACCATCGCCTGAATTTGTAACTGTTACCTACATACAATTTTTTTTTACCATTAACACTTAAATTTTTTTAGTAACTTAAGTTTAATTCTTAAAAAAATATATATATTTACATGACAAAGACAAGAGTTCAATTTTATCACAAGTGAGATTCAATGTCTTCGTTGAAATCGTTAACCATGGCAGGATTGACCGCGGCCCACTTTTCCTTATCTTGTGGCCTTGGCTGTTTGCCGTCGTTCTTCTTCTCTTTCAGCAGGTTCCTCTTGCCGGCAAAGTGCTCCTGGACCTCCAACAGGGTCCTGCCCTCTGTCTCGGGTAGAGTGTAGTAGAAGACGGCGCAGCCCACGAAGCTGACGAAGCCGTAGAGGTAGAAGACGCCCTGCAGCGTGAACGAGTGCAGCATGTAGAAGTAGACCTTGTTGGCGGCGAAGCCGAAGATGTAGCCGATGGACCCGGAGGCCCCGCTGGCCACGCCACGCACCTCGGGCGGATACACCTCGCCGATGAGGATCCACGGCAGCAGGCGGATGCCGAGGTGCGAGAGGAACGCGGCGGCGATGAGGAAGCACAGCGGGATCCAGGAGTAGGGGTTCGTCTCTATGACGGGCGACGAGTCCCGGTGTAGGAGGTAGGCGTACGTGGCGACGGCGCTGAAGCACAGCCCGTTGCCGACGGTGGAGACGAAGGTGAGCGGCCGCTTGCCCGTCCAGTGGACGAGCACGACGCAGACGAAGGTCCCCGCCAGCTCGACGAGCCCCAGGTAGACGGCGGCCACGTACGTGTCGATGGGCGCGCCCAATGCCGAGAAGATGCTGATGGCGTAGGTCTGCAGCGTCGTCATGCCGGAGAAGTTGCCGACGAAGAAGCCGAGCGCGACGAGCAGGTAGGGCTTGACGAAGGTACGGCGGAGGTAGTTGCGCCAGTTGCAGGAGCACCACGAGGAGCCCCTGGGAGGCTCGCCCTTGGCCGGCTGGGGCTGCAGGGACGCCACGAGGGCCTGGAACTCGTCCCGCACGACGGAGGGTTCCACCCAGCCTCGCAGCCAGCACAGGGACCGCTCTGCGTCCGCCAGTCTGCCCTTCGCTGCAACATCGTCCCATCTCTGTGAGCGTCACTCGAGCACATAGAAACTTGAACCTTTGAAAAATGTTACTTGCCCATGCCTGCACAATGTCTGGCATGCGCTCAGTAAAGTTGGCACCGACGGAGGGAAAATAGGTACACGTGTTAACGTTGAATGAAAAGTGTTAGTAAAACATTTGTTGATACTGAAATGATTTCATTTTCTTTTTACCTTTTTTAAAAAACTATTTTTAAGTGTAAGATTTAGCAAATTTGTAAAACATATACATTTCTAATAATTTCACAATTTTACGTACTAAAGCATGAATAAAGTGATCAGGCGCATTAAAATATTACAATTACATACGGCGGAAAGATACAATGTAATCCGAGATGTAGATCGTAAGCAGGTCTTTCGAAAGTACTCAGTTTACCGTGAACAGGCTTTAAAAGTAGTACACGCACTACCAAGATTGTCTGAAAAGTACGGTGTTATTTTGCTTTTGAAAGAAGAATGCGTATATTTTGTAAAACTGCAAAACATTTTGTTAAAATTTTCTTGTTCAATGTTTTAAAAATAAATTAATAAAAGTGCATCTCTAATTACATTTAAGCGTATTTCCGTCCTGGATGCTTCATAAAACACATTAAAAAAAACCCCCATCAAGTAAGCCACTCACAATAATTAACTACTATGGCTGTACAAGAAAATATTGTTACCTCTGCACAAAAAATAATGTTAATAATATAGTTTTCTACATTCAATTTACTTATACAAAAGGTAACTTTCGTGGTTGAAATTTACGTGAGTAAAATCAATTGTTATAATTATTTGTAAACATTATTACTAACTTTGCATTGCATACAACTAGAGAAGTTATTATAATAGTGATGCTTAATTTTTTTTAATGTTTCTAAACATTTAGGTGTGAAATACGCTTAAATTTCAATTAAAAAAATTACACTTTATTAATTTATTTTAAAATACATTTAAATAAATTAATTATAGCATAATATTTTACAGTATTACAAAAATATTTCCGTTATTCTTTCATATTCAACATAAATCGTACTATTATGACAAATTTTGCTGGTTAACCGGGAACAGCCTACCTATGCATATTTCAAGCACAAGCTGGGTGATTATAAATTACCTGGAAAACCCAATAGGCATTGTAGAGGAGGCTTAAGTAATATTTTGTTAATAAACCTAAATCCCGGGAATTCACACTTTCAGGGTCGGCGCGCGCTAAAATGCATATCGTGGAGCCTGCTCCGGACGCAATCAAACGCACACGAGAGTCGCGCAGGTTGCAGACATCACAGGCACCAGCTCTTGCCATTACACCAGAATACAAGCTGTAGTCTATTCTCGGTTTCTTCACACTTTATTCAAACCTTTGAAAAACTATCTTGTGCACGACGTGTTTGGTTACTTCCTAAATATGCCATAGATCACAAGCCTTTTATTCTTCTTTTAACATAAATCAACCCGTTTGTTGTTTAAATTGAACTCTCACTTATATTCTACCTATAAATTATAATGTTTCATTTTTAACTAATACGAATAAAAACAGTGAGAAAACAGCTGTGTTGGTAATGACCAGTACGATATAGTTCTCATACAAAATATTATTCAACTGAGTGGTCACGTGTACGGTGCAATGTTCCTTTGGTGTAATTTCCTAGACTTGGTTAGTCTTTGTTTGCGTGACGCGGAGGAATAGACTGAAGGTAGAACTTGGCAGGGCTTCAGAAAAGTTGGGACTACACGCGCCGACTTCTGTCGATGGTAACAAACATCTGGCGAGACATGGTAACAAACATCTGGCGATACATGGCAACAAACATCGTGTGATAAGGACAAGTGAAGTTTTGCGACTTCGTTGTTTGCGCCGTCCACTATATCCAGATCTAGCTGTTCCAGCCGGGAGTCTAATACAAACGGGTACAAACTAGTTCCACGCTGTACGGAAACTAACAGCTCGAACAACACTGATCAGTTATCACCGTGCCCTGTCTCACTGTTACCTCCCACAACAAATGCATTACTGCTATACCGCCTGCATCCAATTAGGTTAGAGCGGTTTCAAAAATAAGTCTTAATTAATCTGAAGTCGTGTGAATGTTTAAAAGAATAGTTTCGTTACGTAAGCTTAAGTTAGGCTGAGCACCGGGTAATTATGAGGAATCGGGGCTTTCCTAAAGGAAAATTCTGAACGGTACAGTAATTGTATTTCTGGCGTTTCTTAAGCTTATTAGTTGAAATTTCGCGGTCGCGTCGTATAAATTTCTGTGGTTTATGCACGACAATTGTGATATTGCAGTAGCTAACCCATGTTTTTTTTATGTGATCACCAATGTTCATTATGTTCGATACTGTCATGAACAAAAGCGAAGTGAAATGCACGCATTCATTTTGCATTTTGTTAAGTTTTTCCAATGTTTGGTTCACAGCGATTGCCGTGGTATTGCGTGCTTTTATCATTATTTCCTAAATTTGATCATGTCAACGTTTCTACTTAAATAGTGCGCGTACTTTCGATTGTTTCTGGAGTTTAGAAACGCTATATTAGAACGTGTTATTTGAACATGCAGAGTTTGACCAATTTTTGGACATGATTTTAGAGTGTTTGGTAGATCACGATGTCACGGTAATTGCATTGCCCACGGACAGCCAATTTCCGTGGAAACGGTCCGTTAGGACACGTACCGGTAGTAAGAAATATTCGGAAAAAGTTGTTTGTGTGAAAGCTTTATTTGTGCGTTGACGTATGAGGGTTTACTGACGCTGCATCCACGCAAGGATTACTTGGGTCGGATGTGTCATTCCTGCACGTACCGTCGTGGATTGGTTCTACTTTTTTTTGTGGTAATGTGGATGGCCTGCTTATAGTGTTTTGTTTCCGACTTTCGTTACGACTCTGCATTTTTGCTTTTCGCTCGCTTGAGGTGTACAACAGTTTGGGATTCTTACCGACTACCGACTGGCCGCAGGAGAGGGGGTTGTCGCGAAGCTGCGCCACTCTGCTTTGCGAAGTGGGATCCATGCGAGCTCGGAGGGCCGCACTTACATGTCTGCTTTGTAAAGTCCTCTCGTACTGCAGAGATGAGTCGAAGGCTAAAGGGCCCGCCACGCTCGTGTGCTTATTTTCAAATGTACGCAGAGCACAGGACATGACCCAGATTGTAACGACCGGTTTATTTACGGTATTGCCTGCGCTGTGTTCTCATTTCTGACTCCCTTTACCACCTCAGATATACTGACGCCATAATTAGCTGCCAAACCACCTAGGTAATAAATCCATCCGGACTAAAAATGCGGCCATCCCTGAAAAGCACGCAAGTAGAGGCATCGTGTTATGTTATTACGACCTCGCATTTTAAGATGACAGGCTATGAGAGTTACCTGTAAGATGAAGGCAAAAACACCACTGTTTGGTGTAAGGGACTCAAAATACAATTTTCTTGGGAGGGGGCTGGGGCAACTACAAATGTTTCGCCAGCACTTATGGGGCTCTTCTATCACGTTGTAACGTTCGGGCAGTTTACACTACCGATGTTATTTGCCACGGCTTGCTCTAAGGTGGAACACAAGACACAGTACAATTGACACCGATTAATTAAGAAATAAGGTCAAGTTTCAGCGTGTTTTGTTCTATACTTCATTTATCATTTGAATGACACAGTTCACATACGAATTTCCAGTATGCAGAGTACGAACCGTTCAGAGATAAATATACAATTACAGACCAGTGCCACAGTTGTTTACAGATTATTAATGTCTCAAAACTTGCATCGCTAGACTAAGTTACGAAGACAGGAGGAATGTTCGTTCCCTCCTTGCNCCCCCCCCCCCCCTCTCCTGAGATAAGGGCCTGACGAGCCACGCATGCTCTCAACACGTTATCGACACTGCTCCGCACGTGATTGAAACTGCGTCGTACAACAAAACTGCATTGTAGGAACTAAAACTGCGCAGTCAACATAAACAAAGCTCTCGTACAACAAAACTTGTTGACGCATTCTGAAAATATCTAAATAATGCAGACGCTTAACAAAAACTGAAAACTACGATGTTTGAAACGAAACGACAACCGAAATCCTGATAAACGTAAATAGCAAACGTCCGCCCGATAACGTACAATAGCACCTGTATGCCAGATAAACAAACTATCACGGGAAACGGACCACCACGGCTTTTAATTTGAAACCCGATAAAAATATTATGTAGCTTGGCAAAGCTTAAGAGAAACGAAAGAAATTTAAACACGTGTCCCAAAAATTAAGAATATTGCGTCATTACAATGTGCATAAAGTACAAGGGCAACAGGGGCGTCACCCCTCCCAGAGTTTATCATGGTGGGTCACTACTTCAGTTTGTAATAAGTATTTATAGCTAATGGTAAAAGTGCCGTTCATTACTTTTTTTTACATTTTATGTATGGATATCTAATAAAAAACATTGCGTTTTCAGTAGTACGATGTACACTGCCCAGAAAGGAAACTAATCCCGGTGTGCGAACCAAAGTTACAATTGACTAAAAAATATTAGCTTTTTTTAATTTTATTTAAATTAACATATATAGTTTTAAGGACACTTTTATAAATTAAGTTACCCTTGCAAACTAAATTCCAGTATTATGCGTTCTCTAATATTTGTGACTCATTTTGTATTAAAAACCTTGGCCCACACAAATATTAGTGTTTCATTTGTGTATAAACCCATGCTAAAGCATAAAAAACACACACACAGAGGAAGAGAGAGAGGGAGGGCGGGACTGTGTGTGAGATACAGATAGACTGTGAGAGAGACAGAGAGCGAGAGAGCGAGATAAGTAGAGAGATACAGGCACACAGAGAGAAGTAGAGAGAGACAGGCACAAAGAGAGAAGTAGAGAGAGACAGAGAGGCAAAGAGACACATACAGATAGACACACATAGACTCAGAAAGAGACAGTGAGAGAGAGAGAAAGAGAGAGAGAGAGACAGAGATAACATTAATATACAAGTTGGTGTGGTAACAGAAAGTTTGAGTGGAGTGGAGTGGAGTGGAGAGATTTGGACGGTTCTTAACATCAACATCTTGAGAGCCGATGAGGGTGAAACGAGATGAGTATGGAACAGCGCCGAAATGCAAGAGCGGGTAAACGGGAAATCGCCGAGCAAACCCGCTGACCAGCGGCATCGTCCGACACGATGACCGTGGCTCCGAGGAAAGCTGGAGACTTGCTCCAGACGTCCAGTCTGTAGTATAGTCTAGAGTGAGTGATGTAGCGAGCTGAGGCCGTGGCACTCACATATGAGCCAGTGAGGGCTCTCCGGCACGAAGCACAGGCTGACGACGGCGATGAGCGGGAAGGCGACGTTCACGGCGGCCACAGTGCGCCACGTCATCAGTGTGCCCATGAGGAACTGGATGAACACGCCCAGGATCACGCACATCGAGGATGTCGCCGACAGCATCCCGCGCAGGTGTGGTTGCGTTATTTCCGCTACGTACGTCAGCACCTGCAACATTTCCCCATCACACCAACATGCTGTCCGTGGTTACCGTACATTCTACTCAGGTTAGTGCAGAGTTCAGCATAGCGGACATTCCCGCGCCAAGCACCTTGCCGGGGTTCCAAACAGCTCACCTTTAAGCTGGCAGGTAAGTTGAGAAAGTCTATTTATTTGTGTGTAAAAGTTCGTGTTTGGCTCAAATCGTGTCAAGTATTAACTTGATTTCGTAACTATTATTCACGCCCTCAAATGGTGTTTACAAGAGCAAACAGCGAGAATACAGCTGTGTTTGGCACTAAGCGTTCATAAGCCAGTTTATGTCAGAGTAAGAAAGTTACGAATTAAAGTGCAAAATAAATATAGTTGCCATCTAAAGGAAATTCCTAATTTTCTTCTTTTCCTTCGTGAAACTGCATAGTAAAGCCCTAAAAATAGTATTTTTAACAACTTCACTATTTGTTCCCGATTCAGTTGTATTTCAATAAAGTAACTGTGTAAGCCAACGTTTTGCAGAATTCCAATTTACGACACATTATCAAAAAACATGTGAATATATGTCGTCATATTTCCACTCTTAGTGCTAAAAACCGAAAGTAATTCTAACACAATACAAATCGAAATATTTTAACACAGTTATATTAAATTTATAAAAACTGCAACTGTCCCATTTAGTTACACACAAAACGAAAAAATCCAGTCCGCATGCGACGGCAGTGCACCCTGGCGGCGATAATTGTTAGTGGTCTATCTACAAGCATTGAGCTTCCCGACGTGAGTATAACAAACCTTACCGAGGTTCAGTTAGCACTTCTCACAGTCCCGTCTAGAATCCTCTTTCCTGTTCATGTTCCAGCCATCCTCCACATCCAACATGGCAGTCATTCAACTGGAAGCTTTCATTTACTCTATGGTCAAGTGACTCAATTTAGTTGGCTTAAAGGGCGAGGTAAATTAGTTAAGCATTTATTTTTTAGTACTGTATGTAACATAACTTTCTAAATACTAATTAACCGAACCCCAAATCGCTACAATATTTGTTTTTATCTTAACGTGGCAAAGAAAACTGTGGCTTCATTCTATACACATATGTACGTATGTGCATGTGTGTGTATNCCCAAATCGCTACAATATTTGTTTTTATCTTAACGTGGCAAAGAAAACTGTGGCTTCATTCTATACACATATGTACTATGTGCATGTGTGTGTATATATATATACACATACACACATTTATATAGTTATAATTATATGTTTCTTTATTCTCGTATTTGAATAAATATGTACGTAAATAAATAACCGTATTCATGTATTTAAATTAATTATTAAGAGTCACGGCGTTTTTGAAGGGATTTTCCTAAGAGGCGAAGGCAAAAACTGTATATTTGCCTTTTGCAAGGCTTACCTTGTTCATATTTAAGTGAACTTCGTAATACGTTACGTAGAAATAGCGTTAACAAATACAGTATATATTGTACGAGGCGTTCCGAAACTTTATTTGCGTGCTTCGCCATGCTATATTCGTCCTAAAATGCCGTAGTTAAGTAAACAAATGCGAATCGACAGTCGGCTGCCTGCTGCGAACTTAACCGTTCCTTAGTTGGCGGCCATGTCACATGCCGGTGCGTGCAGTTGGCAGCGAGCGGAGGAAGGCATTGTCGAGCTCGGGTGGAGTTCCGTCTGAATTTGACCGCGCGAAGGCTCGTGATCTACGAATGGAGAGAGCTAATACGAGACTTTATTTGCGATTATTTCCATGTGAAGTGTTAAATATTGTTATTGTGTGGAAATACGAGTGTTTTTGAAGTTTAGACTCATTGTAATAGAAGGTAAACGTGTTCTTTACGCGAGTTATCAGCAATACCTCACCCAGGACGTATATCCGTCGCTTACGTGGGTGAGCAACGTTGTTTGCATTCAGTAATGGGACTGCACGCAGTCGAGTTTTAGGATTGTATTCAGTGTAGTGAAGTTTACTTTGTAGTATTGCATGTTAGCGTGGGAATGGAAGGGCCTGCATATTTCTGGGGCACCAAACCGCGTCAAATGCAGAAGACCTATTTGAATTACACCTAAATTCAGAATAGGTTGTAGTTTTTACTTTGTGGTTAGTTACTGTGATCCTGTTTGAATTATGTTCAAGCGTAGCCCACTCGCACTGGAGAATACTGTTCAAGCGAAGTCAATTATTTCGCACGGAGCCAGCTTCGGCGCCAGCAGGGTAGTAAACCCCCAAAACAGCGATTCAATGCACGCCGGATGTTTCTTTAGGTAACGAGCGCGAAGCAGTCGACAATGTTATACGCTTGTAGTTTGATGAAACAAATAACAACAGGATGTGTGTGCGTGTGTAGTTGCGCCGACACGACGCGCAATAGCGAGTCTGCACGCACACCCGTTGTCGTTCCAACAATCGTCAAGTTCCACGAAGTCAAGTTGGGTCTTCCTGCATTTGGCACGGTAAATCCACCCATTTAACATACATTTTACACCATTTTCGTACGTTCAACCCCACAATTTCCTCTATCTTCATATCCATCGCCACTATCGCGTTTGGTAGTATGTACTGCGAATGTCGTGATGCTCCTATTAAATTCGTGTTTGGTGCGATTAGTAATATCGATCCATACAATTTTTCGATTTTTTTCTTTTTTTAAAAACTGCGATTCTCAACAATTACCGAATTTAATTCCAATGACACGTTGTGGAATGTGATACATTTGAATGTAAACGTTATCAATAATATTCTCGAATACGTGCGTTTTTTCAAATAAATATTTATTGATTTACTCATTTATAAATAGTCTCGCGGCAGTGCGTGTCATGCAGTGCAGACCAACACTTTGCTTGGAAGATAGCAACATCGCGGTAAACACGTGACCGACAACATAGTTCCAAATGAACCGCATTAAACTGTCAATTGGAACGCGACCACTGCCACGATCTCGAACACTGTTCATGCGTCGATCAACTGAAACTGTAAATCTGTCAGAAACGTAAATAAGTTACTGCAATAGGACATTTTTTACCTACATATGCGCACTAAATAGAATAGAAAAAACTAAATTAATTAAATGTCAACTAATTTAAGCATCACACTGTTAGTAGTAAGACGTCAAGATATGAAGCCACTTTCTCATTCACTTATTACCTATAGTCAGTTCACGATTCTTAGCAATTTTTTAAAAATCAAACTTTTGAAAAATAACCCCATATATGACGTGTTTGTTTATTTACTAAATACGTCACTCATTACAAGAGTTTTATACATATGTTAACATAAAATTACCGTGTCTTTACTTAAATCGAACTTTTACTTGTATTATATTTATAAATTATAATATTTCATTTATGATAAATATGAATAAAAGCAGGGAGAAAAACGCTGTGTTAATAACGCATAGTAATAATTAATTTTAATGCAAAATAATATTACAATGAGTGCGCACGAATCCGGTGCGTTGTCCCTTTGGGGTAATTTTCTATGCTTAGTTAAGCTTTGTTTGCACGAGGCGGAGGAATACCCTGGAAGTGGAACACTAGTAATGCTTCAGAAAAGTAGGAAGTAACCATGAATGGGCCATAATAACTTGATTCCTGCGTCAGTCAAGTTGAAGAGTGGAAATGTTAATTTTAATGTGTTACTAATATACCATTTAGTTCTCTTAATGTGCATAAAGCAGAAAAATAATAACTTGATTTTTCATAATTTTAAACATTACACTCGGAATACAACGTCAATACTTGGAATAACTTTCCTTATTTTTTTGCCGGCCTGCATGGGAGCCCGCATGCGCGTGTAAATGTGGGTAGCTATTTATTTCAAAGGTTGGCTTAGTGCTCACTACTGTGAACATCCTATATGAATGCATGGATGTATGGAAGTAAAGATGTGGAGTGGATTTGGGCGGCTCTTAACACAACGAGGTCTTGAGAGCCGACGAGGGTGAAGCGAGGTGAGTATGGAGCAGCGCCGGAATGCAAGAGTGGGGGAAACGGTAAATCTCCGAGCGGCATCGTCCGGCACGATTCCCACATGTGAAAATCCGGGAGTGACTTCACCGGGAATCGAACCCGGTTCGCCTAGGTGTGAGGGGAGTAGTTTTACCCCTAGACAACCGCGGCCCCATGAATACATGTATGTAAGGATGTATGCATATAGAGATGTAAGCATGTATGAATGTATGCATATAATGTAATTATGTATGCATGCACATACGTATATATGAATGTATGGATGTATACATTGATGTATGAACGTATGTTAGGATGTATGCATGTCTGTATGAATGTATGCATGTATGTATGGATGTATGGATGTATGAAGGATGTACGCATGTATGAAGGATGTATGCATGCATGTAAGGATGTATGCATATAGAGATGTATGAATGTATGCATATAATGTAATTATGTATGCATGTACATATGTATATACGAATGCATGGATGTATACATTGATGTATGCACGTATGTAAGGATGTTTGCATTTCTGTATGGATGTATGGATGTATGCATGTATGAAGGATGTATGTATAGATGTATGAATTTATTGCTATAGGCATGTATGTAAGAACGTAGACATGTATGCGAGGGTATAAGCATGTAAGGATGTATGCATATATGGCTATAGGCAGAGACCTGAAAAATTCACCGATTCATTTCGGGACAAGTTGGAATCCACAAACTAGAAGGTTTGTGTTACTTTTACAATTGGTCGACGCGTTGTTTGACACCTCCTGGAGATGAAAGAGCCAATAACAAACATGCAATAAGCAGTAGGCCCAATCAACGCCTTGTACTACTACAACGAGCAACAAATGAACAGTTGATATCTGCATGAGAAGATCACGAAGCCTAGTCTACAGGTGATTAAACTCGCGGATTTGTCAGGTGTCTAGCTATAGGCATGTATGTAAGTATGTATTGTACTGTACTCATGTAGTGTTGGACTCACGGGCGCCTCAAGCAGGCCGCCGCCCAGGCCGGTGAGCACGAGACTAGTGTAGAGCATGGAGAGTGAGGAGGCGTAGTGGAAGAGTAGCCAGGCGATCAGGAAGGGGATGTTGACCAGCATCATGGACCTCTTCCTTCCCAGAGGCTGCGTGAGCAGGCCCGACACCATGCAGCCCACCGGCACGCAGATCAGGTTGATACTACCTGCACTCGCACACACATCACACATTACACACATCGTCCTCGGCTAGTGCAGTCTACGTCAGCCAGGGGGTTTGAACATGACATAGAAGTCTGAGCGAGCATTCAACTAGGGGCTCTTAATATTAGTTAGAGTGACTGGAAATTATCTATGGTGATGAAAGTAAGCTACGGGGACTGACCATTATACTAGGGGCTATAAGTTGGGGTTACTGAAAATATGGTTGCCTGTAAAGTCGGTTTTACGGGCGAAGATTTTACGTGACAACGTAGTGCTGCGCGCGCGGCAGACCGATCATAGTTGAGTGGGAGAGAGACGCAAGGCATTCGGCGGGCCTCTCTCTCGTTCGGTGACTCATCGTAACGTTACCGAGCGTTACACTTTTTCATAAGTGACTCCCAGCCGCAACCTAATTTAAGACGTTGTCACGTCAAAAAAACAATATCTGTCACTGCAACGAATATTCATTAAACATATTTTTTTAGTAATGCGAGAGCGTCTTTATTTATCAAGCGCGTTATTAATTTCCTTGTGGTTCGTCTAATTACATTTATTAATTGTAAAACTGCGACGCTAGCTCCACCGCGTCGTTCGTCTTTGGAATTGCTTCCATGCAAGGTGGCTTTCTCCTTGGCCGGCTCGGCTCCCCTCCTGTTTCCTCCCCTCATTTCCCTCCCTTGATTACCCCTCCTCGGTGACTCATCGTAACGTTACCGAGCGTTACACTTTTTCATAAGTGACTCCCAGCCGCAACCTAATTTAAGACGTTGTCACGTCAATAAACAAGGAATCTGAAAATAAGTTAAGAGTTCTGGAAATAAGCTAGGAGCTCTTAACATATCATAGGAGAAATGAACATAAGCTAGGGGTTCTGAACATAAGCTAGGGAGAGGGGGATACGATGGTGTAGTTGTTCGACAACTCGTTTCCCACCTAGGTGAAGCGGGTTCGATTCCCGGCGGGGTCGCTCCCGGATTTTCGAATGTAGGCATCGTGCTGGACGATGCCGCTGGTCGGTGGGTTTTCTCGGTATCTCCCGTTTTTCTCGCCCTTTCATTCCGGCGCTGCTCCATATTCATCTCACTTCACCTTCATCGGCTCTCACGACCTGGATGCTATGAGTCGCTCAAGCCTCTCAATCCATCGACAAGCTAAGGGGGCTGAACACACGTTAGAGTGACCGTAAATAAGCTAGGGTGGCTGTAATAGTAAGGTTTGAAAACAAACTCAGTTAGTGGCAGGAGTGTATATCGGGAGGTGGGTGAAGCAGTCGTGGAGGCAGAAGTAAGGGGGAGCTTACTGAACCAGGATATCTGCTCCTCTGTGAGCACGAGCGGGTCAGGTGCGGTGGCGTTGAAGTCTGCAGTGTAGTTGCCCTCGGGGCCGGCCTTCAACGCCGGGATCACTATGGTGGGGAAGCCGAGCGTCATGCCGTACCCCGCCAGCAGCAGGTTCTTCGCCGACGTCGCCAGCACCTGCACCACAACACGGTGTCACAGGCAGTTGTCAGATATACACAGTCACCGTAATAGTATATGAACGCAAGCACGTAGTGTGTTCGTAGTTTCGTCGCACTTTTTGAATCAAACCTTTGAAAAATTACTCCATGTGTGATGTTCGGTTGTTTCCTAAACATGCCATCTTTTACAACCGTTTTTTACTTGTGTTGACATGAAAGTACCGTATTTTTGGTTACATTGAACTGTTACTTATATTTTATACATAAATTATAATATTTCATTTAAAATTAATACGAATGAAAACAGAGAGAAATAGTTGTTTTGGTAATGCCTAGTAAGAAATAGTTCTTACGCGAAATACTATTAAACTGAGTGCACACGAATGCGGTGCGTTGTTCCTTCTGTGTAATTCTCTAAACTTGGTTATGCTTTGTTAGCCTGAGGTGGAGGAATATCCTGAAAGTGGAACACTAGCAGTGCTTCAGAAAAGTAGGAAGTAACCGTTAATGGATTATAATTTATATTGTACACTGCTGGACATTGAAATCGCTACACCGTCTTCCCTTACGCGGAACTTTATTAAACCACCGCCGACTGATAGATGATGGTAAAAATGAGTATAGATTAATCTTTCACGCATAGAGGGAGCTTTGTACATCATCCACAAAGCATGCGTTCGATATGAGTCGGAGTCTCTCGCGGTTATGCAGGCAGTGAAGCAACGAGGCATTCCATAATACGTACAGTGGTGTATGGCGTCCTGAGGAAGATACCACCATGCTTCATGCAACTTCACACGTAGATCTGCCAGAGTTTGGGCAGGTGTTTGACGGTGGTGCAAACGTCACCCCATCATACCCCATACATTGTTCCATTTGGAGGGGGGGGGGAGCAAATCTGAATACATAGAAGGCCAAGTAATGGTGTCTACATCTTGTAGAACCTGGTGGGTGATGTGAACTGGTTTTGGACCAGCATTATCTTGCTGCATGATAGCGTTGGGTATTATGAGTGAAAATGGCAGAGAATAGGGTCGCAGAACCTAATTGACGCATCGCTGTGAGGTCTGAGGTCTTGGTACCTTCGAAAATCATAGGACGTGACCGGGGAGTCGTGACCGACGGGGACCCATACAATAACGCCTGGTGTCCATGGCGTCCACGAGCCAGTGGAGGAGAGTTGCGCTGTCCACTGCGGCGACGAACCCTGCTGCAACCATCACCTGCGTCAAGACTGAAGCGGGAGTCGTCGTTAGTCCGTCCAATGTTGACGTTCCCTGGCGTTGTGCCGCACGATGCCGAGGGGACAAAGGCGAACGGCGAAGTGGACGCCGTGTCTGTAGGCGAAGAATGGTTCTTGTCGAGACCACCAGACAAACTGCAGGCCCCGCAGACTGCAGCATCTCTCTGGAAGCGTTGCCACGTTCTGTTACTGTACGTCGACGGACACTATGATCTTCTCTGTCTGTAGTGCGGCTGGTAGGACCAGTACAACCTGTACGTGTACAAGCTTGCACTCAGCGCAGCTGTTACTACACCAAAAAACTGCCACTTTTCCATCCTTCCTTTAACTAAACACAGTACATATTTTAAGTTTAAACCGCAGCGTAAATATACCCCCTCCTCCCTCCTCCACCCTCGGTAAGCCGGGCCGTGACGAGAACATTCACTCCAAAACAGGACTGATAAAGGGAGAGGAAAAATGGAATTGTTAGAGATGGCGAAGATAATTGTGTAGATAATCGTGTAGAACAAAGCGAGAACTATTATAATTACTCTCGCTTTGTTCTACACGAAAGGGCAGGAACAACACGCATGTTATCATTACTAAATCATTACTAAAATCTAATACTTTTGTCGATGTTCATCAACGATCTCGCTTTACGCCGACAAACCAACCAGGAATGGCTTGCAAACTACACAATATTTATACCTAACTAGGCGCCCGGATCCAAGCCTCAATCTTAAAGTGCACTCGGAATAATTCGCGTTATACTCCGTTCCAATTAAGATGTTTTGTTATAGACTTATTTGTAATGGTTTATTAAAATATGGCATAATTATACTAGGCCAGAGGCATTGGATATCCACCCCCCCCTCCATCGCCTTATCAGACGAACACAAACGTACGCAGGAAACATGGGCAAAATCTTTATTAAAACGCATCTGCGCCACGCAGTGAGGGTCAGCACTTAGTTGCAGTTGCAGCGCGAGATGTGAGAGGCGAAGAGAACAGGCTGAGGGACTTCCCCGGGCGTGGCCGTAACAACTCGCTAGGCGCTCGCCCGTCAAACCGGACTGCGAGCAAACAGAAGCGCCCACCACTAACAAACAAGGAAAACTGCCCACTGAATATTTAAACCCGTAAAATGTAAGAGGTAGCGATGCTATATTTCTCACTTTATAATTCGGTATCAAGGTGGACGGCATTCAAGTATAAGTCAATTTCAAGTATAATTTATTCGCGGTTCCTTCCAACTTTTCCGAAGTCCTGCTTAAGTTCTACTTCCATGATGTTCCTCCCCCTCATGCAAACAAACAAGTAGAGAAAATTACGCCGGAGGGACAACGCACCACTATCGTGCGCAGTCAATGTAACAATATTTCCCATAAGAATTATTTCTTACTATGCATTACCAACACACCTATTTTATCCCTGTTTTAATTCATATTAATCATAAATGAAATATTTCAATTTGTAAATAAAATATAAGTAAAAATTCATTTTAACCAACAATAATATACTTTTATGTAAACACAAGTATCAAACGCTCGTGGTACATGACAAATTTATGAAAAACCAAGCACGTCATTCATAAGTGATTTTTCAAGGGTTTGATTTAAAGAAGAACGAAACCGCGAATAAACCTGCGAAGAAACCGTGAATAGACTAAATGTCATGTACACGCCCTGCAGGACTCAGATCGTCACGCCAACTTCATCCTGAGTGGACAAGCTAAGCCGGAGAGTAAGTTCTGCATGTAGCGGCAGCCAATCAGCAAGTGACCTTAGTTCGAGTGTGTAGGAGGTTATGCCTGATGCCGTTTGTAATGCAAATTAGCAGGGTGTCTAGTGAGAGGAGGTGGGGAGGGGTTATCTCGTTTTAATTTATGGGAAGAATGAACAATGGTAAGAAATGTTCATTTATTTAGTAAGCACGTTGAAATGAAAAAAATTACGCTGTAAAACCATTTTAGTTAAAAAGAAATATATAAATATACACGTTGTAACGAACAAAATATTTGTCTGTACCTGTGCAGGTAGCAACGCAACTCTCTGTTATCGGGACCAATAGAAATGTATTTCCGCTTGGTAGCACCTTTCGACGGGACTGTGGAATAAAGTATCAACAACTTTTGAATTACAACCAAATTTATTTTTTCGTCTAACAAAATATGCTATACATATTTGAATCCACTTTATTTCACTTAAAAAAACTGCCCGAAAACATTTGTTG
This sequence comes from Clitarchus hookeri, assembly GCA_002778355.1. Lineage (NCBI taxonomy): Eukaryota > Metazoa > Arthropoda > Insecta > Phasmatodea > Phasmatidae > Clitarchus > Clitarchus hookeri. The sequence continues at coordinate 144,185 of NQII01004033.1, forward strand.
AATAATACGTATATATATGTACGTGCGTATGTGGTTAGCACGCATGCGTGTGCATGCATGCGTGCGTGTGTGTACATGCGTGTGCAAGTGCATGCGTGCGTGTGTGTACATGCGTGTGCGTGCATGCGTGCGTGTGTGTACATGCGTGTGCGAGTGCATGTGTGCGTTTGGCCATATATTATTCACCAAAACAATTTTCCTCTTAATGAGCCAGGCAGCATTTCCACTCTGTCAGTCGTGCAAAGTGATTTCAACACCATATGTACTCATTTTATTTAAGTCGAATGATGAGCGTGGGCACATGCCATCCTCCATTATATCAATAGACTTGTGCAACCTTCGCTGAGGAATCTTCTCCATCTGCGGACTTCAAATTAACTGAGCAAAATNCTCATTTTATTTAAGTCGAATGATGAGCGTGGGCACATGCCATCCTCCATTATATCAATAGACTTGTGCAACCTTCGCTGAGGAATCTTCTCCATCTGCGGACTTCAAATTAACTGAGCAAAATGTAGTCCACGGCCAGCCAGTCAAGTGTAAAAATAAAGTAAAGTAAATAAAAACTAGCAACAAAGTGGCGCTGCTTACAGTTTCACGCAATAGCAATTCTCAGGGTGATAGTCATTGCTGCCGTTATTTCACAAAGTTTGAAATTACAGGAATTAAGGTCATTATATTAAGTTATTAGCTTTAATTAGGTTTTAAGGAATCGCGTCTTTCAAATCCTCGAAGAATATGAAGTTAACAGCTGAGAGACGAGTTCNGCTTTAATTAGGTTTTAAGGAATCGCGTCTTTCAAATCCTCGAAGAATATGAAGTTAACAGCTGAGAGACGAGTTCCCTTCAATAAATACACCGGGAAAAGGGTTTAGTTGTATCAAACAAAAATTGTTTTTGGCGCAACCAAATAAATTGTTTGTATAGGGGTAGTTAAATATTTTGTTGTTGAAACGAAACGATTTCTTTACTTTCATTTGGTCGCCCCAAGCAAATATTTGGTTGATGCAACTAAAGAATTGTTTGATTCTACGTACAATTAACAGTTAAGATAATTGTTAAAAAATTAATGCCCAACCTAAATACGAACTTATATCATCTGCGCCTGGGCGCTACGTCTTAGCCTCTTTATCTAACGTAACTATACACTGACAAAATAAATACATTTCAAATTGTGGACAACGTGGGCAAATAAATACTTTAAGGTTTGCAGTTGTATTATTTTTTGTTTCCTGTTGAAGTTATTCTATAGAGGTGTTTATACCATTATTAAGCATGAATAAATCTACCAAAAACACACTTACTATCCTAACCTAATTGTCATAAAAATACAAACATATTCTCAAGCTGTATTTTCGAACGAAGACAATCCAATAAGTGGCTAAACAAATATATACTGTTTATTCAACTATATATTTTGTTGACAGTCTAACTTCTCTAGACCCAACACAGAGGTTTTGTTCGTTTAAGGATGTATTTTGTTAGATGAAGAAAATTAATTTTGTTGCTTTTCAAGTTTGGTATACTCGACAGAATATTTTACTGGCGCAACTTAATATATTTTTGGCTTTATGCAAACATATATGTCGTTGGCTGGAACAAACCTTTCTCTCACACCCTGTACTTTCTGTTCTGTTTTTTTACATCATTTTAGCTGTATTACTGTTCTTTAATGCTTCTCTGTGTTCCAATACACAAAGAGGCACTAAGAAACCACATACCATCGCATGCGAAATGTTTCAGCTTCTTGGTGCATTTATGGCGACGGACTCGAAGAGGAGTATTTTGAGATAGGTTTCCGATATGCACAATGAAGTTCCACGATGCGTCGAAACCTCCTCAACCACAACATGTGTAAGAGCCGAGAGCTGTTTACATAAGTTGTACACTGATCATCATGTCATTATAGATAGAAAGGGAAGCGGAATAAATGAAAATAGTCTAAATTCACCTAGGATATTGTCGTAAACACAATTTTTTGCAGTGAATGATAGTTTTATTTTTGTATTCAGGAGCAAATTATTTTATGATTACTACAAAATATTTGGTACACTGATTTTAATTTTTCAAAACGTAAAATTTGAGACTGACTTCTCCCCATCCCCCTTTTTTTTATGAATTACGCTTATATGAGACTCGCAGCAGGCGTGTTGATTGGTGGACGTCGTCCGCCAGGTAAGCTCCACATCTGCGTCCCGGCAATACATTGCTTGACGAGACTGACAGGCTTATCCCAGCACAAGCCTAGGATCTTGTGAACTAAAGGCATTCGATGCTATCTGGCAACCGTGCGCATCATTCCATAGCTCCACCCACATCACAGCGGCTGGTTGGCCAATCACAACAGCTTCGATCGCAAGTATAGTGCAGACAAAAATCTCGCCTTTAACCAGGAATAAAAGTGTGTGTTTGTGAAAGAAAAGGGGTGGGAGTGAGCAGTAGGTATATTCAGGAATATGCAAATCGGAACGCAACTGAAATCGAACGATTGGCGCTTCTCACNTGGGAGTGAGCAGTAGGTATATTCAGGAATATGCAAATCGGAACGCAACTGAAATCGAACGATTGGCGCTTCTCAGCATGGCAATAAATATATTGTAATTTGTAAAGATAATTCTTTGTTAAATATTATACCGAACTTATACACCCTAATCTTAGAAAGCCATTGGAAATGGTTTAATAAAATGCACCTTGGGAAATTATTATTGTCAGTTGATAGCAATCAAGAAGATTCTAGTAATAAGAAATCCTGAATGTCGTTAGTACATGTGTTGGAATCATTCTTTGCTTAACCATATGAATGCGGNATTCTAGTAATAAGAAATCCTGAATGTCGTTAGTACATGTGTTGGAATCATTCTTTGCTTAACCATATGAATGCGGTCTCCTGCCGCATTCGAGACTACAATTATTCGGCGTCAGCAATAGAAGCGCAGTGCTGCAGCGGTTATAGAACTGCTACTTCCTTCACGAGTAGAAGTATTTATGATGATTGTCCTTTTTCCGTATTTGCTTTCGAACGAATGTAGGGAAACTAACTTATTTGCCTTTTATTTAAGTTGCACAGGCTCGCCTTCTTGGACTTCTCTCTCTTGTTTGGAGCAAATAAGCAAGAAAACGTCAAGGGCGACCAGGGTCTGACTAAATAATATCATTCCGGTTCAAGTTCAAGTCCGGCCCGAACTGATATTCGTTTGTCCAATTCTATATTTCATTCCAGATGAATTTAAATATCATTGAACTATTATTCCTCGAACTGTTATTCTTTACTGTCCCATTTCACTCCAGTCCGGTATTTTCAGTCCGACGAATAAAGTTCTCATTCAATTCCTTGAATTGCATTGAACTGAAAGTAAATGTGCAATTTCATTTCAATTTAATTGAAAAGGAAACATGGAAGAACTGTATTTCGAACTACAGTATGAGTATAAAAGAATACCCCAACTTTGAAGGTCTATAATATCAAAACCAAACCACCTACAAACTTGGTTGACCAATCAAATGAACCATGGAACTGTGAAGTTTGTTTACTATATATTCATAAATGTTCAATGTGACCACCACGAGCGGCCCGAACGACAACTACGCGATAATAAAACTCGTTCTACGCTCTTGTCAGCATGTCCGGTGTTACGGTTTGGATGGCGTTCGTAACTCTCGGTTTGACTACCACTCCCCCATGCGAGCTCGCATTCGACACGTCAATGTGAAGGGGACGGTCTGATGTTTCCTTGCCCAGAACAAGGTAGACGATACCTTCATGTCTAAGCTGGTTTTTAGCGATGAAGTGACGTTCCATACAAATGGTAAGGTGAACCGGCACAACGTGCGGATATGGGGTCAGGATCCTCCATATGAAACCATCGAACACGAGCGCGCTTCCCCCAAAGTGAACGGGTTTTGCGTTGTATCCAAATACACTGTTTTTGGGCCTTCCTTTTTTCACGAGCCCACTGTTACTGGAATCCCATATTTGGACATGTTTACAGAGTGGTTGTTTCCTCAGTTAGGAGAGGCGGTGGGGGACTTCATTTTCCAGCAGGATGGTGCGCCACCCCATTGGCACCTAGCTGTTCACGGATACGTGAACGAGACGTTGCCGCAACACTGGATTAGTCGAGGAGCAGCTGGTGACCAGGCTCTTCATCACTGGCCCCCAAGAAGTCCGGATCTTACCCCGTGCGATTTTTACCTATGGGGGGTACATAAAGGATCAAGTGTTTCGTCCACCATTGCTAGCTAACATTGACGACCTCAAAACGAGAATTATGAACGCCATCCAAACCGTAACACCGGACATGCTGACGAGAGCGTGGAACGAGTTTGATTATCGCGTAGTTGTCGTTCGGGTCGCTCGTGGTGGTCACTTTGAACATTTATGAATGTATGGTAAACAAACTTCACGGTTCCACTGTTCATTTGATTGGTCAATCAAATGGTAGGTTGTTTGGTTTTGATATTATAGACCTTCAAAGTTGGGGTATGCTTGTATACTCATCCTGTATATCTCATGCATCCTTATTTCAGGTTAGTCCGACATTTTTAATTCGAGGTGGAAAATTCCAATATATGTTCACTACCTACCTTGAACCAAATAATGTTTTATTCGTCATTTCCAATTCAGTAAAGAGGAAACACTAAATAACTGTACCTCGAACTATATTTCGTTCTCCTTTATTTTCTTCCATTTATACATTTTTAATCCGAGTATCAAATGGCAGCTAATATTCACAGAATCTTAACAATATACAATAGGTTCTGGTGCATGATTCAGGAGTTTAATCGTCGAGCTAATTGACACCAGGGTTCATTTTCGCTCAATTACTCTTTACAACGGCCGTGGGGGCCGTGGTGTCTGAGCGGTTAGACTACTCGCTTCCCACCTAGGCGAACTGGGTTCAATCTCCAGCCGGGTCACTCCGGATTTTTGCATGTGGGAATCTTGCCAGACGATGCCGCTAGTCGGCGGGTTTTCTTGGGTATCTCCCATTTCCCTCGCCCTTGCATTCCGGGCGCTGCTCCATTCTCACCTCATTTCACCCTCATAGGCTCTCAAGACCTCGATGTTAAGAGCAGACCAAATATCTCAACTTAACTACAACTACTGTTTTGAATATTCTTAATCGTGAAAAGTAGCCGTGGTCGTGCAACCACGGATTATTTCCGCAAGCCTCGACCTTATTTGTTTTATAGGCACGGGGTTTACAAAATCAAAAAACTGTGTATACCAGCCGATTTATATGATCCTTTTTATGTGACAGCATACTTACGTGTAGGACATGCATGATACAGACATGCTGTATATGCTCACTGAATATACATATATAACAGATTTATCATTGAGAGTTTTTAGTATCGATGGAACTAATTTGTTTTAATTTAGAAGCGTGCTTACGTGTAAAACAAAGGCGATGTGAACATTATGCGAAACATGCCTACTGAATTAAGTTAAATTAATAATTTTGTTTTCTTTTGAATACAGAAACAACAGACAGACTAACTCCTTGATAGATTCTGTCGCCTACAGCTTCATAATGCACTTCAAACGTGGTGTGTGGTGTGACTAATTGGCTACAGAACGATAAAAGGTGTCAAAGGAAAAGAAACTACTGGGGAAACGAGACAAATCACTGTTCCACTGCGTCGTAAAAACAAAAATTATCCTGAAATTGCAAACATTGTTGTACAAAGTCGTGTAATCCAGTGATTTAAAGAATCGAAAGCTTTAATAAACATACCAGATTAGGCCGTCCACAAAAATTGACCTATAGGGAAACACAGCAAGTGGTGAAAAAAGATCAAGAAAGATGCAAAAGTTAAGTCCTCTGCACTATCTGCGATTGTGCAAGAATAATTTGTGAAACAAGTAACACCAAAAACAGTAAGACGTCTTCTCAATCCCTCAGGGCACAGAACCAGAGTACCAAGAATGAAGCCAGGGTACCAATAATGAAGCCCTACACAGGCAAGACAGTCGAAAGAAGAGGTTGGCATTGGCAGAAGGTTATGCAAGGAAGTATCAGAACTTTTGTGGAATTTCATTTGTTCTCGAATGAGAGTAAGTTTAACATTTTTCACAATGATGGCCACATTTTGATATACAGTAAAGGAAGCCCAAGACCGAATTTGACATGCAGGATATGTAAACTAGTGTTAAGCATGGCAGCGGTGGAGTTACCATAGTCTGAGTGTGTATGGCTGCGTCTGATGTAGGGGAACTAGTCGTCACAGAGAGAAACATGGACAGATATGGTTATGTGGATATACTTAAATAAAGAAGAGCACTGAGAAACTGGGTTTAGAAAACGAACGTTATACTTGTGACGGTAACATACCTACATGTCTGTATGATATGCTACATTTATATCTGTGAAGTGAAACTATAATTGTTTGTTCCTAGAGAACACAAAGTTTTCCCCCCATACACATTTGCCTTGCAGTGGCGAAAAACGGAAACTGAAATTGAACAGGAAGATGTGGCCTTGATTCCGTCTTTTTGCGAAGCCTTCACTTGGAGCCGAGTGCTATCGCGACGTTTAGGCGGCGACACTAACGCAGCCCCAGAGGACAATGGCATGGCTTCGCCGCCAGTCAAATGCGCCCAGGCCGTGACGTGCTGGCAGCGCGACCCTGCCACGTTCGCTGCTGGTCAGATGGAGGAGGGACTAGAACCTTGCAAATCGTCCGCTGCTCTAGTACTCAAGTTTCGCGTCTCCTGAATGTCTCTGCCACGGAATATTCAGCTCAAATTGGAGTGCAAAAGTAAGCAAAGTGATACCTTGCAAAATATATGACGAAGTTCAATAATAATATTAAAATTTTTTACTGCGAGTAATCATGGTCTCCATTTAATTCTGCACTTTAAAATTTAACAGCCATTATCACACATTGCAGGAAAAACAGAAACTCATTAAATAATAGATAGATACAGTGGCTCACATTAATATTTGGCCACCTATGATTATCGCAATTTCATGGCCTTATGTTACGTTAGAAATGAAGATGAACATAAATCATATTGCACAATCATTCTTGTGAACTTTAAATGAAATGTATCAGTAGCCAATAACGGAAATGAGCAATGCAACTTAACAAAAAAAAAAGATTTTGTCATCTTATGCGGCATAAGTACGGCACTTTAATATTCGACCATCGACATTCAAACACAAACATAATCCTCTTTGCAAACGAAACAAACAATCTTTTATTACCTGGTAGCATGCCATTCTGTTTAATTTCTTCTCTCAGGCGTTGTGGCATATTAGCAATTATCTTCCTGGTACATTCGGAGCCAATCTTACTCCATTCTTCCTTGAACCTTTTCTCTAATTCTTTTGTGGACCTAATTATAGAAGTCCTCAGTCTTCTTTTGAGTTCATCCCGCAAATTTTCTATGGGATTCAGGTCGGGTGATTGAGGAGGTGTGTTAATGACTTTGGGACAGTTATACAAAAGCCAGCTCTTGACAGTGTACGACTTGTGTTTCGGGTCATTATCTTGGTAGAACTTAAACGTGTTCCTAATGCCCAGTTTATCAGTACCCTTGTATAGGTTTGCTTTAAGGATGTTGAGATAGTCTCCCTTTTTCATTGTTACATCGACATGTACAGCCTCTCCAAAATCTGCTGTAGATATACAGCCCCAGAGCATAATACTACCTCCACTGTGTTTCACAGTAGGTTGTATGTTCCCAGGTTTTAGCTCCTCATTTGGCTTGCGCCATACTGTTACCCTGCCATCTGAACCAAACACATTCAATTTCGTCTCATCAGCAAAAATAACATCATTCCACCAATTTTCATCTTTGTCAGCGTGGTCTTTTGTGAACGTAAGTCTTTTCTTCTATTTGCCTCCTTAATGAAAGGCTTCTTTCTAGATACCCTGCCATTATATCCTGCTCTTCTGATAACTCGTCGTATGGTTTCTGGATGGACGTTCTTTCCGCATTCATTGAGTACCTCCGTGGTAAGTTTGCAAGTACTAATTTTCGATCTATCTTTACTTTCCTGATTACTAGACGTTCTTCTCTCTCGCTTAGTTTCTTTGGCTGTCGTTTTTGAGGTACCGAATCTATTCTGTCTTCCTTCTCAAACCTTCTTATGATGTCTCCAACAGTGCACCTCGGCAGATTCAAGTGCTCCGCAATTTCTCGTTGAGATTTCATATTTGCATGATGAAAAATGACCAGCTGCCGCTGTTCAAACGTTGTATTCCTGCCCTACGTCCCATTTGCCTGACTGACGCAGCCAACAGAGCTACCCAATACAACCTCTCAGCGCAGAGAGCGTGCAGGGAATGACACGAGGTACGAACGCAATGTGCATCGTGCCTGTGCCACGCGTCCACCACAACTGGCCGAATATTAAAGTGGCGTACTTATGCAGCACGCGAGGACAAAATATTGTGTTTCACTAACTTGCACTGCTCATGTCAGTTATTGGCTACAATTGTATTTCATTTACAGCAAACAAGAATGATTGTGCAATATGTTTTTTGTTTATCTTCATTTCTAATGTAACATAATGCCATGAAACTGCGATAATCATCCATGATGACTGACTATCTTTTGTGATATGAGTAAATTCAGTGCCTTCAAAAATAGTATATTTTAATTTTATGTAAAAGTCAACTTGTTAGTACGTGGCATTGTGACAGTAAAGTAAATGGTTAGTGAAATTGTGACACGATGAAACTGAAATTTGTTTACAATCAATTGGATAAAAAGTAAGTTTTACCTATGAACAACAAATTAAGCACGTAAAGAAAAACTGGTGTAATATAATGTTGGAGAAGCAGAGCGCTAGCTGAAAACTGCACCCAGCCATCGACAATAGCCACCGCAGTCCTGGCATGCGAGTCTCCGGGCCCTGCTCATGTGTGTTCGAGGTTAAGAAGCGATGCTGTGTCGTGTTGGCCAGTGCGCTGACCACTAGACCATCGAATATCCTTCTTGAACAATCACGAAAAAAGCAGTTAATAATCAACAATATTTCAATTTGGAAAATTACCTCGAATAAAGTGAACATTAAATTTTCTGAATCCTAATATACCTGCAAAAATTTTTATTATGAGAACCACCGAAATAATTATGCAAATTGGTATTGTAAACATTTTTCGTTTCTGACCAAAAACGTTGTCAAATAAAACTTTGAATTTGTGGTGGAAAAAAGCAATGATTTGTTAGAAAAGGAAATTAATTAGAGCAACCTAATTTCAATTGCAATTGCAATTTTACTATAAATATGCATTTTTCATTAGACCTATGACAGACTTTAAGAACCAGCAATTAACACAACAAATTATTCCGCAGTTTTATGTTAATAGCACTAGTAGCCAAAAGTAATGATAACTGATATTTAACATCTGACACAAACTTGATGTAAAGCATGCATAGTATTTTGTACTGTCAAACAGTACCACAAACTGTTAATATCATATACAGTATTTGTCACCATTAAAATGCTCACTATTTTTAGTATTGTAATCCAGGTTTTTGTGATGAACATAGATGAAGTAAACGGGATTATTGAGTAATCGACAATTAGAATTTCGTGCCGGCGACATATCACGAAACACTTTCACAAGTTCCTGCGTATAAACTTTATGTGTGGGCCTAGTGAATTTTTTAAAGATTGATTTCATAAGTGCTCAATTAACCGTGCATAGTCTACAAGTTTCTTAACTGCTGTTCATATAGCCTGAGTTCACATGAGAATGTTAGGTAGTTTTTCCAATGCAGGATGGATTCCTAAGAATTAGCCCGCCTGCAGGTAGACGGACCCCTTAAGAGTACTCGGGACATGAACAATGCTAACTTTATTAATTGAAGTGGACATATACTTTGAAGCCAGCATTAAAAAAAAAAACAGGAAACAGCAGTTCTAGATAACAGCTTCTGCCAACTTTCCGAGCAAATATTTTACTAGAGTCACGCATTATTTTAGCACGTTATCTTGCGCCGGAAACAAATGTAAACATCTAGATCGTCATAAATATCTCAACGAATGCATAGCTCCGGAAAAAAGTTGTTCACGAATTTGGTGAAATTGCTGCCTGGGATGGCCCTTTCTTCCATTTTATACACTGGCTGTCACAAACCTGTAAAACAGCACTGATTTACGCCGCACGCCATCTTAAAGACCGTTCACGGCACTTCCAACCTTCCTGAAGCCTTGCTCAAGTTATACTTTCAGTGTTCCTCCGCGTCGTGCAGATTGAGGTTAACAAAGTCAGGGAACATCGCGCTGAAGACGCAACGCAATGTATTCGTGCGCACTCAGTGTAATCATATTTAGCATAAGAACTATTTATTACTAGTCATTACCAACACACCTGTTTTCTTAATGTTTTTTTTAATATTAATTATAAACGAAATTTTATAATTTGTAGGTAAAATTGGACTAAAAATAAGGTACGTTAATGTTAACAGAAGTGTAAAGCGCTTGTGATAGATGACATATTTAGGAAACAACCAAGCACGGTCGATTCTAAAAGTGTGAAGAAGCCGCCGCATAGAGTAGCGTCTCTTTGACTGCAGTCGAGAGGAAACTCGTCGCGAGTGCTGGTAAGTCACGTCTGCAGACAGCCTTCGCCACTGGCACGCAGGAGGTGTGAGATGCGCGGATGTGGGAGGAAGAGGGAGCCGTAACAAGGCCGGCGTGTTGGGAAGGTTGTGACCTCCGCGTCTTCCCTTCTCTCCTCGGCGGTGTGTGTCAGAGGCCACGCCGGCACGTATGTCCCTGCACGATTAGCGAGCCTTCATTTCGCCCCGAACGTGCTCGTGGTTCGCGACGAACACCTTCTCGGTATGCGAAACGCTCTAGAGTGCGTGTATTCAGTCTGCAGCAGCCTACGTGAAACTGGCTGCACGTTCACTGAAGCTTAAAAAGCGTGGAGTGGAAAGATTTGGGCGTCTCTTAACATAGAGGTCTTGAGAGACGATGAGGGTGAAACAAGTTGAGTGTGGAGCAGTGCCGGAATGCAAATGTGGGGAAAACGGGAGATCCCCGAGAAACCCCGCCGACCATTCCCCCTTGCGAAAATCCGGGAGCGACCCCGACAGGAATCGAACGCGGTTCGCGACGGTGGGAGGCGAGGAGTCTAACCACCACACCACCGCAGCCCCGATGAAGCTGAAAAGCAACTATTGGCCAAACATTTTGTGAATATTGAAATAATTTATTTCGCTTTCTATTATTTAACGCATATAAATTGTAAAAATTATCAAGTTTGTAAAATATTTCCTTTTCTGATTATTTCACAGTTTCACTTCACCCACACACGAATAATGTGATGGATTCTCATGGCTATGTTAATTGAACATGTGGTGGAAGAATACATAGCGTGCCCACAAGTAGATCTTAATCAGGGCTTTCAGAAGTGCTCCGTTTACCGTGGACAGCCTTACTTTTCGTCGTGTTGGGTTGGTCGGTGTGCGGGAAGAATGTCAATCCAACATTAAAAAAAAAAATTCCCGGTACATATATTTTCCTACTGTAGAAAATAATAAACAAACAAAGTTGGCGCCAAAATCATGTTTCGGTTTGTTTTAAAATATTTTTTTCGTATGTATTCAAATATTATCTAAAACAAAGAATCATTCGCTTTGCAGTGAATTTTATGTATTAATTTATTATGTGATATAAATGAGTGACTTTCCATCTTATCATTTCCGAACAGTCAATTAAGACTCTTGACGGGCAGATATCGTTGGGGTATTGTGAAAACTGAATAAACTATAGTATAAAATTTTGTCATGATCTGAATACACTGAAAAAACGGTTTTATGGTGGCCAACAAAATTATATTGGTGGCCACAAAATTTGTTTGTCAATATAGACCTCACAAAATATTTTGTAGCACCAACAAAATTTTTTTGTCATTCCAATTTTAATGGCAACTAAAACATTACGTTTGTGGTCACCAACAATTAAAAACTAAAACAAACATCGCCAGGAGCGGGACTCGAACCCTGGACTCCTCACCACACTCCGCCACCTTGCTCGACGATAATGTACTGTCTGGAGTACGAGTATGAGAAGTCTAATATGTGACACACGTGACAAGGCCTGCACACTTCATCTCATGGAACGTTAATTTTCTGGAATAATTTACGTGTAACATTTACTTATTTAGAAGAAAGGAATGATATCAACTATGTTCTTAAGGATATCCCTCATGAATTACTTCGGAACCTGAGCAAAGAAACGAACACGTACAAATATTGTGCCGTGGTCAGACAGAAGGTGGCCACTTCGAATATGCCAGCCAGAGCGCACGCGCAGAATACAATGGATGTGGTTTTGCAGTCGCAGCAGAATTTTATTACTGTGGATGACATTAATGCTATTCCTGCCAACTAAATGTTTTGGTGGCAGCCAATAAACTTATTGTTAGTAAACAAATATGTTAGTGAGCACTGAATAGCGTTGGCACTTGCCAATCTACAGTGATGGACAAAAGTGTTCGCCCTCTTGGATTTACAATAATAAAGTGTATAACGTCCTATGTTCCGCTCATAGATACACATTTATATTACAACCGACGAAATAATGAACGTTATCCAACGTATTTACGGCCAACAGTTCCAGAATCAACGAGCAATCATGCTAGATTTCCAAATTATGATGTGTCGCTGGGAATACCTGGACAAAAGTATTCATCCGCCTGACGTTTAGAAGTGTGCATGGGCTCTTCCCGCTAACACGTATCAGTTCTACGGTTTCAGCTGAGTTCCGTGGTCAGATAGTGAAGGTTCGACCTGCTGCAGTGGAACGGCGTCGTGAGATGGGGCGAAAAATGGAGGAAACGTCCGTTGAAGAATGGGCTTAGATCAGAAGGAAAAAAAAAATTCCGATATCGCAAAGATTGTGGGAAGAAGTTTTTAGACCGTTAAAAGTGTTTTGCAAAGATGTCAAGATCAAACAAAGTCAATATTTATTGCAATGATGGTAGAATATTGGTGTGGTGCAAGCCACACACTGAGTTTGAACAAAATAACTTGCAGACCACAGTTAAACATTGATGTGGTGGGGTCATGATTTGGTGGGGCATATCGGCCTCAGGAGTGGGGGAACTGGTTTTCATCGAAGGGAATATGGACAGATTCGTGTATCTTCAAATACGCAAAGACAATCTGAAGAAGAGTGTAGAAAAACAAGGCATTGCAAATGATTTTCACTGTCAACACGACAATGACGCCAAGCTTACGGCGGAAATGTTACGTCTGTGGCTGCTTTACAACACTTCACATACTTTGTAAACACCTCCTCATCGCCAGATGTGAATACGATAGAACATCTGTAGAGTGAGTTGGAGAAAAGGCTGGGAAAATACCACATCACCAGCAAACCACAACTGAAAGAGTTACTTAAGAAAGAATGGAACAATTTTGGCTTGAATATTACACAGAACCTTGTGCATTCCATACCAAAAAAAACGTAAAGCAAAAAATAAACAGGGAGGGTATGCAAACTAAGAATTTAAATCAATATTAATGGTTTTGTTAACTTGGTAAATATTTCTCTTTTAGAAAGAATATTGATATTTTGCTTAACATTCTCTCAGGACGAATACTTTTGTCCATAACGGTACGTGTTACTGGGCACCGCAATCTGTTTTTTTACCAGCAACAAAATTTCGCCTCGGAAAGCATCAACCAAACGGTTTTTGTAGCCACTAACAAATATTTTCTTTCAGTGTAATTGTATTACTGCCACTGAATTATTCGTGGAGGCAAATCGATATTCATATTTTTTTTTGGTCTGGTAAAATGGCATTACATGCATTGAATACAAGTTTAACGATGTTTGGTACTAAGACAAAATAATACATTTTTTTTATATCCAACAGCCTTAACGGAGTTGCTGACCAAGTCGATAACCGCGAGCTTCAAATGGGGAATCGATGTTGATAAAATCCCTTCTTAGTGCATCACTTTTAAAGATAGCCTTTTAAACCAAAATTATTCCACGTGACATTTCTTAAGGAATACTCACACTTTAATACATCTTGCCCATTTTTGTAATTAATACTTTTTCCTAAAATTTAATATTAAAATTGAAATTTTTCGAAAATAGCATATTTTTTAACGTGGCAGTATTTTCCGAGAAAGTTGCGTTGAATATATTTTGTTTGATATACTGGAGTTGTCTTTAAAATTGGCGCATTGTAAAGGCATTTATTTAAAATTGATTCCCCATAACTCCTTGGCTGCAGGCTCGTTAGGCACAACGCTTCAATGCCAGTAAGTATGCACCGCCAATTCAAAAATTAAAACGAAATTAATTTTCATAATTAGCTGTCAGCATTTATTTAAACACTAACTGACCCGACAGACGTTGTCATGTCCAATGGAAAAGTTTCATTTTATTTTACTTTCTATCTCAAAATGTGTGATGTGCCTGAAATGATATCGACTTGGAACCATGCTGTTTTTTTCATAAATTTAAGTTACAATTGAATTAAATCAGAATTTCAGGTTAACATTCAAAACAAAGAAATGCTTTAATTTGAGTGGTTTGCTGTGACATCACTATTTCTTTCATTGCAATGCTTTATAATACACGACATTTTTTGTTTTGTTGTCTGGTGCGTAAACGAACAAAGCTGATTGTTTTTCGACACGGGAACAGGCAACATGCAATTGACCTTGCGAGAAGCATGGATTTTCAAGGTTAATGCAGCAAACATTTAATGACTTCCCTTGTGATTTGTTTATAGTCATTGCGAATGCTAGCCGCACGGGAAACTGCAACCGTTTAAAGTCAAATGGCATGTCTATCGGAATCATTGGGATTCGTGGTACTAAAACGTTTTCTCCTTTATACTTTCCTCTAAGAATTGTTGCTTCTATGACGTTGTTCATCAGTTTTTTCACCGAAAGCCGGGTGCCATTACAAAGACGAGGTTGGTTGATATTTCTCAGCATTATAATTACCGATTCAACTTTTAATTGGAGATTGTGAGGCGGCAATGCGGGCAATTCCAGCGAGTTTGAAAATTCGGTTGGATAGTTGACATCATCTTGGCTAGTAACGGAATCTACCGATTTGTACGTCATCAATTCTCCAACAATTTCATTTGAATCTCGAAATTTAATTCTTTGAAATCAATGTTTTTCGCAGCCAATATAGCACGTTCGCTCAACCAATCATGATTTTTGTAATTTTAAGCAATGTTTGGGAATACCTTTGTGATGAGTTCGGTATTTGAGTCAATGAACTGACAAAAATCTGCGGGGAATGTAATGCAGCCAGTCGAAATGTCGACAGAGATTTTGCCATTGCCAATGTCCAGCAATTGTTTTGAAAATACTTCTCCAGATAGGTCGTTCTGCAACTCGACACGCATGTTCATACTTAATTTGAGTGTCTTGATGTTTTTTCCACAAAACTGATGACTTCAAGCATGCATTAAGTTCATCGGCTGGCGTTGACCGTGGAATCACTGGCAATGTTTGGCAAAAATCACCTGCCAACAGAATCATCGCACCACCAAACCTGTTTTGATTGTTTCGTAGAACTTGCATCGTTCGGACTAATGCCTCCAAAGATTTTTTTATGCGCCACCGTACATTCATCCCAAACTATCAATTTGCATTGCTGCAAAACTTTGGCCATCACACAGTTTTTCGAAAGGTTCCACGTTGGAGTTTCATTGATTTGCATATTGAACGGCAACTTGAGTGCTGAATGGGCAGTTCGACCGCCTTCCAATAACGTAGCTGCGACTCCAGATGGAGCAAGTGCCAGTGCAATTCCATTTTGCGAGCGAATCGTTGCCAAAATGAATGTAATCAAAAACGTTTTTCCAGTTCCACTGGGTGCGTTCAAGAAGAAAATTCCTCCAGTTCCATCGTTCACAACTTTCATGAGGATGTCGTACGCATGCCTTTGTTGCCGATTCAACAGCGTGGCGTTCATTCGAACTGATTATTTCAATGCATCGTAGTCATATTGTTTTTCTCGTTTTAACTCTTGATTAAATACGTCGTGCATCGGACCATTGGGCGCTGTGATACCTAATTGAGATAAAACATTGTTCGATATCATCAAGCACTTGTCTTCAATTAATATCAATGCCTCGTAAATTTCGTCGCTCAGCTGCAAATCTGGATTTGATGTTCTAGTACGCATTTGATGCAAAATGTCATCAGACATGTCATATTTGTATTTAGTCCACAAATCAATTGGATTCGATGGGAGTTGAGATAATTATCGAAAACAAAGTTCGTATTTGATGAGCATTTGACGAAATCACACCATCTCTGAGTGTGTAATCCCAATGAGTGTCATTCTCTAGCAAACGCAAACGTTGACAGGCGTCTCTATATGTGCCACACAGTTCACCATTAACAGTTCGTAGATGTTTGAATGATGTTCCGCCACGAATGTTGACTAATAGCAAACGCATCCAAGGGATGGACTGTGTAAATGCGACCTAATGCATCGGTGGAAAATACATGTGGGTAACCTGGAACTGGATTTCCTTGTTTCCGTCGTTGAAATTTTTTTGACGATTGATTCCAAGTATAATATCTTGGCATTTCGGAGATTAGTAGCTTTCGGGCCAAGTCATCATTCTGGCACATTTCGAAAAAACTGGCCAATGTTGTATATGGCGGTCAATCAGCTCGTTGTAATGCGTTTTCCGCAGTGAAAATACTCTTTGACCATTTTCCAGGTGTACGGCTAAGTGAACAACAGTGGGATGGCTCTCAGAATGGCGAATAAAAAAATGCGCCAAATCTCTTCGTTACTGCTAACATATCGGCCCATTTGATATTGAGTGACTTCATCGTTGGAATTCTCCGCACCAACTCCAATCACAGCCATGCCACTTCCTTTGGGCACATACTTGCAGATATATTTGATGGATTTCACGGAATGGCAAGATTCGACGTTGATGTGCGCTTTGAATGTTTTCGAGAGTAATGGTGAATACGGAACAATCCAACGATTATCAACTTCAATGTCTTGTTGATTCACTTTGACAATTGTTGATCTTCCATTGTCTGCAGTCGATCGGCGACGATACAGTTTGATAACCATCACTGCCCGTAACTGTTTCTGCTACTAACACATTTGGATATCTCTTCGAACATTTTCCGTCAACCATAAATGGAGAATTGTTATTTGATGTTCCACATGAATCATGTTCTTAGTAACAACTTCATGCAAGCCTGGATCTTCTTGTTTATCGGGAATTTCCACTGCTATCACATCAGCAATTTCATTCGGTCTTATCTTCTCAATCAACCAATTAAGAATATGTGCATATGGCAATCCGCGTTTCTACCACTCCACTGAATACACCCAGCAGCGCGTTTCGCCAAACACTTGATGCTTGACAATGAAATACATCAGTGATTTCAATTTCTGTTCGAAGACTTTTGCGGTGATATCATGGCGATCGACGGGTGATTTGCCTGGGAATAGCTCTTGTTGAATTTCTATACTGTGGATTGCACGTGAACGTGGTGAACAAATCTGGTGTT
Organism: Clitarchus hookeri; assembly: GCA_002778355.1. Lineage (NCBI taxonomy): Eukaryota > Metazoa > Arthropoda > Insecta > Phasmatodea > Phasmatidae > Clitarchus > Clitarchus hookeri. The sequence continues at coordinate 161,682 of NQII01004033.1, forward strand.
CCGTAATGACGAACATACGACTCGGCATCTTGAGCGTATTCATGCATATGCCGCGGACTTCCGACGTACGTTGCTGGGAGAATCGTCATTCGGCCGACATTCTGTGCGTTTCCGTCAGCTTTGATGGCATCTCGAAGATGAATATACTCTTCAGAACGGAGTTTTTTCTTGTTCAATCTGATAAAAATTCCAATCGCTCAGTTTCAACTTTGACGTACATATTGGTGACAAAGACGTCGACATTTCAAGATGTGATTGTCGTCATTTTCACGAGCAATTAGTCGATATGAATAATAATTCATTGAACTTACTTAGTTGTTAGTTTCAGTGCCTGTAAGAAGATTTATCGTCTTGATCGAGAAATGATAACCGTCTTCACCTTGCCAAAATATGATGGGATATTGCAACGTATCATATGATCGGTGCGTTTCGTACACACGTTCCAGCTGATTGTTCCGCCTATGTAGAACGATATCACGGGATTACAAATTTTCACCAACGACAACAATGGTGACATCATCAGTTGTTGACGCATTGAAACTTCTTGCGTGTTCTCCCACTGGCGTCTTATCGGCTCTGATTATAATTTTGTAATCATCAGAGGGCATGCAGTCCAATGCGGTTTTGAACAATGCAATCAATTTGTTGTGTTGATGAAAGATAGTTTGCAGTNCACGTTCCAGCTGATTGTTCCGCCTATGTAGAACGATATCACGGGATTACAAATTTTCACCAACGACAACAATGGCGACATCATCAGTTGTTGACGCATTGAAACTTCTTGCGTGTTCTCCCACTGGCGTCTTATCGGCTCTGATTATAATTTTGTAATTATCAGAGGGCATGCAGTCCAATGCGGTTTTGAACAATGCAATCAATTTGTTGTGTTGATGAAAGATAGTTTGCAGTNATCAGAGGGCATGCAGTCCAATGCGGTTTTGAACAATGCAATCAATTTGTTGTGTTGATGAAAGATAGTTTGCAGTTGTTCCACAATTGGTGTTTTCACCGAACTGCTGTGTGCACAACGCTGTGGCAATAGCGAACCTGCTCGATGATATGTTTTACCTTGAATCTGTAAAGCTAAGAAATATATTATTATTATAATGTAACAATAACATTTTTTTTTTTAATAATCATGTTTTATAAAAGCGGTTTGAAATATGATTGTGTTACAATTGCCTTCAAAGTGGGCATGCAATTGTCCCGGATCACATTTGTTGCGCCAAATGAAGTCATTTGGAAGCAACGATTGTAGTTCTGTATTTATGTAAAGAAATGTGTAGAATTTGTTCCTGTTCCAGAAACCAGTGAGCGCAATGGCTCTGGTGGCGGGACCAACGGCGTCAATTTGATTTTGCCACTTGCGCAACACAATCCAGGGGCTNAGCGCAATGGCTCTGGTGGCGGGACCAACGGCGTCAATTTGATTTTGCCACTTGCGCAACACAATCCAGGGGCTTTATTTTTGTATTTCAATGCCTTAAAATGTGGGCACACAAAGCTAATCGATCCAATGGCAACGGATTGGTCTGCACTGTCATCAGTTACCGCATTGTAACGGAATGCTGCTCGATGTGTATTCAACATTTGTTTGTCTTCTTACACGATTATTCAAATTCGTTCTCACGCGATTGGTTTCTATGGACCGATGATATCTCATTCGATGCATATCGCTTAATTTGCATTTTCTCTTTCATATTGTGTACGTGTTGAACGTATTTGTGACAATCGATTCCGTTCAAGTTCATTTCGTTCTTCACGTTGCTCTGCAGTTCGATTAGATCTAAAATTAATTGGGTTTGTAGCATTGCGAGTTCTGCTACTTAAATTGCTCCGTCTTATTGGCAGAATTGCAGTGTAATTAAATTGTATCAATTTGATTCAATTAAAGAAAAATAACGATTAAACTAAAAAGACTGAATAGATTGCGATAAACTAAAAGCATAACCACAATTCCATTGACAGTAAACAGCTGAAAATCGTGAAATAAAAAAAAATTAAAAAGAAGAAAAGAAATTTGAATTAACAATATAATGTCGCATAACGTGGACGATGAACGACAACCTATCAAAGTTGAGGGGAAAAAAAAAAAAATTACGCATATCCATCGTGACGTTCGGTTTTTTCCGAATTCGAAAATATTCCGGGAAACTTTTCCAATTTTTCTTTCCATAAAAACCTAATTTGGACTATTACGAACATTTTAAAACGAAAAATAGTCAAAATGGTCCAGCCGTTCTCAAGTGATGCGCTTACCAACGAACAGCATTTCATTTTTATTTATATAGATGTCAGTCGTTGTTAACGTCAAAGTATAGAAAATTGTGGGTGAAGAATTTTTTGCCGCGACTTTGATTTCGAAAATGCTTCAGTACGAGCACCAGATTAACACACGAGATGCCTCGCGTGTGTCAGCCGCTGCGGTCGTGTGGCGCGGAGGCCGCAGTGGCGTTGGTTCGAAGACGTCAGCCAAACAATCACGGCTGGCCATATTTAGCCACTGTATCCACAGTCGAGCAGCACGAAAACCACTTTAGTAAAATACAAACAAACGTAAGCAACAAATAAATTATTTGCGCATGAAAATAACATAACGCGGAGGTAAACAGGTTATAACAGGTAGGTGACTCCCAGATAGCGAAGAACTCGTTCTGTGAAGTTCACGCTACAAAAAGTAGTTTTTAATGTTTAGTGGTAAATTACCTTTGCTGTACTAGAGAGAAAGAGCCCTTGTTCTCGATCGGTATAAAAATGCAAAATAATTTTTTATTAAATAGTGCTGTTAAATAAACTTTTAAGGTTTTGTTTATTTAATTTATAATAACAATTAATGTTATTCATTCATGACGCTGTAGAACCTAAAATTACATATGTAGTGAATTGAAATGTAGAAATATTGAGCCGCTTTGCTGTGATGCTCAGGTACATATATGTAGTTACGTATTACCTTTAAAAAAGACTTGCGATATTCATGTGCTGGAGGTGTCAACTAACATAATAAATAAATTGCCCTTACAACTGCCCCTGAAGGCTTGCGGGGGAAGGGAGGCCTCGGCTTATTCTCGGCTGTCGGGTGCAAGAAGGAAGTAAGCCTCACCCAACTGCCAGGTGAATGGAATTCACTGGGGAACAAGTGTCTAGGGCAGTGGAATTTAGTGCTAATCTGCTGACAATCACCACACAATCAGTGATTTTCATTCGTTCATATAATTATTGCTATTTCAATGGAATATTTCTCACTGGTTTGCAGTCAAATTTCGCTGAATCATACTATCGTGCCATTTTAACACTTTATGGAAATGGGTTTAATTATATACACCGTACAAGAAAAACAATAAGCGCAATCCTCACGTTTGACTATCGTTATAGGCTGTTGTGACTATACTCGGTTGTCTCTTAAACTCCTGCTCAAAATAACGCGAAGCACAAACATATAATTTATCGGTCCAGGTACAATTCCAAACAAAAAAAATTGCTAGTTGCAGCGATGTTTTTTTTTTTTTTTAGTAGCTGAAAGAATTATCAACGCCATCATAATAGTAAATAATTAAATATGTCACCCTGGAAGTAAAACTTTATTATGTCATCGTCATTTCGGCCGAGGAGGNTCGCGTGTTGCAAACAAAACATTTTTTTCATGATTGCTGTATTTAAGCTGACATAGAACTGGCTTCTTTATATCGGTTTTGTGTTTTCAGTGATGGAGATATTTACCAGTCATAACGCAGAGCAGCCGGACGGTTTACACATCGTTCGTCCAAGGGTAAGGTCGTCGGGCACTGGGCCACCGTAGATAGGTCCCTGATCGCTATGTAGGATGTTTCAGTAAGAGCGTGCAACAGTGGAGCTGGGAGTAGAGGCGCGCATCACGGAGTGTTTGGAGACTGGGAACGTGTGGTCCAGGAGGTGAGTTGAAGGAGATGCGTGCGAGATACATGCGAGGTTCACCTATCTGTCGTCCCTACTTGAACACAGTGCGTGCTTGTATCGACGACAAATGCCAAACTCGTGAACGGACGGGGCAGACTCTCGCACGCCGTTGTCATGCTCGCGTTGAGGTTGGCGGCCGTCACTTAGAGCAACTGTTGCGAGCCACGAGCTGGTGCGTCAACACAGGTCCGTCAATGGAGTGGTCCTGTACAGTACTGCCGGTCAGTAGTGCACACGCGCAATGTTGATGCTCTACGTAACCAATACTGACACCTGTACTCGTGTTAGACGTGTTCGCGCTCGTCTCTTCTCTTGATGGCTTCTCGGACCGCGCGTTCCTTGTTGCGCCTCCTACTACCTGTTTCATGTTTGCACTCTCTTACTGAAACATCATGTATGTGGATTTAGGGTACATGGGTGGCGGAGAGAATAATGACAATGTGATGTGACGGGAAGAAAGAGGAGGGTGTGAGCGGAGTGGGGGTTGAACGTGACTCACCTGTGGGATGGCGGACTGGAAGGTCTTGTTGGAGTCGGCAGTGGTCGGCGCTGGACCAGAAGATGGCGGCTGCTTGGCGCAGCTGTGCATCTCGACGGCACCCACCTCCTCCTTCCCGACACTGAAACACAACCGTCACCTTCCATTAGCTGTTGCTCCAGCCCGTCAGAGTATTATTAAATCAGGCTGAGATTGGACCACTTTTCATATACACCGTTAAAATGTTTATCTAAATATTAAAATCTTAAATATAATTAATTAAATACTTTAAATTATTTTACAAATAAATTTAATTTTTAAAATATATTTTAAGTATTAATTTAAAATAAAACATTACGTTATAAATTTAAAAAATTTATTGTAAATTAAAAAATTAATTTACAGTATAAATTTAAAAATTATAGTGAAAAATCTTACATGCCAAAGGGTACCATAGTAAAATTACAAACTAAATGTAAAATTTAAATTAATAAATATTTTTTTTTTCATCCAGCAATGCCAAAAACACAGCCATATTATTTTAAAATGTATGTTGTTAAATTAAATGTTTTAGTTTATTAATTTAAATTATTTTATATTTCAGTTATATAAACATATTTTATTTATATGAAAAGGGGCCCAAGCTTAGCCTGATATATACTACGTATAGGCTGTTCATGGTAAACTGAGCACTTTTGAAATTAATATTTGGAAAATGTTACTGCCCCTACCTACATATATTACAAGCAGACGCGATGATCGGCATGCCCCCAGTAAAGTTGGCAATGATGAAGCGAAAGCAGTTCCATTCTTTAATGTTGAATTAAAATTTTATATAAATATTTGTGAATACTGAAATTATTTCTTTCTATTTCGGTTTTTTAATGCACATAAGTATAACGATTAGCAAATCTGTAAAATGGTTTATGTTTTCAATAATTCCACTGTTTCATTTGACCGTCGCATGTCTACTGTGACCAGGCCCGTGGCCATGTTGATTCTACACTTGGCGGAAGAATAAACAACGAATACAAGTAGAGCTTCAAAGCAGGGCTTTCAAACGTCAGCCTTCGCCAACCTTACTACTGCCTGCACGTTCAAGGGCGTCAGGCTAGTTTTACAGCCAGTCAGTAAAACGAACGTAGGCAGCCATGCACCACGGCGTCCGCGAATATATTGACTGTACTACGTACATGAGCTAGAAACTGTTACATTTTTACACGTCTGACACACAGTTATTTCAACCCCCCTCCCCCCCCATTTACTAAAGTCTGTTCAGGAGAAACTAGGCACTTCGAAAGCTCTGATTACGATCCACTTGCATGCACATTGTGTTCTCTTTCACCACATGTAAGATTAACATTTCCATGTGCCTGTTCACTTTATTCATGCATCGGTCAAATTAAATCATGACATTATTAGAAACCATTACATTATTTACAAACTTGCTCAGTCTTACACTCGTCGTGCATTCAGAAAACTAAAAGCCAAATTAATTATTTCGATGTATATAAATGTTACGTGACACTTTTAATCAAACGTTAAGACGTGGAACTACTCTACATCCGTCGTTATCAACTTAACTGGCGGCCGGTCAGAGGCCCCGTTCAATGTTATGGAGGTAGGAGCAGCTAGAGTTTTCAAAGATTGTTTTCAAAAGTGCTCAGTTAATCGTGAACTGCCTATGCCAATGATATATTTCTCGTAATCATATGTCAAAATCACAATTTCATTCTTTCTGAGACACAAAAATAATAACTTGCTCACCAGCAAGTAAATGTTGGTTCACATTTATAAAATATTACGTGTCACATCAACATATCAGTGTGACTACAGTGAAAAAAGTGTTATGCTGTTTTGCGAACTGTTTTTAATCTGTGACTGACATTGAATTTTTTAAAATGCTTATCCTAAACATATGTTTTAGGCCATCTTAAAAATTAATTAAGGCAAAGTATGTATTGAGTTATAATACACTTTTAACCTCAAAGGAAAAGCTTTTGACTTTCCTTGCTGCAATTTTTTTGTGATACTTAGTGAAAACGCGCTTTTTGAGTAATAAGAATGAATAATAAATAACACGTAATTGTTATTTTTAACAGGCTCAATATTTTTTTTTTTTACACGATTAATTTTGTTTTTGTGGCAAGATATATTTGTTTTGAAACCGCGTTCATAATATTTTTTTTGCAACAGTATTTTTATTTGGCCGCATATTTATATGTCTTTCTGTTTCTACATTGTGTACGTGCACTTACAAATCCACGTGACTTTGGATTTTTGATCGCGGGGGGCAGTTATAAGTGGCAGCAAAGATTAATTTGAATCGTAACCCTCGTGATTGGCCAGTGTTTAAAGAACGTTCTGAAGTTAAGTTTTCAACTAAGAGGACGGACATCTTGTTACGTGACGTCAGGCAGTCAGCCCGGGTGGGCTGTGAACTTGGTATTACATTTAGATGTTCCATAGAGAAGTCCGAGTTCGCACGACTGCAATTGCAGGCCGTCTAATAGAGACGAAGACGTGGGGTGTTTCAGGCAGTAAGTATGAGCCGCCTCCGCTAGCTTTCACAGAGGTTAGCTGGAACTCGTGAGACGTCCGTTAAGGCGCCACTGTACTGTATGCTAAGTCCCGTGAGCCGTGAGCTTACATCTAGGGAAGACGTCACCTAGGGAGAGATGCCCCGTCCGCGTACCTGATCATCGGCAACTTCGAGATCATCTAAATTATACGTTGACTACTAATCTCAGCTAAGAAATCCCAAATAAAGTTTCTTCACCAAACACCGGTAATACGACCTTCTAGAACGTTTTTCACGCCGCCATGTTGTTTGATTTTTTCCGACATTTACCACGGCAAACCTGAACTGAATTCTCGCTCTGCCACTAGCTGATTGCAGACGTTTTAATTAACGTAATTATTTTTGAAGGAATACTAAAGAACTTTGGCGTAATTTGTTAACATTCACAAGTATTTTAATTCTTAACCATCACGAGGGCACTATTGGTTTAAAGGCCACTATCGCAAGCAGAAATATTTCAATTATGTGGTTAATATTTTCGGAGCCACATATAATCTTCTAATTTGTATTGCCATCTGGATGAATTATTTTGTTTTTCTGGGAAAATCAATTTATTTTGAGTACCATTAAACCTGGAGATATTTCTCAAACAAAGTCGCCCATTGTTGTCATTTCGTAGTAGTAAGTTTGTGTTTATTCTGTCCCCAAGTATTTTTACTACAATACTCCTGTGTTGCTGGGTGTACAAATGGTACTTTTTACTTAAGATTGGTAAGACCAAGTGTGTGTGTATTCCTACTTACAGTCTGGACGGGGCCGGCCAAAGTCACTCGTCAGACTGCCTTCAGTCCTCACTAAGGTGAATCTCATTTCCAGTCCTCGAAATGATTTGGGTTATCAAGCAGTTTAAGGGGCAATAATTCTGATTTTCAGTAAGCACACCAATTTAGTAATCAATTTGAACGATCGTGATGCGCAGCTTGGGTTGTCAATCTACCCAGAAAATACTTTACACGTACTACAGCTGTCTCAGCGTCATCCTAATATACACATAAGTGTGCAGAACCCCTTTTCTCCCTCAGATATTGATTATTTTTCATTAAGTTAAGTGTCTCACATTGTTGTATGCTGTTGTGTTCAGAGTGTGTACGAGTCAGTCGTTTTGTCGTCACACTTTACGTTTCATTGGAATTTAGACATGGCATTTACCATTTCGCATTTTGGTTTAGACTGGCACCCAACATTACGGCGGTAAGTTACGTTTTACGTCACGTTACACGGCATTCTACACAGTTAATTTTATTAGGTGTATTCTTTTTGTGTGGTCCACAAAGAGTAAAAAATTTTTTTACGTTAGATTATGCATACAATATGGATTATAATTTTTCTTACTTGTTGAAAATGGTATCGCATTTAATATCTACCCATTGAAAAGTTTTTGTAACAACTATAAATTATTCAATATCTTGCTATAGGTTGTTCACAGTTAACTAAGCACTTTTCAAAGTCCTGCCAAATATATATATATATAGTTTTCGATCCATACGTATCCTTCCACGAAACGTCATATTAAGAATACCCAATGACTGTCCTTCTTCGATCAAGAGTGCCTGCAAACATTGGCGGGAAAGTAAACATGCTACTAAAATTTCTATTGCTTCTCATATTTGTACAACATAAAATACGTGCATGTATATATTAAATAAATTGAGTGTCCGCAAATTTGAACGTCACGCTATAGATACGACGTTTAAGACATGCAACCAAATTTGCTACATTGTTGCCGACTCTACTTGGAACTTGTCAGTTAGCGTGTACTCTGAATTTACATGCAGTAAAACCAGGGTCTGTTTAGTCTCCAAGGGTCAGTTCTAGCGTGCTTAACCCTTTCATACCCACATTAATTTACGGTTTCTTTGCAAACAAACAATGTTATGATGCGTGCCATTCTTGTTGTGCACAACACTTGTTCCGTTGTCTTAGCCAATGAGCTGTAGGCTGTATGTTGGACTACAGTTATATGAACCAATTATGACTTATACCACTAAGACAGTTTGCGAATCATTTACCCACAGGTAAGATCCTTGTTCGTTGAGCTTCACAGTGTGCAGTACAGGCAAAAAATTACCTACACTTTCGTAAAGTACAAAATTGTGTACCCTGGGTCTGAATGGGCTAATCAATCACACACGAGCTAAACGCGACAAATATATCTCCCCTTCTGTGCGTTAAGGCAAGGCCGCTGGTCACTAGAACATTCACTATTTTACCTCTGTACAAATTGCTGTAAGACTTGTAGACATCGCGTACAAGTACCACTTCCTGGCATAAAAATTTTTAGACAGCATATATTTTTTTTGCATTGTAGCATGCCGAAATCATAACTTTAATGTTTATGGAATGTAGAAATAACAACCTCGCTTACAGAAATGAAATACTTCACATTTAAATAAGATACCATGAGTTATTTCAAAAAGTCTTTACAGTAAATCTATGAAAATTGATTTTCTTTGTAAACTTAATGTTGCTAAGCGTGCCTTAAAATGAATTAAGACATGATCTTTCAGTCACCCTTCATAAATTTATTGTAAATGTTCATTTATTTCATTTGTACGTCCCAAAAACACAAACTGTTACTAATTTCATTTTGTTGCATTAAGTTATGGCTGCAGTGCCATTAGATAATACATATAAAAAACAAGATATTATTTTGAAGTGGGTGAACGATTATATGAAATGTTTGGGGGCGCATAGCAGGAAATATAAGGGGCTGTGGACTGCAACCGAAGCTAATTACATGCGCAGAAATGCGAGGAAGGGTAGTTTGACGAGCTTGTATGTAAGTAATACTTACCGGGAACAATTTTTAAATTTCAACAGAATACCATCTGAAGAGAAATATGATAATCTAAAGGATCCTTCCAACACAGTAGCCAATCTTGGTATCTTGTTGTGAGGCACCCTGAGTAAATATTTAATTGACTCGAAGCTATCATCACTCCCCGTGTAATGCAACGCTTTTTCTTGCGCTCACGACAGTGTGTTGTTTATTTGTGTCTGGGGTAACCATTCGAAGTAGTTCATAAAATGTTATTAGCGTTAATAGTAGTATATTGGTGTACGCTGCCTAATGAAGAGAAGCCAGTTGTTTGAAATGAGCGCCAGTTCACTGGCGAATCCACTTCCTTTTCCGCAACTCACGCCTCTCTTTAGCGAGAGTTTGTTCTGCCAAATATTCGTCTCGCTCAGCACAACACGGCGGGGGTCCGACATTCCTGCTCTACTCGCTGCACTCGCGGAGACTAAACACGCACGCGGCTCTACACACGACAGGCTGGTTGCAAGTCACTGGACCAGCAGGCTGTCTTAACGCTGTGTAGAGCCATGAAGAAGCCAATAATAGTGAGCTCATCCACACCGAGGTGCTTGCTGCAACCACGCCTCACACAGGCTGCTTGCAAGTCACTGGACCAGCAAGCTGTCTTAACGCTGTGTAGAGCCACGAAGAAGCCAATAACAGTGAGCTCCTCCACACCGAGGTGCTTGCTGCGACCACGCCTCACACAGGCTGCTTGCAAGTCACTGGACCAGCAAGCTGTCTTAACGCTGTGTAGAGCCACGAAGAAGCCAATAACAGTGAGCTCCTCCACACCGAGGTGCTTGCTGCGACCACGCCTCACACAGGCTGCTTGCAAGTCACTGGACCAGCAAGCTGTCTTAACGCTGTGTAGAGCCACGAAGAAGCCAATAACAGTGAGCTCCTCCACACCGAGGTGCTTGCTGCGACCACGCCTCACACAGGCTGCTTGCAAGTCACTGGACCAGCAAGCTGTCTTAACGCTGTGTAGAGCCACGAAGAAGCCAATAACAGTGAGCTCCTCCACACCGAGGTGCTTGCTGCGACCACGCCTCACACAGGCTGCTTGCAAGTCACTGGACCAGCAGGCTGTCTTAACGCTGTGTAGAGCCATGAAGAAGCCAATAACAGTGAGCTCCTCCACACCGAGGTGGTTGCTGCGACCACGCCTCACACAGGCTGCTTGCAAGTCACTGGACCAGCAAGCTGTCTTAACGCTGTGTAGAGCCACGAAGAAGCCAATAACAGTGAGCTCCTCCACACCGAGGTGCTTGCTGCGACCACGCCTCACACAGG
>NQII01004033.1:172794-191048 GCA_002778355.1 Clitarchus hookeri
GAAGAAGCCAATAACAGTGAGCTCCTCCACACCGAGGTGCTTGCTGCAACCACGCCTCACACAGGCTGCTTGCAAGTCACTGGACCAGCAAGCTGTCTTAACGCTGTGTAGAGACATGAAGAAGCCAATAACAGTGAGCTCCTCCACACCGAGGTGCTTGCTGCGACCACGCCTCACACAGCTGTAACCATTGTTATAGCACTGTCGCACAGAAAGTTGGCGAACTTCTTATATCCTTAAGTGAAAACATATATGAAGCCAATCAAAATTCACCGTAGTACTGTACAAGTCAAATGCTGTATCATAAACGTAAATTTCCGTTGACGAAAGTAGGCATTCATTTGAACCATTGTTTCTTGAAATAAACTTTTTTTTGTGTGAAATAAACGAAAATAAGTTTTATGAAAGCGAAGAAATATGAATAATGAAATGTTTATAAAAACAAAAAACCAAATAGTAAAATCGCTTTCAGGAACGTGCATTATGCAACAAGATAGCCAACTTAAACAGAGCACATCATCCTAAAAATGCTCGTTTTCAAATGAAATCTGATTGGACATGAAATGAAAACGTTTGGCGTTCTTATTACAATTGTAAAGAGGAGTATTTATTAAGACTGTGGTAATGGCTGCAGGAATGGTTGTGGTTATCGTTATTCTAACACTGTTATCACAGCGTTAACCTGCAAAAGGAACCTTAAGAAATGATCTAATGATGTCATAACACACGATGCTTGCTGCCTTCAAAGCTACTTTTTTTTTCTTCTAAGTTTCATAGTCAACATTTCTAAACCCAAAAAATTGTTTTGTTAAAAAAAAAAAACACTATTCACCCAATTCTTAGATAAGAAAAAGACAATTAAACGAAACCAGAAAATTTTAAAATCCAAAATGTACGTTAAACTAAACCTAACTCAAAATTTTTGAATGGAGCTTTCAATAACAGCTCAAATTAATAGCAAAAAATGTAGGTATATGATTTCTCAGATTGTTCATGAATAGGCGATACAAATATTGTGCGGTGATTTTCCATAAGATATGCGTAAATACTTGGAATGAATCTTTTCTCCGTGTTTATTGGAAGAACTGTTTGTTAACGCATCGTTCACTGTTGACGATACTTTAAGGAACGCAGCCAAAGTGTTAAAAACGACAGAGAGCAATGCCTGAGGATTCGGCATTGCGGTTAGCAAGTAGCTTCGCAGTCTCTCTCGCCATATAGCGTCCCGTCATCTGCATGCAGTTATTACTTGGAAAAACAACGTAACAATAATATACTCTCGTTCTCGCGCGAGGCAGTCTCAGTAAGATGGCACTACATGGTCCCGGCTGGGAAGTGTCTGATCTTGCCGCCCAGTGCATTCGTAGAAGGAATGTGGGGGAGAAGTGGGATATCCGCGAGAAAACCCCAACACCATGCCGCGCGCTACCCATTACACTCCAAACTTGAAACAGTGAGAATTGAGCTTTTGATAATCAATGCCAGATAACTCATTATCATTGTGACTGGATTTCACTGATTTATATGCTTTTCCCACTGAATGTCAAGAATTCCACTGCTATACGTCACTTGTTACCAGTTCATTTGCTTGATTCGCCAGTCGGCAGTAGCATATCAACTGACTTTCAGTGAATGTCATTTCACTGATTGATATCACTGATTCGGGCTTAGAGTGTACGATCGCACTATTACGAATACAAAGCCTTCATGGGTAAATTCCTTTGGCTAACTAGCGACGTTGCCTATCTAGCAGGGGTGCATACATTAATGAGTACACAGGCAGACTAAGACGTAGAATATGGAACACCGCAGAAGCAGAAGGTAACTGATTGTGAAGGCACCGGCAAATCCTGATCCAACAGCTTACCTCGAAAACTTCAAAATCAAACGTCAGTCTTCTGGGAGTACAAACACACTCACGCGTCGTAAAAACATTGAGTCACGGCGAGAAGATGCTGCGTAGTTCGGCAGAAGAAACAAAGGTACTGATCGGCGCTGTCATTGACGGGACAGAGGCGCCGGGAAAGCTGGTTGGTTGCTCAGCGAGGCAGAACGGCAACAAAAAAAAAAAAAAAAAAAAAAAAAAAAAAAAAAGGTATTCCNGGCGCGCGGCATTTCTATCTGCACGCGCCGCGGAACAAAAGGCGGTCCAGTTGTTAATGCAGCTGCAATTTTTAATGGCTTCCTACGAGTCGTCTACGTAGATGGAATATGCGCTAGAGTGCGAAACCAAGCTGCGCAGTAATCACACTATATCTTGGAACAACGGACTGCTTCTTTACCGAGAACACTATCGAAACAATTTGGATAGGTTTCGAGGCCAGAACTATAAAAAATTATATATAACGCAACTAAAATATATTCAAGTGAAGCGAAATGTTTTCATCATGCGCAGAAGGCGAGAATGCGTCTCTCGTGTGCAGTCACCGAGCACTCACGAACACGCGGCATAAAGACGTTGCCATTATCCGTTAGTCACGTGATGCCAAACCATTTATAGTCCACGTCAGAAAAAAAACCAACGCTTGTTTCACTGATGTGCAGTCAACGTTAAAGTGCCTCACAGGAAACTAGTGGAAAATCGCACTAATAATACAGCGGCTGAAATTCTTTGCTGTAATAATGACTTACGATTAATCGCCAGAAAATCGCACTTTTCAAAGGATTGCACTTTTCCCGCACATGTCCTCGGCGCTGACTCAACCATCGACATCAGAACTGTCGAAGACACGTCGTAAAATTGTTCTCGGCTGTTCACGGTTAATCTTCGAAACATTTCACTACTCCTGCCTCTATATACACTGAAGAGCCAAAAAAAACTGGTGCACCTGCCTAATATCGTCTAGGGCCACCCCGAGCACACAGAAGTGCCGCAAGACGACGTGGCATGGACCCGACTAATGTCTGAAGGTATGCAGGAGGCAATTCACACCATGAATCCTGCAGGGCAGTCCACAAATCCAATCTGCGCCAATTGGAGAAAGGGTTGCACGTCTGTCACGTTTAATGATTCTCGTCAGTCGTCGTTTGTCCCGTTGTTTCACGATCTTTTTCCGGACGCAGCGATGTCGAAGATGTGATGTTTTACCGGATTCCCGATATTCACGGTACACTCGTGAAATGGTCGTACGCGAAAATTCAAATGTTATCGCTACCTCGGAGATGCTATGTCCCATCTCTCGTGCGCCGACTATAACACCGCGTTCAAACTCGCTTAAATCTTGATAACCTGCCATTGCAGCAGCAGTGACCGATCTAGCTGCCGACCGCATCGCGTTACTCTGATTGGTTCCATACCTCTGTTATTTGCATACGCATGCCTATGCCAGTTTTTTTTGGCTCTTCAGTGTATTTTAAATGGTAAGTATACTAACTAGCGTGCGCGCAGTCAAATTAGTAACGACGGAAGGAACTTAGTTCCATGTCTTACTGCTGAATTAAAAGTGTTGCGTAAACATATGTCAATGCTGAAATAACTTATTTTTCTTTCTGTATTTTTTAATTCATATATTTGTAAGAAACAGAAAATCTGTAAAATATTTACTTTTATAATAATTTCACAGTTTCACCTTACCGAAGCATGAATAAAGTGATCAGGCCTATGACAATGGTAATTTTACGTGGGTATGGCGGACGGATACACAATGCGCATACAAGTAGATCTTAAGCAGTGCTTTCAGAAGTGCTTAGATTACCGAGAACAGCCCATAATTACTTTACTATACTTGTTTTCTGTGCAGCGTAGAAGTGCACTCTACCTGATGATATTCACTCTAAAGTCGTTTGCTGCATTGTATTCAGATTTTAAAAAACAATGTGTTTTTAAACGCAAAAAGGTGCAACGAAACTTTTATTAAATACATTATTGTCCGCACTTGCTAAGCAGAGAGGTATCCAACGTTGTATACATGTGGCGGAAATATACAAAACAAGAAGTAAGAAAACTATATACAACTTTCCCCGTTAGCTAACTTACGTGGCGTGAACGTGCTGTATTTATCAGCCGCTGTCTCCGCACAGGATGGTTGGTTTTGTACCGTCTTCGTATTTGCCGCCAGCAGTACGACCTTTCACTGAACTTTATCCCGTTCTCGCGGCCTTCAGCTGAGAGGCTGAGTGCCGTAAATACGACACGGGAAGATGTAAATTCTGCCTTAACAACACGTCATTATGGAAAATGACGCAAGGCGTGACAGCAAACAGCGTAGAGGAATTAAGTGACAAAAACTTCCACTTGGCTTTGGAAATATTCACGCAACAAACATCAAAATTCGTCTTTATAAAGTGCCCGTGTGGAGAGGATTTTTTATTTGAAGCTAAAATATACATTGCCACCAATTTTAAATACCTACATTTTACAGGGTTTTTTTTTTGCCCCAGGCGTTGTCACAGTTTACTGTTGTACAGCACATTGTTGGTTCGGTTAAATGTTACAGATAATAATAACATTGTGTAACGACGCAATGTATTAGTTATCGGGATACACGGTTCATGTTCTTTCGTTTTGCGAGGCGTCGTAAAATTGCTATCGGGTTCAAAATTAAAGCCGCGGTAGTTCATTTATGAGGCATCCGGTTGCCGCTTCGAAAGTCGTTATTTTCAGTAAGCGTCATCATTAGATTAGAAACTTTCGACTGCGACATCAGGTTTGTATTCCAGAAGGTTTGATTATTTTTTTACCAACGATGCGGTTTAAATAAAAGTATAGAACAAATAAACCGGAACTCGACATTATTTAATTGGCGCCTTTTTAAAGAGTCTTGTGTTGCTACCACTGAGCTAACCGAGTGGTAGTTTTCAGTCGTCAATACCTGGACGTGCATCGTTACAACCGTTATCCTAGTTGTTATTCTTTAGATTTGTTAAAATGCTAATATATTGGGAGAAAAACCTCTAAGTGAATCGTTTTTACATAATCAATAAAATAATATAAATGTCAATATGTTAGTTTATGCATTATCTTCTGAATTTACAGTGCAGCACTGTTAGAAATAATTTCTGTGAAATTACTAGTAAGTACCACAAGCTGAATTGTCCACGAATCTTCGTCAAATTACAGACACTCAGTTTTCTCAGTGACGGACTATCCGTACATTTCACCCAACGTTCTGTGATTTCGCGGAACTTTCCGTTAATTTAACAGTTTCTTTTCTGGTCTTAGAAGACAGTGAACAGTGGTTAGAAATACGGAAGTGCAATTTTCGTCACTATTCATGGAAATAAATTAAAAAGTTAAATATTTCTGAACACGAATCAAAACTACGTTAGACAATTATCCTAATCACCCACAAAAATAATAAAAGAAACCTTCACCTGTAACATTTGTTTTAAACAACTGTGTTAACGATGGGGAGGGAGAGGGAAAGGGTTAAAGTGTTGCCGTCTGTTAAACGTAATTTGTATTACTTTTTGATGTTTGGCGTGAATTAACTTACTAGACGAACAAAGATTTTCTAGTTGAAACAGCGAATAATATTTTGTGTAGCCTTGGAAATTTTCCTCCCAATCCCATAACCCTTTGAGTGCTGCAGACGTAATATTACGTCGGGACTTAAGTTGACTCTATACATCTGCATTATAATCGTCGCCCGAATTCAACTGAGATATGTAGACGTAATATTATGTCGCCCTAATTCTACTGAGATATGTAGACGTAATATTACGTCACCCGAATTCAACTGAGATATGTATACGTAATATTACGTGTCCGAATTCTACTGAGATATGTAGAGTTTGCTGTGACGTTACGAAATCCATATTCTTTGAAGACAAGGGCGAATATATATTACTTCGCCAGCAGTTCTAATGAGGTTCCTTGCAACCGAGTATTACGTCAGAAACACTCAAAGTGTAAATTACCCAAATGAACAGCATGGCTTGTATATTATTATACATAGGAAAGGACATTTGATTGGAACGCTATCAATTCGGTATCATATCGGCAGAGAGCTAGCCAGTAATGAACGTTGTACAATGAATAGATTTGGGCGGCTCTTAACATCGAGGTTTTGAGAGCCGATGATGATAAGTGAGGTGAGTATGGAGCAGCACCAGAATGCAAGGATGGTGGAAACGGAAGATCCGCGAGAAAACCCGTCTACCAGATGCATCGTCCGGCACGATTCCCACATGTGAAAGTCCGGGATCGACCCCGCCGGTAATCGAACCCGGTTCGCCTAGGTGGCAGGCGAGTAGTCTGACCACTATACCACCGCGGCGCCATGTTGTACAGTATAGTAAGCGTTTATGGTGCTATTTGAACCAATAGGAGGGTTATAAATGGGAACAACAGAACTGATGGTCGTGCAGTCGTGAACATAGGCGTCTCATTTCAAGCTTGTCTTAATTATCAATACATTTGAACCACAATTAAAGTGTTACTGGAACATCTCACACATGATGCCTACCCACCTCGGTGCATTACAATCGCCCGTTCTAACGACACGGTATCACGTTGGACCACTAGTTCCAGACCGTAAAATGTTCCACGAAAATCACCCCGGCGAGCAGGAAATTGCAGAAATTGAGACGCTGCTCCCCAAATATTTTGCCTGCAAGCATCCGTTCCGCCACACTGAGAGCCAGGGCACAATATCGTGATATCTCGGCAACATAGGGCAGCGAAACGCAGAGTGAGAAGGTATCTCCTCTGCCCGACGTCGGCCGAACGAGGCGGACCAAAAACCCGCCAAGATGTGCAGATTGCAGTAATCTGTTTGTTCATCTGCCTTCGGCTTCGGTTTTAATGTGGGACTCTTCTGTCTAGCTCGGAATATAAATGGCTAAATTATGTTAATGAAATCGTTTAAATGTAAAAGTTCCCTCGATTATAGTAGCTAACGTTGTGTAATTCTGACTAATATTGATTTACAAATGCGTTACATTAATTTCTTTTTTCATAATTATTAGTCTTCCGGTTAACCCATAATAATCTCGCACTTATTCTATATTGCAAGTATAGTGTGGACTTAAGCATAAACATTTTTAATGAATATTTCTTCTAACGATAACACTTTACAGCCCAATATCCTGCCCTGGTGTATTGAATATTATTTGGATCATTTTTCAATGAAGGTCTCTAAAGACACAAACTAACCGACTTTAAAGAGATCCCGTCTAGACAGCCGAATGATATGCAGGGGCAGATAAGTAACACGGGGGTTGTCCCATTAACTACCCCTACACGCTGCTGCGCGCTGGATAACAACTCTCGGAGTAGTGCTGTGCTTGCTGTGTTTATAAGACAATCCTTTCTTTCAGTCTTAGTGTCCTTTATCTGGGATGCTGCACATGAAGTGACTTTAATCGTCTGGCGCTGAACACATTCTAATGAGAAAGGTTGCCTACGCCTTGAGAAACATCATTCTGTTCAAACTACAGTATATTCCGTACCTCATAAACCGCTTCTTCCAGTAAGATAAAGCCTGGTCAGATTTTTATTGGTCACTGCGTACGACAAAGCGTCGTATCGATATTAGTACAGTTCTGAATAAAAATGACGTTCGTTGCAACGCCTTAAACTATATGTTTATCTGTGACTGAAAGGGTTCAGAACACAAAACTGCTCATACCGCGAACTCTAGACATATATGCCAGCAACATGTCGTCACTAGCCAACAACATGTNCAGAACACAAAACTGCTCATACCGCGAACTCTAGACATATATGCCAGCAACATGTCGTCACTAGCCAACAACATGTCGTCACTAGCCAACAACATGCCGTCACTAGCCAACAACATGGCGTCACTAGTCAACTGAAAATATAGANTCACTAGCCAACAACATGCCGTCACTAGCCAACAACATGGCGTCACTAGTCAACTGAAAATATAGAAAAGATGAAAGTAATAGTTCTTGTGATCTGTTTGGAAGAGAGGGTTCTGCAGAGCTGTAGAAGGCAATACAAAATAAGGAAATCTGCAAGAACGTGCTCACTGTTCAAGGGACAAGTACTCTTTTTAATCCAGGCCTCGCGAGTGTTGGGCAGTGACGTAACTGAGGTAACGCTTCAGCGTGTAACACGTGTCTTTGAGGTAACTCGCCACTGTGTGTTCCTAACAATAGCTTGTAAAGAAATACATGCCAGTCGTAACTTTCGTTCAATAAATCAGTTTGCTTTGTTATGTAAGTTGTAAACTATGCGCACTACTGCTACGAGTCCACGACTGTACCGAACCAACTACGGAAAGTTGTGCAAGTTACGTAAAGAAGGAGAAGGGTTGATTCCTAAATGAGGGTTAAGTTCGCCTGATAGTCGCCTATTATTTANGGGGGGGGGGGGGTGGCCAGATTTAAAAACTTTTCCATAAGAAAATATACAAGGAAAGAGAATAATTTGACACTACAAACTGCACAAAAAGTTACTCTATAACAAATGTGTATAACTATAAGATATGATAATTAGTTATTTACTTAACGTTCGTGGTGTTTTCCCGTGTGACTGTTCATGACGGGCCCTCTAGTCGTTCACTTTCGGGGAAATTTTCTGTTATAAAATGCTTGAGTTCTAAATTGTTGTGGAAAAGTAACTGAGAAAATACTTCCTCTCGCTCCTGTTAATTAATTTCATAATTATTTTTTATTAACTGTTTTATTATTCTAGTCTGTAATTAGGTCATGTAACGGTTACACTAAATATTAAGTTCAATTTTTAATTTAATTTATAACGTAAGTTTCCTTAGGAGATTTGCCCCAGGAAAGTCCTACTTCTCGCACCATTTAATTTGCGGCCCAGAAGAGGAGGTAGACAATATAGCGAAAGTGGGAAAATGTGAGCATGTCCCTAGAATAACCCTAACTTTATATATATATAGGTGTTATGCGTCCGACAGTTGCCGAATAATATAGTTTTGATGTTCGTTTGTAATTTTTGTGACGGCAAATGCTTAGAAACTGCAAATATTACAGAGATGTAATTTTGTTTTAGCAGAGATTGTTCTGGCTAAATAACGCAGCGGAGTTAAAAGTGTTAATTAATTAATTTACAGCTTTGGTAGTTAACGTAATTTTTAAGCTTATTATAGGTTAATCGCCTCGCCTGTAGTTAAATTCAAAATCGTGTGGTAACTGTACCTCGAGTGTGGGGTGCCCCGAAACATATGGAGAATTTATTTGAATAAGAATAGCGAGAAAACTAGAGGAATATTAAGCTCAAAGGATGGCTGCAGGATTTTTAACTTAAATTCATGGTGTTAATACAGTTACATGATTTTATTCAATTGTTGTGTAGTAGATTGGAGAGATCTGGGCTGCTCTTAACACCGAGGTCTCGAGAGCCAATGAGGATGAAGCGATGTGAGTACGGAGCAGCGCCGGAATGCAAGGGAAGGGGAAGCGGGAGATCTCCGAGAAAACCCGCCGACCAGCGGCATCGTCCGGCGCTATTCCCACTTGAGAAAATGCAGGCGTGACTCGGCCGGGGACATACTGTAGGTTCGTGTGGAATAGCCGAGAACTGCGCTGAACTCCGTGACAAGCTCTGCATGATGCAGATTCTTCGCCCCGATGTGCGCCCGGCCTAGAGCATGTAGGAGGCCGGCTTGGAAACTGAGCTCAAGTGTTCGTTACCCAAACCCCCTACGTCGAAAGTAGTCCCCGCCAGATACGCACGTTCGAGCGGCTCGAACTGCGATCGAGCACAGATCGCAGTGGCGAAAGGCAGGTTGTGCCAATCACTAAAGTGGACAGAGAAACGAAAGTTAAGAGAAAACGTCCGTCCCCTAACTTTCTGCACACGGCAAATTTACTCCGCGATACGGGCGCAGCCGAGGGGAAAGCTATACAGCCGCGGGTACAAACGGTCTGCTGTAAACTGAGCGTTTTTGAAAGCCCTGCTTAAGACCTACTTATACGCTCGTTATGTATTCTTCCACCATACGTAACATTAACATTGCCATGAGCCTCGTCAATGTATTCATGCGTCGGTCAAGTGAAGCACTGTAACTATACGAAAAGTGAACATTTTACCAATTTGCTCATTTATATATACTCTTTGTGCTTAAAAAATAAGGAAAGTAAAAGAAATCATTTCAGAAGTCACTTATATTTACTTAAGGTTTTTAATTCAACGCTAAGACATGGGACTATTTTCTCACCGTCATTACCAACTTTGCAGGGCGGAGGCCAGTCAGTGTGCCAGTTAAATTACATGCGGCAGGTAGGGGCAGTGACATTTTTCAAACGTTGTTTTCAAGAGTGGTCAATTAACCGAAGACACTGTATAGCTGCAAGTCGACCAGCGGGTTTCGTCTCCGGACGGGTTTGGCGAGCGGCCGTGACTTCCTTGTAACGAGGTCTCGGGAGCAGTGAGCCAGTCGTGTCCCAGATCACTCCGCCGGCCAGCCTGCCTTCACGACTTCAGCGACAGCGTCGGTGATGCTCACAACGCCCACCCCTACCAACAACACACTAAACACTGTTCACGGTCAACAAACCTCCGAAAAAAAAAAAGTCACTGCTAATAATTACCTTTATAGTCTATACGCGGTTTCTTCACACTTTTTGGATCAAACCTTTGAAAAATCGCACTATGTATGCCGTGGTTCATTGTTTCCTAAATATGTTATATAGCACAGGAATTTCATATTTCTGTTAACATAAAAGTATCTTATTTTTGATTACATTGAACTTTTACTTATGTTTTATCTATAAATTATAATTACAATTCCGTTTCTTATTAATATAAATAAAAACGGGGAGAAAATATGCGAGTTGGTAGTGCCTAGCAAGAAATAGTTCTTATGCAAAATTTTATTGAACCGAGTGTGCACGAATGCGGTGCGTTGTCACTTTGGTGTAATTTTCTAGACTTGGTTAAGATTCGTTTGCATGAGGTGGAGGAATATTCTGAAAGTAGAACTTTAGCAGGGCTTCAGGAAAGTTGGAAGAAACAGGAATGGATTTTGCACACTAAATTACACAATGACATGCACGCTCCTAGTTAAGTTGGCAGCGAATTGATAGCATCCAGACGCGTTTCTACCGCAACAGTTCAGCGAAGCCTTCTGCGAATGCGGCTCCGGAGTAGATGGAGGGTGACTGCACTCATGCTAACACAGGTACATCGACGACAGCGACTGGAAGTTGCTCAACAGTATGACGAGTGGACCGCTGCTGATTGGCGACGAGTAGTCTTCTCCGCCGAGTCACGGTTTCAGCTGCACAGAACGGATGGACGTCAGCGTGTCCGGCGAGAAACGTCGGAGAACCGACACCCTGCATGGTGCATGATGATTGTCTTTCCTCGGGAGTATGGGATCTTCCAGCACGACAATGCGCCTTGTCACACGGCTAGAAGTGTCCGCACATGGCTGGACGAGCACGAGCAGAACTTCAAAGTTCTTCCCTGGCCCCCAAACAGCTCTGATCTTAATCCAGTTGAACATTTGTGGGACCACCTTGATCGTCGTGTTCGCCGTCTGTCTCCTCCGCCACGCAGCCTTCAACAGTTGTGGGACGCACTACAGACAGCATGGCTACAGATACCCGTGGATACATATCAGCACCTGACTGAGTCCACCAGCTCGTCTACCTGCTGTCCGTGCTGCGAAGGGCGGTTACTCTGGATACTAGCAGGTGGTCATTATAATGAGATTCGACTGTCTAGAGTACGTCATAACTGCAGTGATGGCACTATACTATGCCTGGGCACTGGAACACGCTGGACCTTAGTGTTGTTTCACCTCTTTATACTTAAGTACTCTGTGGCCCATTGTCCGAATAAAATATTCCTTCCTGCGTATACATTATTCCGTTGTAGAGAACCTTATGGAAGCCACTGGTGAAGTAATATTTCGTCGCCAGCGCTTTAAAAGAGTGCGGGTGTCGTAACGGCATGACAGACTTCCTGCAACTCACTTGAATTCAGTCGACATCAATATGACGCCGGCAGCATTCAAAGTGTTAGCAATCTACTTTTCTAGCAATTTTTCATTCTTTCGTCATGTAAAAAAAATTATCTTCGACATGAGCCCGGTGACTTTATAACCCGCCTGCCAACGGCAGCGTCCGCCGCGTTTCCCACATGCGGAAATGAAGTTGTGACTGACTTTCAGCGAAAATCGAAACAGGTTTGCCTTGGTCGGAGACGAACAGTCCACTTGCACCACCGCGACCCCTGGGAGGAAAAGGGACGTCAAGGATTTTCAGTTTGACAACCTGCGACAAGATGAGGTCGATGACCACATATCCCGCGCTCCGACCACCTTTCCCCTCGAAGGGGTGGGGATGGCCTTCTTGGTCATGAGGTCAATTGCAATCACGACCGCGTGTCGGTGCTGTTTGTATTTTATCACGGAGCTATTAGCGCCACAGGCCCAATGGCCGTTTCAACGGAGGTGGTCCCAGCTCTTACCTGTCCGAAGGTTTATTCTACTCAAGTTGAGAAGCTCAATGTTTCAACGGAGGTGGTCCAAGCTCTTACCGGTCTGAAGGTTTATTCTACTCAGGTTGAGAAGCTCAATGTTTCAACGGAGGTGGTCCCAGCTCTTACCTGTCTGAAGGTTTATTCTACTCAGGTTGAGAAGCTCGATGTTTCAACGGAGGTTGTCCCAGCTCTTACCGGTCTGAAGGTTTTTTCTACTCAGGTTGAGAATTTCAATGTTTCAACGCAGGTGGTCCCAGCTCTTACCTGTCTGAAGGTTTATTCTTCTCAAGATGAGATGCTCAATGTTTCAACGGAGGTGGTCCCAGCTCTTACCTGTCTGAAGGTTTATTCTACTCAGGTTGAGAAGCTCAATGTTTCAACGGAGGTGGTACCAGCTCTTACCGGTCGGAAGTTTTATTCTACTCAGGTTGATAAGCTCAATGTTTATTGTTCGGCCACTTAATTGTTCGCTACTAAGTAAGCGCTAGTGTCGCATGTATACCGTTTTTTTTCTATTTTCTGTGTTAAAAAACAAAAAGAATTGCAATAATCATAAATCCAATATAAAATAACTACTTAACTAAGTACAATATTTATATTTTATTATTTACATAGCTAAAATTTTTAAAAATTTTTGTAACACCGCACACCTAGCGGTGGAAATATTTCCTATGCCAAACTCTCCAATAAGAAAACTTATTTTGTTCCTAACCTGAGAAGAATTTACCTCACCTGTGTTAACCAGAGTCAAAACCCCAACGTGATTCACATTATTTGCACGGAGGGTGCGAATTAAACATTTTTCTAAAGCGGTAGGAAACTTAAATTTTTTAGTTAACTCGAAACTATGGAGATTTATGTATGCCAGCAAAATCAGTGGAATCTGGTTTCAGAAACATGTATTATAGGTTATAAACAAACTAAGTCTTCAATCTAAGCCTGGTGTAAACAAGTACACCAATGTCGACACGGAATTTTGCGCTACACAGAAAACCTGGGGTTCGACAGTATATCTTAATCGTTGGTGGCCCGGTGTATTTGCCAGCCAGTACTTTTCATCTATAGTAGGCATCTATCNTCGACAGTATATCTTAATCGTTGGTGGCCCGGTGTATTTGCCAGCCAGTACTTTTCATCTATAGTAGGCATCTATCTCCGTTGTTACAATTTGTACGTGCCGAAAGTATCCGTAGCATCAGTCATCGTGCGTAATTACCCTTCAGTGATAGAAATAACTTTTCTTACACGAGCCAGAGAAAAACTTTAACGAGAGAGAGAGGGCATTACCTAGCATCGCCTCCATTGATTCGCAGACTGTAGTGCACGGCCAAACTGCCACGAGTGGTGAGACATCCGTACTCATCATTAAGCGCATGTGTTTGCCAGGGTACTGTCCACCTCGTACTCATCAATAAGCGCGTGTGTTTGCCGGGGTACTATCCACCTCGTACTCATCAATAAGCGCGTGTGTTTGCCGGGGTACTATCCACCTCGTACTCATCACTAAGCGCGTGTGTTTGCCGGGGTACTATCCACCTCGTACTCATCACTAAGCGCGTGTGTTTGCCGGGGTACTATCCACCTCGTACTCATCACTAAGCGCGTGTGTTTGCCGGGGTACTATCCACCTCGTACTCATCACTAAGCGCGTGTGTTTGCCGGGGTACTATCCACCTCGTACTCATCACTAAGCGCGTGTGTTTGCCGGGGTACTATCCACCTCGTACTCATCACTAAGCGCGTGTGTTTGCCGGGGTACTATCCACCTCGTACTCATCACTAAGCGCGTGTGTTTGCCGGGGTACTATCCACCTCGTACTCATCACTAAGCGCGTGTGTTTGCCGGGGTACTATCCACCTCGTACTCATCACTAAGCGCGTGTGTTTGCCGGGGTACTATCCACCTCGTACTCATCACTAAGCGCGTGTGTTTGCCGGGGTACTATCCACCTCGTACTCATCACTAAGCGCGTGTGTTTGCCGGGGTACTATCCACCTCGTACTCATCACTAAGCGCGTGTGTTTGCCGGGGTACTATCCACCTCGTACTCATCACTAAGCACGTGTGTTTGCCGGGGTACTATCCACCTCGTACTCATCACTAAGCGCGTGTGTTTGCCGGGGTACTATCCACCTCGTACTCATCACTAAGCGCGTGTGTTTGCCGGGGTACTATCCACCTCGTACTCATCACTAAGCGCGTGTGTTTGCCGGGGTACTATCCACCTCGTACTCATCACTAAGCGCGTGTGTTTGCCGGGGTACTATCCACCTCGTACTCATCACTAAGCGCGTGTGTTTGCCGGGGTACTATCCACCTCGTACTCATCACTAAGGGCGTGTGTTTGCCGGGGTACTATCCACCTCGTACTAATCAATAAG
This sequence comes from Clitarchus hookeri, assembly GCA_002778355.1. NCBI lineage: Eukaryota > Metazoa > Arthropoda > Insecta > Phasmatodea > Phasmatidae > Clitarchus > Clitarchus hookeri. The sequence goes on from NQII01004033.1 coordinate 187,544, forward strand.
GGCGTGTGTTCGCCGGGGTACTATCCACCTCGTACTCATCACTAAACGCGTGTGTTTACCGGGCTACTATTCACCTCGTACTCATCACTAAGGGCGTGTGTTTGCCGGGGTACTATCCACTTCGTACTCATCACTCAGCGCGTGTGTTTGCCGGGTACTATCCACCTCGTACTCATCACTAAGCGCGTGTGTTTGCCGGGGTACTATCCACCTCGTACTCATCACTATGCACGTATTTTAAAGTTTTTCTAACTCTTACAAGTTTAAGCATAAAAAAAAACCAATAACTCCTGCATTTGAAAATTTTACATAACGCTTTTAATTCACATTAAGATATATAACTGCTTTCTCTCCGTCGTTACCAAGGTTACTGTGCGCATGCCGAATGCTTGTAAAGGAAGTGTTTGTTTCTGGTAGTCATATTGGTTTTATAGTCGTAGGATATGTCAAATTGTAAATATGTATTCATTATCCGATTTTAAAAAATTACTTGTAATTATAAATTATTTATTAATTTTTTATATTGTGCCTAAATTATACATAGGGAATTGCGGAAACATGCAAAAGTCTTTCATTCAATTTCTACATTTCTAGTCTCCTCTCTTGAAGACTGATTAATACAGGATGCCAGAGACTGCAATTATTCACTAACTCGACTGTTTGTAGGTATAAGTATGCTACTCAGATTTTTTTAATGTATGTATACATGACTTAACCAATCTTATCATCCCAATAGCGACCACATGCACGAGTATGTTATAATCATGGTATGNTGACCACATGCACGAGTATGTTATAATCATGGTATGTATCAGCATCTTCAAAAAAACATTTATAGGCCGGATTGGACTGTAATTTAAATGCCAATACTGCCAGGCGCTGGAGACATGGAATGTACCAGGGTGATAAACAGTCTNCGGATTGGACTGTAATTTAAATGCCAATACTGCCAGGCGCTGGAGACATGGAATGTACCAGGGTGATAAACAGTCTTAACAGTGCTCTTCTTGGCCATCAATCCGTGAACCGTCAAATCATTCCATCGATATTTGGATAAATTTAATAATCTTCCAATCTTTCACAATCTTCGCCAATCCGCAACCAATCTCCACCAATCCTTCGCAATCTCTCCATCAGTCTTTAGCAATATTTCCATCAATATTTCGCAATCTTTCTATCAACTACCAATCCATATTTCAACCCATGGGTTTGTAATCTGTCTCTATCCACACATATTAAAAAAAAAAAAGGTTTACCAACTGTCTCTAAAATTTGTACATGATGATAGACTGAATATTTTGTATGCAGTTTACTATGCATGCATTTTTGTACGTAAAGTCTTCATTAATATTCTGTATGGCGATCTTTACCTTAATAGCTGAGTGCTCATGGCGCCACTTTTAAGTTGTGAGGGATGATAGCGTCCTACACACAAAAATAAAGAAAAGAAACCATTATTTTATAACGCTAATTTATTATTATTTTGTAATTACAATTCCATAAAAGGGTAGTTCATCACATCATGTGATCTTACCCCCCTCCCCCTTCAGTCCTCTAATGTTTGAAGATATTTCAACAATGCGTTGAGATCCCCACGTTTTTGCAGGTCAGTCAAATATCTGAGCCTATCAACAAGTTCATTGGGTCTTCGGGAAATATGTAACTAGCGTTCTTGATATCTTCTGCCTTCTTCATGTCGCTTGTTGCAGAAAATATGGCGGAGANTCGGGAAATATGTAACTAGCGTTCTTGATATCTTCTGCCTTCTTCATGTCGCTTGTTGCAGAAAATATGGCGGAGAGGTGTGTCAGTGCATCGAGAAAATCGTCATCGTCTTCATCAGCACTGTCGTCATAATCATTATCATCAATGCTGTCTATCTTCGTGATCATATTCACCTCCTGTTTCATCCTCAATACCAAGTTTACTTTTCTTTGTAGGGATCACACGGTCATTANTTCGGGAAATATGTAACTAGCGTTCTTGATATCTTCTGCCTTCTTCATGTCGCTTGTTGCAGAAAATATGGCGGAGGGGTGTGTCAGTGCATCGAGAAAATCGTCATCGTCTTCATCAGCACTGTCGTCATAATCATTATCATCAATGCTGTCTATCTTCGTGATCATATTCACCTCCTGTTTCATCCTCAATACCAAGTTTACTTTTCTTTGTAGGGATCACACGGTCATTAACAGTATTTAAAGCCAACGACTGAGTATTTCGAAGTTCGTCGATTTCACGCGAAAGTCTTGCAATTGTACATTCAACACAAACCGACTCTACCGCAGTCTTCTGTCTTTAGCACTAACTGTCTCGTCACAATCGTCTGTGGAATCAGTACCTACCGATGTAGCAGGGGGTATTGACGACATCACTTGCTGGCTCTCAAAAGACGAATCGTTACAGTTCTTGATGTGGTTCTTCAATGTATCGCCTTGCATAAACTGTGTGTGGCCATTGTCGTAATTCTTCCTCATGCGAAAAAGACTGTTCGTATAGGTGATTATTTCATGTCGACGAGCATTTTGACCAAAGGTAAAAACTCTATCTCAGAATCGACACAGGTGACAATCAGGAAGCCATAATGCAGGTCGCGGCTCCATGCTCGATGAGGTCAAAGGCAGACCTCCGTATTCACAATTCATATTCACCTTNAACGACTGAGTATTTCGAAGTTCGTCGATTTCACGCGAAAGTCTTGCAATTGTACATTCAACACAAACCGACTCTACCGCAGTCTTCTGTCTTTAGCACTAACTGTCTCGTCACAATCGTCTGTGGAATCAGTACATACCGATGTAGCAGGGGGTATTGACGACATCACTTGCTGGCTCTCAAAAGACGAATCGTTACAGTTCTTGATGTGGTACTTCAATGTATCGCCTTGCATAAACTGTGTGTGGCCATTGTCGTAATTCTTCCTCATGCGAAAAAGACTGTTCGTATAGGTGATTATTTCATGTCGACGAGCATTTTGACCAAAGGTAAAAACTCTATCTCAGAATCGACACAGGTGGCAATCAGGAAGCCATAATGCAGGTCGCGGCTCCATGCTCGATGAGGTCAAAGGCAGACCTCCGTATTCACAATTCATATTCACCGTATAGCGAGAGACTGCTTCCAAATAGATGTTAACTTCTCGACGCCTGAACATCAACTAAGATATCAGCGTGTGTCAGCGCTCTATATATACATTCTTCCATCACTCGGAAAAATCACCAGATGTTTTCTAAGTCCACGAGAAAATTAATATTTTTTTTTACCATTTCAGGCTTTTAACTCAGGGTTCACAGGTTTCCACTGATTTCTCTCCATGTTTTTATTTGACGTAAATAAACACTGGCGTTGTTTAACTTCCTTGCACAGTCACCAAAACTATTTTTTTGTAAGTATGAGTCCTGTGAATTACTTTTAAAAGAATATGTGGGTGGGGTTTCCAACGTTTAGCTGATTGAGACTCGCGGTCCTCGGAGACTATGCAGTCGGAAAAACAGACTTTAAAGAA
>NQII01004033.1:191208-224061 GCA_002778355.1 Clitarchus hookeri
CTCCCTCGCTACTTTTTCCAGTACGCCCGTGCATTTACAACGTGTATCGTAGTATGAAGTTGATCTGGCCTGTGGTTACCGTAACTTTTTTTTGCCGATGACGACCTCTGCATGTGTAACGTATCACGCTGGTTTTTCAATGACAGGCTACGAACAGTCTGTGCGTGATCGCCACGTGGAAACTTCCTTAGAAGGCGAGGCTTGGAAGTACTGTGCACAAATACCAAGGCTGCAGTATTCCAGAATAACTGAAAATAAGCTGCACATTTCTAAATAACAAACAAATAAAAAAAAAGTCGGAAGAAAAGTATTCGTCATACAGAAATATACATTTTAGCGAATGTTTATGAACCACGTCCCTTGTAAAACAGAGAAGCCATTTCGTATAGGAAATAATAGTATAAACTACCAGAGAAATTTGCATCTTCCCCCAGGACCCTGAATCTACGCTTCTGAAGAGAGAGGTTATAGTGACCGCTGGAGTAGCTGCCTACATTGCCTGTAGCCACAGTTTAAATTGTGAATTAAAATTAAAGAAATTCCTTCTCATAGCATCAGTTTTAAAGACAACTGTTTAAAATATAAAATATTATACGTAATATTTGTTAAGGAATACTAACACGTTAAGAATCTTACAAATTCTTGTGTTGAGTGTTTTTTTCTAACATTTGACATTACATTTTAAATTTTAAAAAAATAATTACGAATGAATATTTTTTTTATTTATGTGGCATCATTTTCTGAGAAAGTCACGTTGGACATTTTTTGTATATGAAACAGTTACCTTTAAAATTGATGCACGGAGAAGGAATTTCTTCAACACTGATTCCCCATTTAAACTCCTTGTCTGCGGCTTGGTAGGCAGATACCGTTAGAAATCACGGTATTTGACGTCATTAAGAGTGGATACGGTAATGCGGGGCAAGAGCCCGCACTTAAGAAAACAGTAGTCGATTGTGTATGTTGCAATGATGTATTTCACATAAAACCACATGCATATTCTCCGACAATGCATTGTGTATGATCATATACAAGAACTGAAATTTTAATTCATTTGTGGGAACTTACAATACAAATAGAACACATGAGTGCATATTAGGAAACTTGCCCCACATGTGGGGTAAGAATCCTATTACAATGGGGTAAGAATCATGTTGGCATCCATTACATTTGAAAAAGCCCTTTCCCATATAATCAGTGCAGGGTTTCTCCCACCATGATGTGCATTCGTTGCACATAATCCAGTCCACAGATGAGGCTCTTCGTACATCGCACCACATCCACCACAGAAACGGTACGCCTTGCCGGAGCTTGCAATGCCTTTCTCGTCATCTAAAGTCAATTTGGGTTTATCTCCAACGCCTTTGGTCTTCAAGTTGACTGATTTTGATGTTACGGTCGTTTTCTTTAGGTTAGACCTATTGTGTATTTCACTTTGTAATGACAGTATTTTAGCATATGGTGACTATGTAAGTAGTTGAGACAGTTTTGGATTTCTGCGCCTCTTTAAGGGATCACTAGCTTTTGGGCAGGGCCTGATTATTTCTGACTTAACAGAACACAAACGGAGTTGGCATTTTTACAAGACACGCATTGGAGGAGATTTCAGTAGGGCTACGTGAAGCAAACTCTTTACAAACATTTTCGTGGCCACTTTCAGTATGCCTAACCGGATCGTTTGTGACAGTGGCTTCCTCAAGTTTTGAAATGTGCTCTGAAGTAGAACCAAGCTGTATTCGGCACTCACATGATTAGTGCTGTCACCAACAGGACACGGTTGATTGCCATTATTATCTGGGAGAAGCCTGCCAGTAATGTCAGATGGAAGACAGCCAACTTCAGAAAAAATATGGGTATACATTAGCAGTATGCCACATGCCTGAAACCCTTTGGCTGAAATTCAAGACGTAACTGCCGTTTCATAAGCCAGTCGAAACAAATTGGCAACCTGAACTTGCGTTTTGCATCTACCAGGATGTGCTGACATCCATATACTACATTCATTTGCATAATACGCTTTCAGTTTGGTGTAATATTTCACTAAAATAAGTTAGAATTATTACTTTTATCGTCGAAAACTGTTGCAAACAAACTACTTCTAGGGTGAAAATTTTGATTTAATCAGCATTTGTTTTCTTCCGTAAACCAAGGTTCTTGATTTTATTTATAATATGACATGTGCCTAACTTTTATTTCTTAAAAAATCAATCTGTATAAGTTATGCGCATTAAAAAAAAGGTTTAAAATGTTTTAATAATATTTGTTATTGTCGGGTAAGAGTCCGCATAATCGTTTGTGCGGATTTTTGCCTTAACAAACCAGAAGAAAGTAATTGGCCAACTACGTTTAAGGCACGGGACCAATACCCGAACAAAGTGTACAAGCGTGACTGTAGTGAATTAGTCTATGGGCTGTTCACGATAAAGTTAGCACTTTTGAGGCCCTGGTTACCCTTTGCTATCAGTCAGCCTTATCCTTCCACCACTTTGTAGAATAATAGTGCCGTGTAAGTAATAAATACAGTCTATATATATCACCGGACTCGAAAGTTAACGTCTAATGTTACAATCAAATTATATTTGTGACTATTATTCTAAATGAAAGGGCTTAAAAAAGTGCTCACTTTTACCGTGAGTAGCATATAACCTGCGCGTATGTCTTTACGCGGAAAACACTTGGCCCTACTAAGTATACGCTAATTTTAAAAGTATAAACCATTTTTGACTTGTTTCTTTTTATAACTTCAGATTAATGTTTTTGTTTTTTAATTTGGCAGTGCTAGGGTTATCTTTGTAATTTATAAATTCCCCAAAGAGCTAGTAATAGTTTATTCTCTCTGATTAACCGTATTCTATAATAATAATACAGGACTTAGACACAGCTGTTTCTTATCTGAGGTGTAGGTTTCGATTTTAATTATGTAAAACTGCTAAACGCAATTTACACATAGTTTGAATACTGAAAAACAAACTTCATTTTTCCGTGCAGGCAGCGATATTTCACCAGAATCTTTCGTACCAACATGCTATTAAAATACACTTTCATTTTCCTACACGTTATTATGGACAATATATTTTTGATTCGCCTTAGCTGTTTGCAGACATCGGCGTTCAGTATTAGGGTACAAAAACAGCCTTTGTTTCAGCCGTGTTAATAGTGCATAAAACACACAACTACTCCCCGCGATTTATTACTATATCTGACTATCCATTGCGTAATAAGACAACCAGTCATTTGATGTATCGCATTACGATTACTCAAAACGATAATTAATTCGACCACTTTATCAGATAAGTACATAAAAGTACTTTTTTTGGGTTAAATTCATTTTTTATTTATATGTTATTTATGAGTCATAATATTTCATTTATAATTAATATAAATAAAAACAGTTAGAAGATAAGTGTGTTGATAATGCCTTGCAAGAAATACTTAGTTGTTATGCGAAATATTATTACAAAGAGTGCGCACGAATGCGGTGCGTTGTCCCTCCCGTGTGACTTTGTAGCCTTGGTTAGTCTTTGTTTGCACGAGGTGGAGGGAAGGTTATCCTGGAAGTAGAAATTTAGCAGGGCTTGGGAAAAGTCGTAAGTAGCACGCACGCACACACACACGTCTGTGTAAAGTGTAACATATCCTAACAAGTAATTGTGGCGTAATGGCAGCGAAGGTCGGGGGAGTCCCCTCGGAGGTAGTCCCCTGCTCGTGAACGATTGCTGCTCGCGCCACTGCCGCAGGAAGCGCGCTATCACGCTGGCGGCGAAGGTGCGAGCACGCAGGATGGTGTAATGCGGCCGACCTTGCGGGCCCATCACAGCTCGGTTGTCCGCCACCCACGGCATTTACTGGGACAGGGGGTGTACGAAGCACAATGACGGGGTCAGTTCTCTACCGCACGACCGGGCCATGCGGCGCGGCGTTCAGCCACACACACGCTCACTTCAGTTGAGAGATTTGGATGGCTCGTAACGACGAGGTCTTGACAGTCTATGAGGTGAGAATAGCGTAGCGCGGGAATGCAAGGCGAGATCCCCGATAAGAACACGCCGACCAGCGGCATTGTCCGTCACGATTCCCATTTGAGAAAATTACGGGAGTGGCCCGGCCGGGGATTGAACCCGGTTCTCTTTGGTGGACGGGGGGAGGGGAGGGGGAGCAGTCTAACGGTACAGCCACCGTGACCCTCCCCCCCACACACACTGAAAAAAAGATTTTGTTGAATCAAAAAGTTAGTTTGGTGCAAATCAAACTGATTGTTATATAGGGAAAATTAAAAATTTGATTGGCCCAAACAAAGATTTTGTTGGTGCAACTAGATATTTGTTTCGCTCAGAGTACATTAATCACTATCGATTAATATAAAAACATTGGAAGCCTGATCGTGATTCGACCCTAGTTCACATACGACCGAGCGTTGCGTTGCGTTGCGCCTTAGAATCCTCAGATAATGTGACTACTGATGGAGTCGAAATGCTTTTAAATGCATACATTTCAAATAAATATTTTAAGTTTTAGAGATTTAATTTTTAGTTTCCTGTTGAATTTGTTTTATTGGGGTGTTTATGGCATTACTAAGCGTCTGTAAGCTCACTATAAACGCAGTTATATCCTAACAGTCACAAACAATACAAACAAACTCTCGACCTGCATTTTCGAACAAAGGCAGTCAAATGAGCGGCCAAATAAATAAGTACAGTTGATTTAATAAAATATGTTATCGACAGTCGAAGTTCTTTGAGCCAAACACAGAGGTTTGGTTTATTTGGGCGTGTACTTTGTTATGAAATTTTTTATATATAAATAAAACACAAACTTTTCAAAAAATAATTTAAACAATTTATTAACTGAATACGTATTAATGCGAATAATATTATAGTAGACTGTATAATTGTTGTTACACATGCACTGTAGTATATCGGTGAGAATGATCGTCTGTAGATATTACTCAGGGTTCATCTCACCGCCCTCCTCTGTACCGGCTCCGGAACACTCGGCGATGTGGGCCGATTATCACTTCCAGTTCCGATTACATTCCCACACTGCTGAAGTTATTTCTGTTGTCAGAAGTAAACAATAATGCGATATACATGATGTAATATGTTCCATGGCCTCTTTAACGTTTTACTTGATGTGTAATGCGTAATTAAGTACAAAATAAACTCGGTTTCTTTACTATACACATCGTAACAACAATTAGAGCAAGAGTAACATGTTTATTTTTCTGATGGATTGATAGTATCCATAGAACGCGCATGACAATGTTAATATTTGCGTGTCGGTGTAGAAGGATACAGACAGAAATGACAGGAAGCGGAAACTAGGCGGAGCGTGTTTCAAAGTAGCCACCTAACTATTAGTAAGTTGTAGCTCCATATATATTAGCGCGGAATAGTTATCGCGAATAAGTACAAGTTGAAAAAAGTTAGGTGGTTGCAAAAAAGTTCTTCGAATAGCAAACGTGGAGAAAGTGCCAGACTACGGAAAAACATTAGTATCTTGCCCCGATGACTCGGTCGTCTTTATACTTGAATATCTCTGGGTATTCCGCATGCACAAGAAAGAAAATTGCTTTTCAGGGAAGTCATCGTGCGTTTTTTTTGTAGTCTCTACAAAATAAATGTTTAGTTGCCACAAAAGTTTAATTTTATATTCGCCAGGAAAAAATTGCAAAGGCGAGTACTAACAAGACATTTTGTGACTGCAACAATTTTATTTATTTATTTATTTTCAATTTATTTTGCTACGGTAGGCCCGGCAAAGGCATTAATAGTTTTCCTTGCTAGCAAAATTTACTGTGCGAACTGGTCGTAGTGGTATAGCTGAATTACAAATTCAAAATGAAATTACAGTTTATTAAGTAAGTTTGCCAACTACTGTAAATAGGATATTTTCACGGAAAACCACACAAGAAAGAGATAAAAAAAACTGATAATAATAATTTTATAATTGCAGTAAAATATAAAAAAATATATTAATATCTCCATATTGGTAACCATGCATTCTAAAATAAATAAAAAAAGTTAAAAATAAATTACAAACAATAAAAATGATTTAAAAGAAAATTAGAGAACAATATAACAATATCCAAATATTTTGGAGATTTTCAATATACACTGAGGTGATAAAAGTCATGGGATAGCAATATGCAAATATACAGATGGCAGTAGTATCGCGTACAAAATGTATAAATGGGCAGTGCATTGGTTGGGCTTTCATTTGTAGTCAAGTGATTCATGTGAAAAGGTTTCTGACGTGATTATGGCCGCACGACGGGAATTAACAGACTTTGAACGCGGAATGGTAGTTGGAGCTAGACGCATGGGACATTCCATTTCGGAAATGGTTAGGGAATTCAACATTCCGAGATCCACAGTGTCAAGAGTGTGCCGAGAATACCTAATTTCAGGCATAACCTCCCACCATGGACAACGCAGTGGCCGACCGCCTGCACTTAATGACCGAGACCAACGACGTGTGCGCAGAATGGTCAGTGTTAACAGACAAGCAACACTGTGTGAAATAACCACAGGAATCAATGTGGGACGTACGACGGACGTGTCCGTTCGGACAGTGCGGCGAAATTTGGCTGTACTGGGCTATGTCAGCAGAAGACCGACTCGAGTTCCTTTACTAACAGCACGACATCGCCTGCAGCGCTTCTCCTGGGCTCGTGACCATATCAGTTGGACCCTAGACGACTGGAAAACCGTGGCTTGGTCAGATGAGTCTCGATTTCAGTTGGTAAGAGCTGATGGTAGGGTTCGAGTGTGGCGCAGACCCCACGAATCCATGGACCCAAGTTGTCAACAAGGAACTGTGCAAGATGGTGGTGGCTCCATAATGATGTGGGCTGTTTTAACATGGAATGGACTGGGTTCTCTGGTCCAACTGAATCGATCATTGACTGGAAAGGGTTATGTTCAGCTACTTGGAGACCACTTGCAGCCATTCATGGACTTCATGTACCCAAACAACGGTGGCATTTTTATGGATGACAATGCTCCATGTCACCGGGCCACAACTGTTCGCGATTGGTTTGAAGAAAATTCTGGACAATTTCAGTGATTTGGCCACCAAGATCGCCCGATATGAATCCGATCAAACATTTATGAGACATAATCGAGAAGTCAGTTCGTGCACAAATTCCTGCACCGGCAACACTTTCGCAATTATGGACGTCTATAGAGGCAGCATGGCTCAATATTTCTGCCGGGGACTTCCAACGACTTGTTGAGTCCATGCCACGTCGAGTTGCTGCACTTCGCCGGGCAAAAGGAGGTCCGACACGATATAAGGAGGTATCCCATGACTTTTGTCGCCTCAGTGTACAAAGCCAAGTACAGTCAGTGTACACGAAGGTAAGCGACTTCCGCTGAGCGAGCCGTAAGTCCAGTACTGCAGTAATTGCCGATTTTAGGAAAATAGCAGTCTGATTGCTACGTGGGCCAAAGGCACGGCAAAGCATGCCGTAACTGCTAACTAACTTGAATGCGGTGTTGTGGCCAGCGTTACTCTGCGACGAAGGTTGAGTCGTGCTGCGACGGTTGCATAATGCAGGTGCGTGCAGGTAGAGGGCTGTCGAGTTGCAACGTGGCATTGCGTCAGGCGCAGGTCGTTATCTTCACACGACGGCTGCAGCTACAAGACAAGCCTCAGCGTAGAGGCGACCAGCCACTTGTTTAGCAACAACCTCTAACTAGATGCTATTGTTTTGTAAATACTACTTCTGTTTACACACTTACTTTATTACTCTGTTTTGTAATTGCGTGCTATGCCCGAGTGCCTACTATAGAACACAGTTTCTAAGTATTTTATACCATCCATTCACGGCGATTTTTACTCCGAAAAAAGGTTTGTTTGAGTAGACAGTATATTTATATAAGTCCAAACCGGCATATACATTTGATTCAACTAATTATTTTGTTGGCAGCCAACTATGCTTGGCGCAACATAAAAGTTTTGTCAATTCAAGTGAGTATTTTGTTGGATGAACAAAATCTATTTTGTTGCATTTCAAATTGCTTACTCAGCAAAATATTTTGATACAGCGAACACATATTTGTTTGGCTTTATACAAACGAACATTTTGCTGGCTGAAGCAAACCTTTCTCTGATTGTTAATTAAGCTTTAGATAATTTTAAAATTACTCTATTTTAAAATCTTTGTCTTTAACGAGGCAACGCACACTTTAGCTCGAAGAGTACTCTACTCGTGTATTCTCTTGTACGTGCAGAACACGCCGAGAAATACACATGGAACGCAGTTTGACGTAATATTATTAACAAGCTCTGCTTATTGCGTATCATTACTTATAAGTTGGGGGGTTTAACATTTAAGATAGTGTAAGTACGTATATTAGTTAATGTATATGGGAGAGGAAGACGCAGGATGCCTCAGAACTCTACTGGGGATATTACTATGCTACTTTCTTATTAAAAGCCTAATTGGAGAGTTGTTCTCGTACCCATAAGCTGAGTTGAGGCGGAGGTCCACCTCCAGATGTCTTGTTGGTCCGATGCCCCGAAGACAAAGGACGCCACTCGCTTTATTTGGTCCTATATCTGGCGCGTTGTACAAGTAACGGTCCCGCTTACAGACCTGTGGAAGGAATTTTTGCTGTTGCTTCTCGCGAAGACGCATGTCCTGGTTTCAAATTCTAGTGTTTAAAGGCGTGATCAGGCAGTCCGTTCAGAAACTATCAAAGGATTCGTCAGAAGGCAACTGATGAGTTTGGTGGGCTCTACCCGCCCCCCCCCTTTTTTTTGCACTGTAAACAAATGTCTGGAAAACTTCCTAAAACGTAATGGAAGATTTTAACCTACACATTGTATAGAAATAATTCCACGTATCAGACTACAAATATGGGAATGTTTAGTGTCATTATCGTACAAAGTTGGGAACTTTTCTATAGATTTGACTCTTTCCTAAGAAATTGTAGGCACGCCACCATGTATGTATGGGAAACAACTTTACCACTCGCACTTCTCACTATACGTCTACGCTAGTGTGATAAATTTTCGAATAATTTCTTAGAGTGTGAAGAAGTTAGAAGACATGATACAGAACTGGCAACGTACAAGGAATATGAACAACGGAGGAACAATGGCCTAAACAAGGAACCAGGATAATAGAGAGTGTAAATATACGGACTTGGCAATAGAACATTGAACAGGAGAATTAAATGACTAGAATCCAGACTGAGGAAGGTACATGCGGGGAGGGGGATCTAAAAGGGGTCAAAAGGACCCCCTCCCGGCAGCTGCCTAACGAAGGGATGGATATATATATATATANAGTTAATATATTGTAGAGCTACTATACAATGACTAAGAAAAGAAGTGTAGAAATGTATTAATTAGAATAAAGAGAATATCCTGCAGGTTTCTGGGAGAGTCAGGGTGGATGGCAGGATCAACACTCACCCTCCGGGCAGCTTGGCAGTAAAGTAAAATACATTTTGTAATAATATACAACAATAATCCATCATCAAAGGGTGAAGGTATGCGAAGTAATAAAACCAAAAAGTTAAAGTTACGTGTTCCGAGAGAGCCACAGGAAGGAAAGTTATAAGATAGAAAACACAATGACATACTAAAGGAAATACTTACACCCCTGCATTGCCCAGGTAGGGCATTGGCGCGGGGGTGAAGAGCAAAAGATTGTGCGTCTGGCTTTTGGCTGGCCAGGAAACAAAAGACGTTCACCAAAGGCCTGCTCGCAGTCCACAACTGTGCGTGTTATTCGTCCTGCTCGCACTGTGTAAGCCTGTGTAAGCCACGTCGCTTTGCGCAATTGAGATCAGGTGCGGCTTTCATTTCCGGTTTAGATGTGGGAGCGCGAGCGAGATCTCCCCCCTGCATACCGGTCCTGTGCAGAGGAAACATCGTGATTACCTCGTACTGCCTTTCTGCCCTATCATTTGCTGCCTCTAGTTGATAGCTATCTTGCTTTTAAAATAAAACCTGTTTGGCTCGGCAATTTTTTTTTTTAGAACTCTGTTCCAATTATTATAGAAGTAGAAAGGACAAGAAGACAACTTTTATGGCGTAGCTGAAGCTACTTTTGTTTGTCAGTCGCCATGTTGTGACACTGAAAATACGCATGACTTTGTGCTTGTTTATATATCACGTGCGTGTTAAACTTGGCAGTTATTAAATTTAAAAAAATTACCACAGCTAAACCTTTATTCCAGAAATGGGCATACTCTAAAAGTAACAGTTCGGTCGTAGTATTGGCAGCTAAATTATAAATGTTGTGGGTGTCCTAACATGGTGCGTGAGAGAAAACCGGCTTCATTTTTTCTCCGTGTACAAGCATAGGCAAGGCCACCCCTTGGTTACAAAATAAAAAGGTTTTTATAATCAAAATGTGTTGTTTTAAATCAAGGATGTAATCACTTCGGCGGATTTTTTTCGTTAGGAAACGCAGTTTTGTTGTTTAATATATTTTTTCCAGTCTGTATTATATTTGGTAACAACTATGTTCGTTTGCAAATATAAACATAAAATATTTTGTTACTCAAGATAAATATTTTTCTCGTTCTAAAATTTCCAGAAAATAACCGTAAATGACATGAAGAACCCACAAAGACCCATTTGGGTTCGAACCAACCGGCTCGCTGTGGTATTTCCAAAGGTTTTTCCGTCTTCGTTTCAAGCGGATGCAGCAGAATTTCCGTAGTAATGTTACGAGTTTCTCATTAATTATTTAAATGCGTTAAAGAGTCAACATTTTTTTTTTTTTTTCGCATTTGAACATAATTTTTTTTTGTTGTTGAAGATGATAGTCTTAAAAACAACACGATAACAATAACGTGATAACAAACACGAGCTATTAATTTTTTCTTACAAATATCAAAACTGAACAAAACAAATATGTTAGGCTACAGCTAAAAATATTTGTTTGTGTTATCAAAATTATACAAAAATTTGTTTTGTGCTTAACCCTTTTTTAATTTCAGTTTTTTAGATAAAATTCAATGCACAAATAGATAAAAGCTATGCCGTGGTCTAAGTGTCGGCTGCAAACAAATTGCAACTTGCCCCTACTTTGTTTTCAATAAATCCTTCAGCTGAATGCATAGGCACTCCTACAGGGTGGGCCATGCCCCCTCCCCTTAAAGATGCTTAGACATTCAAAATGGAAATCCCGCTAATATGTTTGTATCGTCCGCATGCCGCTGTCATATACAAGTACAGCCAAGTTCTTGAACAATGGTGTGGGAATAGTAGACAGAAAGCACCATAAAATGAAGAGTATGCTCTTCTCTTCTCTCGTCATCTATATCTTGGCTTATGTTAACACGCCCATCTTATCGTTAGTGAGCTTCTTTTTACACCAATAAGGATGCTAGATGTACAGTAGTTTGACGGACTCTCGTAGGGCACGGTCGGATGCAGAGTGCCTGTGGCGACGTTGCCAAGTACTCACTTTCCCATCTTCTTCAGTTATTGCGTTGTCATTGGAGTCTCCTTAACACTTGAGCGCTGTCAACGTAATGCTACCTTACCTTAATCTAACTGAGTTGTATGGAGTTTGCCGTACTCTGAGAGAAAAACTTGTTGGTACAGGGCCAAAAATATATTTAGTTTTCCCAGCAAAATATTTTGTTGAGCAAACAGAACTACAAGTTTGAATAAACAAAACCTCCGTCTCAGGCCAAAAGAGATTATATTGCCAACAAAACATTTTCTTGAGTCAACTGTAAAATCATTGTTTGTGAGTATACGGGGATATCTCAGTGAATAAATCGTCTAGAAACATGATTTTTTTACACAGTAAAGTTAAAAAAAACTGTTATCTACAGCCGCCACTTTTTACTTTTATCCACTACAAAGAAAATAAAGTCAAGAAAAAAGAAGAAAGTGACATCTATAGTTTAATCCATTGGCTTTCGTCGCGTAACAGAGCTGATTTACGAGAAATTCAGCTAACATAAAGTTCAAATGAGAAAACAATCTTGGCGCATCTTTGAGGGAGGGAACGATGAGTACGCAATGTAGGGAAGGGCTCTCCAGAACGCTCGCCGCTGGAGGGAGGGAAACAGCGTGGCACTACTGGCGCCATACGCACCAAACTGATTATAGTATATTCGCGGTTTCTTCGCACTTTTTGGATCTAACCTTCGAAAAATCACCCCAAGTATGACGTGTTTGATTGTTTCCTAGATATGCCACGTATCACAATCATTTTATAATTCTGTTATTATAAAGGCACCTTTTTATTGGTTGAATTAAACTTTTACTTATATTTGACCTATAAATTATAATACTTCATTCATAATTAATATCAATAAAATACATTGAGAAAACAGGCGTGTTGGTACTGCCTAGTAAGAAATAGTTATTATGCAAATTATAATGAAACTGAGTGCGCTCGTATGTGGTGCGCTGTCCCTTAGGTATACATTTCTAGGCTCGGTTAAACTAAGTTAGCATGGGGCGGAGGATTATCCAGGAAGCAGAACTTTACAGGGCTTCAGAAAAGTCGGAAGTAACAGTGAACGGACTATAAATTGCTCTCTACTACCGCGATGATAAATACAGCGTGGGGCAACTTGCGTTTTATCGAAAGGCAATATGTACACGTGGAGCAGCTCTCGGTAAACCGCTCCCGGCCGCTGTCGCTACTGAACTGAACAACCACGCCACTTCGTGCAGCTGCAATAGACTGTCCCGACTTGCCCGTCACCTTTAGGACTTGTGCGCTTTATTTTCTCATTTGGAGTTCACTTTACCAGGGAATGCATAGCACTGCGTTGAGAGGGCCCGCTGACATTATTCCTTTTGGCGAAATGTGACATTGAGGCGTTTAATATTTTCTACAATGGATTACCCTTACACTGTAAGCCCAAACAAGATATATAAATTATTGAAATAACATTCACTGAAAGTCAGTTGATAAACTCCTGCCGACTGGCGAATCAAGCAAATTAATTGGGAACAAGTAACTTGATGCATGACGGGTACATGGGATAGGCTGTATTCACACCCTGAGAGGAATATCCTCGGGGATGTCCCGACGTATAAGGGTACGCGGGGTTAAAAACCGAAGTCGAGTGAAACAGGGAAAGTCCCGAGAAATAGCTGATATGCGGCCCTCGGCGAAAGAATCAGGGGAGCTCCCGCCGAGAATTAATGCAGACACAGCTCACAGGAATCCCCGAGACGCCTACCGCACCCTCCCTCCACCCTAGTTGGAACACACCAGCAGCTGACGAGACACGAAATCCTACACAAAAAACGTGCGAGTTACACAGGGGATTTCCCGATTTCTCTTTCGAGAAACTGCTGACAGCTAACTTGAATATAGCGGGAGATGGGTAAAATTCACGAGGCAGCCAAGGCAGAGGATCACTTGTTCTGAGCAGTTGTTCGGAGTCAGTTGTTCGCAGCAGCTGAATCCGCACCGTCGGGAGAACCATCAGTCAGGCAGACATATCACACACAGAGAGGCGGCAGTCGGGTGAGGCAGTCGAGGCCGGGTTCGGATCCCAGCAGAGTCAATTATCGTCAGCCGAGACGGGAGTTGTTCGGCGGTACAGCTGCGAGACGAGATAGGTGCAGCCAAGATGGGAGGTAAAGAAGACACGGAAGTAAGAAGTAGTGTGACGGGAACAGTGCCGAGAACTTGATTAAATTCCCGGAAACGAGTGGTAGCCCCATACCGAGAGGCGCCATTCCCCGAGAAGACGTAGTCGTGCACCGGATGGCGACGAGGCAAGCAGTCAATCAGTCAGTCAGTAAGTCAATTGTGACGTCACCGGGGAGAGAACCCAGGAACAAACGAAACTTCATGTGTAAATTTCCGAGACAAACCCAGTAGAAGTGCCGAGAACTTATGAGTTCATTTCCGAAAACGTAGTGGCAGTTTCCGAGGTGGGGAAGTCAGAAACGCGAGTCGGATCGTTGCGGACGTCTACGCAGACGAGGAGACGTGCTCTCCTACTAGTAACGCCAGCCGAGGTCCCAGAGAAAGCACAAGTCCCGGGGAACCAATCCCGGACTTCCGAGAGAGTCAGTCAAAGCCTCAGGAAGAAGCCAGCTGAGTACAGCACGCCAACGAGAGCCAGTCCGAGGGCCTGACAATGGGCCACTTAACTCACCATGCCTCAGCTACCAATGATGACAACTAAACAAAAGCCGCAGTCTCAGATAAGTAAAGAAATGTCTCGCCACAAACAACCTTCCCCGAATATAGTATTCGGCCCACGAGCCCTTCAGGCCTACGACTTGTAGGGGGGCTCAGTCTCGCCAGTGTGTGTGAATACCTATTTTACCTTCAGACAAATAAAATACTGGTGTGTTAACTAACGGAGAATACAAGTATTTGTTTACCCCTAACGCAACAACCACAGGTGCCCTTAGTCTGTACCAAAGTAAATTAACTTAGTACCCTACTAGCCATCATCCTGTATAACTCATGTGGCCTAATAGCGTCAAATTACGGTGGTGGGATTCTCAAAATTCAGTGGAAATCACAAATAAATCCGTGAAATTCAGCCATCACATTAATGAGTGATTATCAGTCGGGCTATTTTCACTGGTTTTCACTGATTTGACTGAATTCGTACTGTTTCAGGTTTAGTAAGTTAGAGTACTCTGCGGCGTTGTTCAACGCCCTTCAGACTGTCTTGGAATAAGCAGTGCGGGGCAATACTAGAGTCGTCCTTGATGGCACCCTCGTCCTACGCCTCCACAAACGATGATGGATGTTGATAGTCCGAAGGCTGGATGGATTTAGGCACTCCGAGGCCGACTGACCAGGATCATCCTGCAACGGTTTCCCAACACCATCCGCAGTACAAGGATCAAGAAGCAACACGAGTGAGTGAAGAGCTTTGGGCGGCTCTTTACATCGAGGTCTTGAGAGCCGATGAGGGTGAAGCGAGGTGAGTATGGAGCAGCGCCGGAATTCAAGGGCGGGGGAAACGAGAGATCCCCGAGAAAACCCGCCAACCAGTTTCATCGGCGGGCACGATTACCACTTGCGAAAATCCGGGAGTAACCCGGCCCGGGGTTGAACCCGGTTCGCCTTGGTGGGGGGCAAGCCGTCTAACCGCTCAGCCACCGTGGTCCCTGTAAAATCTGAAGTTCCTTTTGTGCATGTATCAAAAAGCCAATGAATTAAAGGCAGTGCCTGGTTTGTACAGAACTGTAAAGTCTAGCTTATTCGTTAAATAATTTCGTAACACCTCCTGGACTCTTTGATTAGAAAATAAGCACTTGTTTTGGTGATTGATATCAAATAGCTTAGTGATTAATAAACTGTAGTTTGAGGTCAATTAGAATCAATTCCTCGAAATATGTTGTGTTCGTCCTCTCACTTCAGCTTCCCTCCACGCAGTTGAGCCGGCTTCGTGACCAGCATTACAGCCGTCTCGTTACAAGTACACCAGAGGTAGCGGTGGACGGCCTGCTTCGCCGTGCAGATGCAAATGTCGTGGAACCGGTCGGCAGTTTCACGTCGCCACAGAGCTGAGACTTAAGGCTTGGCTTCACGTCTCATGCAGACATCAAAGGAACAGCCACGCCACTTACCCTCGGATTTACCTGTGTGATCGGTTCACTGGGTATCGGTTGCTGAACTGGTAAAGAGGGCCCTGGTGGTGTGGTGGTCAGACTACTCGCCTCCCACCTAGGTGAACCGGGGTCGATTCCCGGCGGGGCACTCCCGGATTCTTGCATGCGGGAATCGTGCCGGACGAAGCCACATGGTTTTCTCGGGGATCTCCCGTTTTCTCTTCCCCTACAAAAACATTATAGTTTTTAGAAAATGACATAAGAACTTAAATTTTTATCTAAATTGTTATGCGTAACATTATTTTAGTTTGTGTGTCTGTAATTTTATGCCTCGTTGAATGTATAATTTTAATACAATACTTATAATTTTAATAAGTGACAGCCTTCAGCCGGGAACTGTTTTCATATCTCGTGGTGCTTTTCTGTTCTGTTCCGCTCCTACATTCCGGCACTGCTCCTTACTCACCTCACTTCACCCTCATCGGCTCTCAAGACCTCGATGCCAAGAGCCGCTCAAATGTCGCCACTCCTCTCGTGAACTGGTGAACATGTACTATTTGCTAACAGCGACCTTGGGTCGAGCCACACAAGTTGTTGGCCGACGACAGAAATCAAACGCGTAGTATACGTCTTGGAGTCTAGTGTGCCACCACAAAATGACGCGAGTTTGGCAAGTTACTAGCTATCTATCACTAAACTTTACGTTTATTGTTCGGATTTAATATCTGTCCTGCAGAGTAAACTGAACTTCCATAGTGTGGATTGCTTTGTCCACGGCGAACTCAGTTCTTTTGAAAGCCTTGCTTGAGATCTTCTTGTATGCACGTTGTACTCTTCCACCATACGTGAATTTAACATTGCCATAGACATCATCACTTTCTCCGTGCGTCGGACAAGTCGAACTGTGAAATTATTAGAAAAGTAAATATTTCACGAATGTGCTCGTTAAAATATGACATTTTTCAAAGGTTAATTTCCAAAATTACTCTATTAATCGTAAATAGCTTGTAACATTTCATTAGTAAATAAATAATATGAATAAAAACAGTGAGAAAATAGGTGTGTTGGTAAGCATAACCGAGTCCAGAGAATTACACCAAAGGGACAACGCACCGCATTCGTGCGCATTCAGTGTATACATTTTTGGCGTAAGAACTATTACTGGGATATATATTATAATTTATAAACAAAATATTAGTTAAAGTTCAATTTAACAAAAATAAGACACTTTATTGTCAACAAACGTATAAAACGCTTGTGATACATGACATATTTAGGAAAGAACCAAATATGTAATTCGTTACCAACTATATCAGAGTATTTATTTTCTTGCTGACTTTTAAAAATTTAACTTAGAGAGAGAGAGGGGGGGAGAGGGAGACACACACACACACACACACACACACACGCCGAACCTTCGCTCGCGGTCCTGCCTGTGTTTATGTTTTACGTATGAGCAAGTGGAGAATGATAGTTTTTTTTCCCCTTATGCCAGAATTTATTTACAAAAAAATTGTACAGATAATTATTTTTCTACATTCTAAAGGGATTAACATAACTCTAAAATGTCATGGTCTCCGTAATGCACTGGCTGCAGTATGCTCTAATTTTTTTTCGCACTTGTGAAGTTTTTCCTTATACAGGATGTCTCGACGAGGTAGAAGCGTGGTAAATGAGATCTCTATGCGTGTGTCTTTGCTGAAATTCGTATTGTGGTATAAATATGCATGGCGGACTAGCATCTAGGCAATAAAACTATGTTTTAGTTCGCGTAATTCATGAAGAGTGAATACTATTAACACCTGCTGAATTAGAGGCCGCACACATATACATACACATGTTCGCATGTCACTTTTATCTCTTAATGGAGCGAGCGCACACGAATGTATGAAAATACAGAAATTTTTTTGCCGAAGGTAACTTTTTTTTTTATGATTTTCTACTTGCGGTTGGTGTATCTTTACGCTAGCGTCTCCGTGTATGTATGGAATTTATCCTGCAAAACTTACAATGTGTGCATTATTTAGGCGTATAAAGAGATTTATATGCTGACAGTGGGTGCTAGAAAAATCGCCGCACGTGGAGTAACCACATGGGGGGTTTTTTTTCCCCGCTGCCTAAATTTCCTAATGTACTGATTTTAAACTAAGGAGGAAATGTTTTTAATGATGAGCGTCTCTGCCTGGGTTAGAGGGAATGCATGGGATCCTTCATTGTGGGTATCGCATACATTGAGGGGTAATGAAGAGGCTTTAACTCTGTTTTTGGGTTTTTCGAGCCATGATTACGCATCCGTACTCGACACATAATGTTTCCAAATCCTTAATTTATTATTTTTAATAATTACGTTCGTATACTTAATATACACTGAAGAGCCAAAAAAAAAAAAAACTGGTACGCCTGCCTAATATCGTGTAGGACCCCCCGAGCACGCAGAAGTGCCGCAAGACGACGTGGCATGGACTCGACTAATGTCTGAAGGTATGCAGGAGGCAATTCACACCATGAATCCTGCAGGGCAGTCAACAAATCCAATCTACGCCAATTTGAGAAAGGGTTGCAAGTCTGTCACTTTTAATGATTCTCGTCAGTCGTCGTTTGTCCCGTTCTTTCACGATATTTTTCCGGCCGCAGCGATGTCGAAGATGTAATGTTTTACCGGATTCCCGATATTCACGGTACACTCGTGAAATGGTCGTACGCGGACATCCAAATGTTATCGCTACCTCGGAGATGCTATGTCCCATCTCTCGTGCGCCGACTATAACACCACGTTAAAACTCACTTAAATCTTGATAACCTATCATTGTAGCCATTGTAGCAGCAGTAACCGATCTAGCAACTTTGCCAGACACTTGTTGTCTTATATAGGCGCTGCCGACCGCNCTGCTGACCGCATCGCGTTAGTCTGATTGGTTCCATACCTCTGTTATTTGTATACGCACGCCTATACCTGTTTTTTTGGCTCTTCAGTGTATGTATGTATGTATATATATATATATATATATATATATATATATATATATATATATATACACACACACAGATTGATACACCTAAGGTAACATACNAATACTTTTTCTTCACCAACGGTGTTTTTTTTAAACTTACGTGAGTAGGACATAACTCGAGATAAAATTTAAATCTCTATATTGTTTAAAACACATTTAATAGTCACACACATTACCATATTATTATTATTCTGCATAATACAAGGAATATTTGTTTTACGCGTGTTCCTTCTCTGAGTCTTGAAGAGCGTTACACGCGTAATATATATTTTTTAATGTACAATTGGTTCCTCATAGATTTTTTTTATGTACCACGGGTTATCCATAACTCCACAATCTTAGTTGCACGGGGCACAGCAATATCCTTGATTTCTGCACTCGTTAAGTCTTTAGTCGTACGTCTCGACGAGGTTTCGAGACGATGGGCAGCGGCAATGCTTGTGTAGGTCTACAAAGTTCGTTCCGATGGGGCACGCATTGCGAATCGCCGACTCTTGGAAATATGGAAGAGTCCAGCTTTGCCGGAATTTCCACGTACGTAATATTCCTCTCGTCCCGCCTTATCCCGCGCGTTTCGTACGTCTGTAGGCGGGCGGTACGTCTGTTGCATGGTGCTGCCATGGACACGGCGGTAAACAAGTGAAAACTTTGGTTTTCTCGTCTTCGGCACTGTACGAGATGGCAATCTGCTTGATGGTGTACGAGTCCAACGAGTGAAAACCTTGGATGTTAAAAACATTTTTTTTTTTCACTGTATGTGTTTTTTTGTTATATGAAAAAAAATTTCTGTTCCCATTCATCCATCGAGTTTCAAATTTTTTTTGCAGTCATTTAAAACTTTGACTAGGTCCACACACATCGGGCACCTGTGTTCTNAATTTTTTTGCAGTCATTTAAAACTTTGACTAGGTCCACACACATCGGGCACCTGTGTTCTGGGTTGGTTTCCACGCCGGGTAGTGCTTGCCAGTAAATTTCTTGAAGGAGAACATTTTCCACGGGTACAGCTTGATAGTAGATAACTTGCACGCGGACCTCGTATTCTACGGGGAGGGCGTCTTCCACGGGCGCAGATGACGCGAGGGCTGCTGCTCGACGGGCCTTGCACCAACCCCTGTGATGCGGCGTGTTGGTAACCGAAGTGGTGCAGCCCTCGAAACACTCCTTGCACCGGAGGCAGTCCCTTATGTCTTCGTCATGTTGCAGGTAGGCAGGCAAATACTTGAATGCGGTCGAAATTTCGTATGATGCGTAGACCAGGTGAAATTATTTCTGCAGATACAGTAACTCTTCCCGTTTGACCAAGGCAAAAAGCGAGCGCACCCATCCAAATGCCAAAATGGCCGAAAGGATTTCATGGCCGCTCGGACAACATGCGTACATTTCTAAGAGCAAGNGCGTCTTATAAAGAGTTTTTAAGGGGGAAGTAATAGTCCTCACTCGCGATTAAAGTAGGCCGCCGATTGGTCGGAACGAAGGTTTCCGAAAACGCACAAGCAATTAGCCAATCCAAGAGATTGTCACGTGACGTTGTTAGCCAATGAGAATCAGGTGTGGGGGTGGAGGCCTGTTGACTAATAGGCCGAACTAAGAGTTGAATAATTGGTGGATGGGGTAATGAGGGTGGGGCAATTAGCCAATGAGAAACAGGGGTGGAGGGGAACCGACTTATTGGGCGAACGAAGGTTTCCGAAAACACCGAGTAATTAGCAAATGAGAAACATTGGCGGAGCAATCAAATATATTGGAAGGGGGTGGGCAGTTAGCCAGTGAGAATTAGGGATGGGGCAATTTGTCAATTAAATATATAGGAAGGGGTAGTGGTGGGGGTCGGTCGTCTGCTGAGCGCGTTGCTGGGGACAGCACCAGCAATGTAAAACAAATGACAAACGAGCAAACCAAGATGACGGTCGAACAAATGTGAGATACAAGTTTCAGTAATGTATAACAAAATGACAAACTAAATAAACAATATGGCGGACGGTATCTGTGACGCCTACCAAAATGGTGGATTGCATCGATCAAGATGGCGGACGGCTGCTCCTACCAATATGGCGGACTGGACCGACCAAAATGGCGGACGGCTGCACCTACCACGATGGCGGATGGTGGCTGTGACGCCTACCAAGATGCTGGACTGCACCTATCAATATGTTGGAATGAGCATGGGTGGAGGGTGG
Source organism: Clitarchus hookeri (assembly GCA_002778355.1). NCBI lineage: Eukaryota > Metazoa > Arthropoda > Insecta > Phasmatodea > Phasmatidae > Clitarchus > Clitarchus hookeri. The sequence continues at coordinate 211,922 of NQII01004033.1, forward strand.
TGTGGGGGTTCTCCGAAAATAATATTTAATACTTTTTTATAAATGGTTTATTTTTTATTATTTTTTTAATTACTGGGGTCAAATGTCAAAGTTTAAGGTCACCTACATCCAAGATGGACTCCGGATAACTGGAATAACAGAGCACGAATAGCTCCGATGCTCCGATCCCAGATTCCGATGTGCCAAAGTCCCCATAATTCCTCTACTTACGTTTGCCACAAAAACTATTTTTGTTTGATCTAAACTGGGTGAATCACCCGCGTCTATTTTTCTGTACCTATGGAACCCGCACACAATACTACCCATCTAACAAAACATCTCCTCTGCTGTAAAATAATTCTCTCTTGTGCAACCGAGTCCCGTGCCATATACGTTACGACGCCTCGTCTGTTAGCTGAACATTCGACGCCGTTATCAGACTGAACCAATCGGCGGAGCGAAGAATAGTGAATCGCTATCAAACAACACGTGCGCGTTGATTCCTGTTCGTCAATACAGTCAGCGGTGACTGTATTTTTATGTGACATGAAGAAACGCATTGGCTCGAAGCGAGGCAGATGTGTGTTACAAAGGACGCAACTGTCCCGCACCAACGTGTTCGGTAAGCATCCCAATAATCTGCTTCAACACATTAAACGGATGTGCATTCTTTGAAAAGTGACTGCTTCTCAACGCATTGCTGACATAACACCATCCTTCACCGCTTCCTGTACTGACGGCAACGAATCAACGCGCACGTGGTGTTCCGCTACGATTGATGTTATGTTAGATGGGTAGTATTGTGTGCGGGTTTCGTAGATACGGATAAATAGGCGCGGGTGACTCATCCGTTTTATTAATTGCAACGGTAACCTTGCATTCTTGCAGCAATATTTCAGGAGTATCCTATGTGGAAAATTCAGTTAATGTATTTTGAAGGTTAAACAATTAGGTCGATAATAGCCTATAAAAAATGGGGTTTTCGTAACCTAGAATTTAGAAAGTCTCCTTAGATACTAAAAACTGTAATGAACGAAAGAAAAGTTTTGTTATCACTTAACCCTTTTCTTTGGCATAGAGAAACATTAGTTACTATAAATAAAAAGAGCTATAGGAAATTTTTTCTTTGCTATAAAGAAAATGAATATTGCCATAAAACAGAAACGTATTAAAAACATGTATTGACAACAAACCTAAGTTTATTTAACGTTCCCTTTGAATTAAAGCAAATTTGTTTTACGTAAACAAAAAAGCGTTAAATAAATGCTTCTCTTTCCGAGACAGAATGTAGGGCGAGCGGATGTCTAAGGACGCACATGAAACCAACATTAGTAAGCAGTCTACCTTGGTGCGGAGTTATAACGCGAAACGATAGCGCCACAACGTCAAACAATGCAGCCTGTTGGGCTATTTTATGTAGAAATGAAAATTGTTGTGTTAAGTTTTGGGAAGAACTGCAACAAGACAATACTGGAAGTGTTTCCAGTGGGACGGGTAAGCGGGATGGAGGTGAGATGAAACATTGTCAAACACGGAGATGAGCTAGTAGGCCGCAGAAAGAAAAAGAAGAGGAGAAGAGGCACATCAGAGGCTACACACGCCCAAGAGTGAAGAGAAAAACAAACATTTCACGGAGATGGTGATGGACGAGTTCTTAATGCATGTAAATGATCGACGAGAGTAAGAAGTAAAATTGGGAAGAGATTATCAGTTCACTGTTAAGTGGATTTCACACATGCGTCCATCAGTCAGAGCGTATTGAACATGTAATACAAATTTTCTGCGTAATTTGTTTACGTATTTTCTACGAGAGTTCGTTCACGACGTAAGTTAATGTAATACAATGCACTAAACACAGAATAATTTCTACGTCGTGTTTTCATTAAACTGCTATGATAGATGTTTTATTCTGAATTAATTAATTATTTTAATAATTTTTTTAAATTTTATTATATTTAACTTTTAGTGCCATCTATTAAGCATATTCCAAGGCTAGTAGTATTTCTGTATAACAAGCCAGTAGAACTAACCTTCTGATTTCCCTATTAATCTTTATGTTAATAAATATAATTAATTATAAATATGCATATACACGCACCTATGCATGCATATAGCTAGACTTATATGGGTAGAAGTGTGTGAATCCATATTTCTCCTAATATGTTTGTGCAGGTAGGTGAAAATGGGGGAATTCCTAACAACAGCCGCTAGGTACTTTGTGGTGTCAGATTGTCGGGTATAAAACGCGTTTATGAAACCGCGACACTCGACCGTTATTTGTTTGTGTGTGTTTGTTTCCCTTGGGCTGTTGATGGTTGACTGAATACGCACAGAAACGGACACAATGGCAAACGATCGAATAGCATAAATGCTGCTGATGTTTGCATAACAAAAATAATTCAGCCTTTGCGACGGAGTTACTGCACCTCATTTCCTAGACAGAGTGAAAGAATTTGTTCTGATCAGAAAAAAAAAATGCTTGAATAGTTGTAACCAAAGATAGATTTTTTGCAACAAAATATATTTATTTAAAATTTATATTGTACTAACAAAGAGTTCGGTTATTTTGTCTTTATGTTTTTGTTTTAATTTCTACTTATTTATACCTGCTGACTACTCTGGTAACCTTATCATTTGAAATTATTTACAAATTATCTAAACTTAAAAATGGGAACTGGTTTATGATTCATCCTACAGACTTCGTATTGTAAGCTAGCGATCTAAAGAAGTTTGCTGACTTCTGGAAAACTAGTTTTTTTTTTTCAGTACTATTCTCTCCCCGTCCCCACACCCCTCCCCCAGCCATTGAACTACACACACCACACTCCTTTATTCAAATAAAATATTTTGCTTATTCAGTTAAACCATCTTTCTTCGTGTTCTTTTCCCGATGTTCCTAGGGGCCGCGGTGGCTGGGCGGTTACAGTGCTCGCCTCCCACCAAGGCGAACCGGTTTCAATCCCCGGCTGGGCCACTCCCGGATTTTCACATTTTCGTGAATCGTGCCGGACAAAGCCGCTGGTCGGCGGTTTTTCTCGGAGATCTCCCGTTTCCCCCGCCCTTGCATTCCGGTGCTGCTCCATTCTCACCTAATTTAGACTTTGTAGGCTCTCAAGGCCCCGCTTTTAATAGCCGCCCAAGTCTCTCACCTCAACCCGAGGTTCCTACACAAATTCATTAGATCATTAGGCCAGTTGTTATTATTTTGAAAAAGGTTTTATTTTATTTTAATGATGGCTTTACACGTCCAGTATTGGGACGCAGAATAGACTTGTATACAGAAGTGAAATTGCGTGGCGGCTCCTTTGATGTAGATATACCCATCCGCTGAATGGCTACGCGAGGCTCTGGAGCGACACTTGCGTCCGATTGGCTACTGCACTGACAAAAAGATTTTGTTGATTCAAACAAAGTTTGTTTGGCTTAAACAAATTAATTGTTTGTGTAGGGATAATGAAATATTTTGTTGTTGAAACCAAATTACATTGTTCTTATTTGGTTGGCGCAACTAAAAATTTGTTTGGCTCTACGTTCATCAAACAGTTCCGGTAATAAATAAACAAAAGTTCGAAGCCCGAACGATATTAGAACCCAGATCAGCTGTGCCCGAGCACTGTGCCTTAGCAGCCCCAGCTCAAGGGACTGCTAATGAAATCGGAATGTTTTTAAATACATTACAAATACTGGACAACCTGCGCAAATAAATATTTCAAGTTTTACGGCTTTAAATTTTAGTTTCTTGTTGAACTTGTTTTATTAGGCTTCTTATTCCATTATTAAGCATCAATAGGTGCACAACCAAACGCTGTTGCTATCCGAATTGTCACACAAAACACTAACAAACTCTCGAAATGAATTTTCGAACGAAAGCAATAAAATGAGTGGCCAAACAATATATACAGTTGACTCAACCAAATATTTTGTTGACAGTCTAATTTATTTTGGTCCAACGCAGAGGTTTTGTTAGTCCAAACGAGTATTTTGCTAGATGAACAAATTTAATGTTATTGTTTTCAAGTTTCTTTTTCTCAACAAAACATTTTGTTGGGGCAACAAAATATATATTTTTGCCGTATACAAACTGTTGAGGTTTGTGGGTTTCTTCTGTAATAAAACTTAGTATAAACGTTTTATTCACAACACTATAACAATGATACAGCAAGAAAGACACTATTGTACTAAAAATGGCGCCGCCTAGTGACAGTTTTACGAACCACACAGGTGACAATTATGCCAACTAAACAATTTGTTTTTCAAACAATGCAAAATGTTAAACTTTTATATTTAATACAAACAAATATTTGGTGGGCTGTTATCTATCTGAGTGTGCACGTCATGAAACGCTCCTGGTTGGCTGGGTTACCGGCTTGCGAGTAAGTAACCACGTGCTGGTCAGTGGACGGCGTTACATGCTGCAGGCAAGTGCGGGCGACTGGCTGCTTACCTTCTGTGTTCTTAGGCTGTTCGCGGTAATCTGAGATCTTCTGAAATCACTCTTTGAAAAGTGTCGCTGCCACCACCAATCATGCGCCAAGTTAAGTTGGTAACGACACGAAGAAGTTAGTCCCGTGTCTTGACGTTCAATTAAAATTGTTGGATAAATATTTCTGAGAATTGAAATTATTTTGTTTTCTGTTCTTTTTAATAGACTACATACAAATATAAGAATAAGCAAATTTGTAGAAAAATTGCTTCTAATAATATTGCAGTTTCACCTGGCCGACGCATGAATAAAGTGATAAGTCCCACGACAATGGTAATTTTACATACGGTGGAAGAATAAGCAATGTGCATAAAAGTAGATCTTTAGCTATAGCTTTCAAAGGTGCTCAATTTATCTGGGACAGTCTATGATCTCATGTCAGAAACTTCATAAAAATTCAAATTGCAAAGGTTAGGACTTACAAAACCATTTTTGATTACTTTTTTCCCAAAACTTATCTACTTACAAAGCACTTTGATGTGCTTGTTACAAATTGTCTGTGCTATGACGCTGTTCGCAGGGAACACTGGTGCAAATGTCGAGTAGTCANTTTTTCCCCAAAACTTATCTACTTACAAAGCACTTTGATGTGCTTGTTACAAATTGTCTGTGCTATGACGCTGTTCGCAGGGAACACTGGTGCAAATGTCGAGTAGTCAAGACCTGTCCATAATCACAACCGAACCACACCGTCATTAATAAAGTCCCGTCTCATCTCGGGAGCCTCTTCTCCAGTTCCCAAACTTTCCAAGGACTTCCAGGTAATCCATCTTCCGATGTCACCGGGTGGTCAACAACCTTCCAGTTCATCGTCGTTCAGTGGGGAGATTTAATTTATTGTCATGACTTGCGGGTTTGTGCGTTACCCAGCCTGATTAAAATTGCCGCAGATGTAAGACTACGCCTGACGACGTCTCTTGAAGGCGATTTTTAGGTACACAACACTCCTGCAAAAACATAAAACTCATCAGGTAAACGCGTATGTTGTGAATGAGTGGAAAGATTTGGGCGGCTCTTAACAGCGAGGTTTTGAGAGCCGCTGAGGGTGAATGAGGCGAGTATGGAGCAGCACCGGAACGAAAGGGCGGGGGAAACAGGAGATCCCCGAGAAAACCCGCTGACCAGCGGCATCGTCCGGCACGATTCCCACGTGTGAAAATCCGGGAGTGACCCAGCCGGGGATTGAATTCGGTTCAGCTTGGTGGGAGGCGAGCAGGCTAACCGCTCATCCACCGCGGTCCCGCGCATGTTGTACAGTCGGAGCAGTACTCCATTGCAAGCCACTCTCTTTCCACCTCGATGAGAAAGAATGTTACAGCCGTATTCTTGAACACTGCCTGCTGCTGAAGAAACTGTCAAGATTGTCTCTGGACAAATGGCAGGAGTTTGCTAGGTGCGGTAAAACGTGTCTTGCTGATACGAGGTTAGTCTTCTCGAAAAATGTGAAATATCTTAACGGTTTTTATCTGCTCAGTGTCCATGTCTACGATGGAACACATGTTGCATATGAAGGGCACTTATGGCCGTTACTGCGCACAGCAAGGAGTCAGTCTTGGGGGTAGGCTCCTAACCGATTTGCTGTAGTTTCTGCAACTCTTCTTTATGAGTGATTATTGCTGATATAGACTTTCCACGGTAAACCGAGCACTTTACAAAGCCCTGATTAGCATCTACTTGTATGGATGTTGTGTATTCTTCCACCATATGTGAAATCAACATTGCCATGGGTTTGATAACTTTACTCATGCGTCAGTCAAATGAAACTATAAAATTATTTGGAAAGTAGATATTTTACAAATTTTCTTATTGTTACACTTACATGCACAAAACAAACAGAGAGCAAAATTAATTTTTTTAGTATTGACAAATGTTACCAAACACTCGGGGCAACGTTGAGACATGGAACTACTTTCCTCCGTCGTTACCAACAACTGGGCGCACGCCACCTTGTTTGCCGGTTTAAATACACGCAGGAAGAAGCAGTTTGCATTTTTCAAAGGTTGGTTTAAAAAATGCACGTTCGATACGAGTACAGCGCACACCATAATATTACATGATCGCAACTATTGATCTCGCAGATTAATTCGAGACCGAGAGGGTGAACCCTTTCATTCCCGCTGTAGACAATTGTTGACGTGTTGCGGAGGAAGGTCATGGTTTACCGGTGCTCTATATTGCGAGGCTCGCTGACCACAAATCTTCCCTGCGATTCGTAAACCGCGTGACTGCTCTACATTGTGACTGGTTCGCATTACTGATCGCTAGGACCGCCTGTTGTTCGCGGAGAGATGCCACCACTAGTTCTACTCCAAAACACGTTAGTTCGGAACCAATACCGTCGTTGGATGGTTCTAACTCGCGCTCGTATAAAGTGTCTGCTGGCCAATCGCGGACGTTCAGTGTCGGGGTAACTTTATTCTAATTGGTCCAGTCGAGTATAAAATGCAGACACGCGGCAAACAGCCGAATTAAATTTGCAAGTATCTGCACGTAGAGGTCGAGGTCTAGCCAAAGCACTGTAGGGTCGTCCAGCTTCTTTGATTGGCTAAAAAAATGTTCTGGCCCATGTTAACCGTTTGCTCACGAATCACGATGGTTCAGTGCCGGAGGTACTTAGTCCTGAGTGGCTTGGTCAAAGACGGACACGGCACCAGCAGCCAATGGAAGTATAAAAACAGCTGAGGTGTGTGTATAGTATTGAAGTCTACTGTTTTTTCCGATTGTTACGCGAAAAGTCACTGGCCCTACTCATCACCGAACACAGAGCCTACAGTTTGCTGGCTGTGAAAAAAAAAAGAAGTAATTTGACAGTGTACGTACAGCACGCATCAAAATATGTCTTATTTCCAACACCAGTAACCGAAAATCAATGTGGGTATGAAATGGTTAACACTGTGGAATCGGTTTACCAGAGATAAAGACAAGCTCGAAGTGAGGCGCTTATTTACACCATTGCAGGAACGCCATATTCTATTGGTCTCTGTTCTGTCTAACATCCGTTCTATTGGTCAACACCGCATAAAACTTTCGTTACTAGCCGTATGTCAGCCAATGAAATGTGTAGTTGGCAGTTTACCAATCAAATGGTCTTTCGTGTTGAACAGTATTTACAGACCATCGTGTTCATTTCACAAACTGTAGAAAAATGTTTTTTTTTGCGAAAATTTTCTTTAACGCTATGTTGTTTCCTGGTTAAATTATTATAAAGATAAGGAAACATAATAACTACATGCAGGCATAAATTTTATATTTAAATATTTATATTAGTTTTGCTTGAGCCACCCTCGGGCATAGTCTTCAACGTGTTAAAATACCGCGGNGCGAAAATTTTCTTTAACGCTATGTTGTTTCCTGGTTAAATTATTATAAAGATAAGGAAACATAATAACTACATGCAGGCATAATTTTTATATTTAAATATTTATATTAGTTTTGCTTGAGCCACCCTCGGGCATAGTCTTCAACGTGTTAAAATACCGCGGGCTGCGAGCGACGCGAGAGCAGATATGAAAGTGGCCGGCCAGGTCCCCGGACGCGGAGAGAGAGAGATGGGGAGGGCGAGCCGGCCGGCGACAGTGGCGCGGCGTAACGGCGCTCGAGAGCGGTCCGCACGACGCCCGCGATCGAGACGAACACCGTTATGTGGCCTGGAAACTCGGAGCGTGCCAGTTGGCCGGCTGGCCTCGCCGACTGCAACCTTCGCCCGCGAGCTCGCTCACCTCTGACCATCACGTGACTACTCACGTGATCTCGGCGCATTCAGATGGCCCGGCTCCCTTTCATTGCAAACTACAGCTTGTTCCTGGTAAACTGAGCACTGCCCTGCTAAGGTTGCTTCTACTCAGGTTGGGAAGATCAATGTTAACATTTTCGCCACTAGGTAAGCGCTACTGTCCCATGTGTACCACATTTAAGGTACTCTCTAAATTAAAAACAGGATAATTGCAATAATCATAAATCAAATATAAAATAACTTCGTAACTAAGTAAATCTTTCTCTTTTATTATTCACGTAGTTTAAAATTTTAATTGAAAGTTACTTTTTGGAACACTGCAACTTAACGGCGCAAATTTCCCCCATGCCGAACTCTCCCATAAGAAATCTCGTTTTGTTCCTAACCTGAGTAGAATAAACCTCAGCCCTGCTTAAGAGTCCACATCACCCGCCATATTTAATTTTTTATTTATTTATTTCTGATTTAAATGTAGGATATATTAAAAAATACGACATTAGAAGCTTAGCTAATTACCCCACCCATCATTACGGACATAAAATGCCCACTATTAACACATTATTAATGCAAAAATTAACTTAACACAAAATCTTATATCTAAATTCGTTCTCGTCTTTTAAAGACAACCAGGGAGTAATTATTAACAATCGTGTACAAAAAATCACAGAAACATGAAATGTAAATTTTCCGTAATAATACGTTTTCAGTAATGTCCCCAACTCTTCTGTTATGACACTAAAACGAATAATTTCTGTATAAGGGGTGGTAGAGTCTCTTAAGAGGACTATGCAGCTGCCCATTCAAGGTCAATAAGCGAGGGAGCATTTCGGGCGACACTAACACGTACCCCTAACTCCTCATCGCCCCTACGATCAAGGCGTGCAATATTTCCGTCGTGATGCTGTACTGTGCAGGTGTGACTTTATTACTCGCGATGAAAGTCAAGATTAGACTACGTTTTTATAGTCGTACTTTTCTCTTACTGCTTAAGGAATCACCATATGCAAGCTTTACAAATACTATATTAAACCATTTTCACGATTTATTACCCCCATGAATACACTTAATACGATAAAAGTAAAAATATAGGAAAGTAGATTGGTTTTTTTTTTTCTGGCAAAAAGTTGTATTTCCAGAACTTTTATTTAGCGAGATACGCGTATTCGCGCAACAACAATTTCACAGGAAATGTTTCAGTGCATAGGCTATATTTTTTCCGCATGTGCTGCATCAGCTGACGTTCGCAGCAGGTCAACTTGAATCGCGTCTGGCTGGGCGGCGTTTAAAAACGATTACTCTGTGAGTAAACTTTCCTCTTTGGCTGTCCCAAAACATTTTGATTAAATGTTTTACTCGCTCTTGGCAGCGTCCCAAAACGGCAGAGTAATTACTCTGAGCATCTTTCCAGAGTGAAACTTTTTACACGGACTATTTCAGCAAGTAACGAAGAGTAAACTGAAAATGGCGTACAGTTTAGTAGAATTAAACAAACTGAAAATAAATGTAGACATTCTGATTAGACACATACGGGAAAATTAAAAATTACAAGTGATAAAATTCGTATTTTTGTTTAACAGTTAACCTCTGTGAAGTTTGCGTTTTTAGACGCAGTGTTTATGATTAATTTATGGTAGGTAAAACTGTTGGTGTATATAACTTATTTTTTGGAAAAGAAATAATTTGGGAAAGTGATATATATATTTTCATACTTACATTGGTTGTTTAATCAGTGCATATTTGTAAACACAGCGTGCTATTTACCTCATACTCGTTCCAAAACCACGTTTACTCTTGCTGTTACTCTCTGTGACTTTGCTGTACTGTCGGAGTAACGTTTTGCATGGCCTTAGCTGCAAAGTGAACTGCAGCTGGACATGAAAGAGGCAGGAGTGTTCGTGTGCTAACACCGACGCGCCATCTGTCGGAGCAGACTTTCGCGAACTGTTGTCAATGCCACGGCGGATACGAAGGAATACTTTCACCCGCCGACGTCACCTGCGAAGGCGGCTACAGCTGTGGTCTCCGTGTGCTGTGTAAACAGTTCAGTGTCTCCAAACAAACATGGCCACCCGGGTGTAAAATCCTGCCATTAAAGACTTTCCGAGAACCAGCCGTCCTACGTGGTGCGACAAACCTGGAAGGTAACGAGACAGTTTGATTGCGAGAGTATTCAGTGGCGTAACCGTTATTATGGGGTGGATAGGGGGAGGTGGCAGGGTAAACATATATACACATATCTTTCATGAATTCAGTGAAGGGCTTCAGAATGAGAGTAAATTGTTAAGAAAAAGTTTTCTGTTGACCGAGGTTGTTGAAATATTGTGTACATTCTATAAAGAATTGTTGTAATATAATTGTGATATTTATATGTACGCATTTTCTTCTGGGTTATAGATATTTCGCTATCTTTGATGCAGCATGTAATTTAGGTTCTTATCGCAACAAAATTAAATTTGTAAGAGGAAAAATATCTTAAGAAGGGCACCTTAAGGCTTGTTTCTCCCCACCCTTCCTAGGGGCGCCTAGAGGTGTGTCCCCTCCTTAAGTAGGAGACGTTTTTCTCCAGTGAGTGAGTTTGAGTCCCGCAGAAGATATTCTGCACGTTTGACAAATTGAAGAAAGAAAGCGACAATGGGGACATTGAAACGCGTGCTCAATCACCTATCTTCTAAACACGAGGCGATGAGTTGACACGTGACCTTGAGCAGCGAACAATCACGATTCTTGTAGTGTAATCCTGCCATGGCATGACTCGGTAATACAGGCAAATGTATATGATCCATTCACGGTAGCTTCGCACTTTTCTGAAGCCCTGCTAAAGTTCTAAGCACTGCTAAAGTTCTAAGCCCTGCTAAAGTTCTACTCCCAGGACTTTCCTCCGCTTCTTGCTAACCAAGCTGAACTAAGCCTGGAAAATTACACCAATGAACAACGCAGCGAATTCGTGCGCACTCAGTTGTAATAATATTTTGCATGCGAACTACTTCTTACTAGGCACTACCAACACACATGTTCTCTCACTATTTTTATTAATATTGATTATAAATGAAGTAATTTAGTTTATAAATGAAATATAGGCAAATATTCGATTTAACGAAAAATAAGATACTTTCATATTAACAGAGATACTTAACATTTTTAAGAAATAACTAAACACGTCGTACACGGGGTGATTTTTCAAAGATTGATTCAAAAAGTGTAAATAAAAAAACCAGCGAATAGACTATACGATGTGTGTCCTTGCAATACTATTTTAACTCTTTCGAATCCAGTATATAGGCCGACAACTGTGTTTGTAACGCACAGGAATGTTTTGCTGGCATAAGTGCCACAAGGATTTTTTCCAAAAAGGAAGGGGACCGGCACAGGAATTCTTCAGAGAAATGTGAAATTTACACGTTGGTATTACGCATAATAAATGCAGCAAACATCCTTGAAGCGTTATATACGTTCGAGATATATCGCTAGCTTATTGGTTGCAGCGATCAAATGAGGCCTTCGTACGTAGCAGTTGAATGTCCACTCGCAATACTGCTTCCTGCTTAAATAATAAATACAAAAACAAAAACAAATAGTGAACTAAAATTATTAAAAAAAAGGGAAGAGTTCGGATGCTTCTGCCAACAGGGAGATGACTTTTAGACAAGATACAGTTCAAAGCACTGTGGAGTCTTCTTTCATTGGCCGATACATGTTCTGGTTCTTATCAACTGTTTGCGCACGAGTCACGAAGGTTCGGTGCTGCAGTTCCGAATCCTCAGTGGCTCGGTCAAGTGCGCAAACGATGCTGCGCAGTCAACGGAGGTTTGACAACCGCCGTCTACATGTAGTATTCAAGTCTACTATGGGCTCCGATTTTTTTCGCGAAAAATCTCTAGCTGTATTAATTGTTAATTTTTTTTGTAGTGGATCTCTCATATTTCACAGGAATAATTATTCACTTTC
>NQII01004033.1:224099-253899 GCA_002778355.1 Clitarchus hookeri
CGCACAATCTTGCTGACGGCAATGTTTGCTGGTCCTGCAGGCTTACTCTGTGAGCCACAATCTCTGTGACCTTCACTGTGAGTAACTAATTGATTAACCATGCTGGTGCTCTAGTTTATGAATACTATTGTAATAGCCGGAAACAAAGCCTAAACAGCACTGGTTGTAATTACGAAGCAAGTGATGTGCAGCTTAGTTAAGTGCAGCATGCCTCAAAATATTTATTTTCTGCCACGTCTGGAACCGTAAATTAAACTGGGTTTTTATGGATTGATATATACAGGATATATGTATATACAGGATATATGTATATATACAGGATATGTATACAGGATATATATAAATTCGACCGACAAACTTCGGCTGCCCGTTAATCACGAAAAAAAATACTTTTAAAACATATATATGATCTATGGTATACAGTGAATACTAAGGGCAGTACAAATCTTTTAAGTTGGACTTTGAAGCACTTATTTAGTGCAAATATTGGAGCTAATATTTCAGATGGAGCAATGACTGTCTGGATAATGATTAACTGAACAAAGTTCCTCAAACGCTATTACACCTGTCGCTGTCATCAAAACATTTCATGTAAATAATCACGGCTACTAGTCCTATTTAGAACTAATATTCATGTCGCGGTGGCATATTTAGGATTTAAAAGATAGATCATTACTCCCCATGTCATAGTTAACAAAAATGTTGCTTTGTTAATACCCTAAGCTTCGCCGTTTTCGAGTAATTCGTGTTTTACTTTCAAAATAATATTTATTAATACCTGACAGATGGAGCACGCACAATCCCAATAATACAATGTTGCGACTAATAAAGGGAGCGGAAGATTCCAGGGGGCGTACAGCACAGTGGTGCTGTAATAAACTATTTCTGCAATTACAACATCGAAAATGTATGCCTCCCTCATAATTCATTTTAGAGTAAAGGTCGTTGTTTCAACTCCATTTTTCGTGATTAACCTGCAGCCGAAGTTGGTTCGTCGGTAGATTTAGAGTCAACTTGTATATCTACCGGAATTCTCACACTTATATCTTGCATTGCTTATGCTCTTACAAATATTATACTTCGGGAAACAATTTCGAAAATTACGTACTGTAAGGGTTTCCAGAAAAAATTTAACGCTACAGTTTAATTATTATTAAAGACCTGCAAATTTCGCGTTATTAATTAAGGGCGTTGGCCACGGAAACATGTGTTATTTTATATTTGAACTATATATTGTTCAACTTGTGGGAATTATTTGTGACTAACTTATCCTTGGATAAAATATTTTTAGGCTGCGTGGTTTTTTGCAAAATGTCACGTCACAGCTAAATTTTACTGTTTGCAGACAGTGATGTCGGCAAACATTCGAGAACAGCCGTGGAACGAACGACGTAGCATTTGCGTGAGAACTCACGTACTAGCAGACAAATAATGTGTAGTGTGTGTGACGTTGGCTACCATTCGAGATATTTCGAGAACTCCTAGGAATCGAATACTTGGACTTTCTGAACTCGAATACTCCCATCACTAGTCGAAGGACATATGTGTAAAGCTCTGCACACGTATTTGCGCCATGGGTCAGCGGGCCCCTTCAACTGACCACTACGTTTTTATATCGCGCCTTTGTTGGGCGGAGTGGCGTCACTCGATTGTTGCCAAGACTGTTCAGGAGAAAGGTCCAACCTGCCAGCGGCGGACAAGGATCGATGGCGTAATTTCAGAGGCGTGTCCATGAGATGTTGACTATAGTTGGCACAATAGGAATGCGTGGAACTTGCCGCCATTCTTGCGTGTCGTACCTTCTCCGAACTGCGCGTGCATCGAACAATTACCGACTCCGTGGCCACGCGAAAAAAATACGCCCACGCATTCCTGCTGTCCTTGGATGTCAGATTAGCCAGTTATTCACGAGTATCGCGAATTTATGCTCACTTGCTCTGGCTCGAGAATAAATTTTAAAATTGATTTCTTTAAAAAAAAAAAAACTCCGTTAAATATATCCCTACCATGCAACAACATGTATTTTTGCGTAGACAGTGGGCTAAGACGTCGAAACTGTAAGGTAAAGGCGCCAGTAGTGAGAAATGGCCGATTCTGGTGCAATCGGCTGGCGGGTGAGGAGCTAGGGAGCAGCGGCCGCCATATTGTATTGTATAACCACCGCCATCTTGGATAATGTCACCGCCGCCTTTTTGGATGACTTTGATCTTTGGTAGCCATCTTTTTTCCTGTTACCATCTGGTTTCCTATTGTCATCTTGTTTCTAGAATCTTCCACTTCATTTTGTGTAAGAGAGTATCCCAAAAATAGTATTTGGAGGGCAAAAAGCATATATTATGTGAGATATAATGAAAAGTACTTGTGTTAAAACCAAGATCGGCGATAAAGGTATTTTGCATGATACTCACCCCCATCTTGTAAAATAATTCGTACCAATATTGTATCGAGACTTTAGTTTGAAAAAAAAAAAAGGGGGGGGGGGTCATTTTGCTGTCGTACAATTGCAGGTATATACTTCGTATTCGTAGACTGGGAGAGGCACTGTGTCGTCATAATTTTAGGAACACAATTAATAAAATGAATCAAATAAAATCAGTACATATTCAAAACAATTTTGATGTAATCATATTTTAATTTTAAAACCAGAAGGCATTTTCAGCGGCGGAATGCAAGGGCGGGGGAAGCGGGAGAGCCCCGAGACAACCCGCGGAACAGCGGCAACGTCCGTCAAGTTTCCCACATCCAGCACAGACGATTTAGTGAAGGTCGGGACACAGAATAAAGAAGTATGCTGAGACGAACTGGCGCGGCTGTTGCTTTGATGTGGGCGCACGCATTCCCTGATTGGCTGCGCTAGGCTTAGGGGCGGGCCTTGTGTCTGATTGGCTACTGCGTCCTGCGAAAGGCTCCCTATTGACTGGACTTCCGGCTGGCGAGGACACTACTAGGCGTTGACTGGCGAACTGCGATCCGACATGTTGCTGGCTAGTGACGCCATTTTGGTGGCGTGTGCCGCTGGATGCCGCGGAATAAGCGACGGTTTGTGTACTGCAACACTTATTTGAATAGTGGAAAATATAAATGCAGCGATGCATACATAAGGAAAAGGAGTATGTTGTAAGAAGTGAAAGAAATATAATTTGAAATATTTTCGAACTAACTACAATTTTTCTCACCAGTCCCGTATTTTTATAGCTACGTATTTTACATTTGTTTAGAATCTTGTTAATAACAATTGTTCTTCTACTCTTAGATAAGGGTAATGGATATCACAATAGAAGTGTAAAGATGCTGTACTGCTAAATAGCTAAAACATTTTTTTTTAATATTTCATTTTTTAATAAGGTGGGGAAATTTCAGTTAGGTGTTTTAGAATTTTTTTTGAAATTTTTTGTTATCCTTTGGTCTAGTTTTGACTTGGCAGAAATTACCATCGTTGAAAATGTAGTGAGTACGTGGCGCTCTACTCTGTGTTAGCCCACGTAAATACCGCCTGGAAAGGAACAAGTGGAGTAACAAGACATCTGCTCGTACTGCCAACACGAGCTGCTCACGCTAGTAACAATGGCCTCACTAGCCACCAACATGGCGGAACACCGTTCTCCAATCAGCGCGCGGCGGCTTCATTGGTAGGGATTGGGAAGTTTCGCGAATTTATTTGAGGACAAACTAGACTTCAAACGCATGCCCGTGTCTGCAGTGTTTGCAGTTGGATAACAGTTTATAACACCCCTGTCACACTGTCAACTTTTTCCGTCCAACTGTTTCCAACAAGTTTGGCAAAATAAAGTTGGAAGGTTGCGACCTTGCCGAAACGTCATTATCGCCACCATATTTGTCTGGAAAAGTTGGATAGTTCTAGATTCCGTAAAACATCAGAATCGTGCATGAAAAAATGGCCAATCCTGACATTACGAAACTTAAAAATAACGAACAATAGATGAAAACTAAATAAGGTTAAATAGATAATTAATTTTTATATAAGCTCTTTGAGTGTGAATGCTATTTGACGTTATTAATTTACGATAATATCAAGAACTCAGAGGCGTTAAATTTCATTGTGCTAGAATATATATAATGAATAAAATTTCAAATTAGTGAAGTAGGGAAAATAAATCACATCTGATGCGTTTCTTCCTGTAGTGGACTGCACAGAAACACAAAAGCACTCTTCTCACTTTGAAAATAAATTTTTAATTGGAATTCAGTCTATATCCTCTCAGTAAAAAAAAATTTGACAGTGTGGCACATTTTTCAATATATTCAAGATTATTTGATTCAATATGTTGAATGGAAACATTCGAGGGTCGTATTTCACCTTCAAATTTTATTGTCACGTACGTTTGAAGGCGAAAATTTGACAGTGTGGCACGCCCAGGTGACCTCTGAGTATGGACACCTGATTTTTGCGATAAGATTTTACGACAAGTTATGTTTCAACGCACTATAGTTCAGAACCACTTTTGTGATTGGATCATTTGATTGCCCCGTGTCTGTCTGCCAGCGAATCACGGACGGTCAGTAGCGGAGAAACTTAATATTGATTGGCTTACTCATGTAACAGACAGTTTTCATTCAAGACAAGCGGCCAATAGTCAAATGAAGGCTGCAAGTGTGCACATGAGATATTGAAGTCTAGCCTCTATGTAATATTTTCGTGAAAAACAGGTGGTCCTTCCTCTGAGCTATAGCTGCGCGCGCAGCCTGCCGCAGCCCGATGCCGTGCTAAAAACATTAGTCTCTGTATCATCAGTGGCGCATCTGCCGATACTCGCCGAATATTTTTGTAAAGGCTTTACACGACAAAGAGAGCACTTTTGAAATCAACTTTTGAAAAATGCTATTGCTCCTGCGTACATATGTTTTAACGGTCGCACGGAGCGGTATGCGCCCAGTAAAGTTGGTAATGACGGAGGGAAAGTAGTTCTATGTTTTAACGTTGAATGAAAAGTGTTAGTAAACATTTGTGAAAACAGAAACGATATATTTTGCTGTCTGCTTTTTCTTAACGCATCTGAGTGTGTAGCCTAGCAGATTGGTGAACTATTTACTCTTCTAATAATTTTACAGTTTCACTCGACCGACGCATGGATAAAGAGATCAGCCACATGGCAATGTTAATTTCACATGTGGTGGAAGAATACACTATTTTAATCCACGTAGATCTTAATACTTTCATTCCCACACTAATTTATATTTTCTGTTGTTGCAAATAATAAATTATTTAATCGGTGCTGTACTTAAGCTGACAAAGAACTTGTTTCGTTATCACAGCCAATAAGCTGTAGACTTTGTGTTCGGTGATCAGGGATATGAACCAGTCACAACGCAGAACAGCAGCGACGATTACTTGTCTGTCATCCACAGGGAAGATCATAGCACACTTGAGTCTCGCGGGGTACAGAAGTGGTCAAACATACTCTCCTTGCGCAACATGTAAACAACTGTCTACGCTGGGAATGTAAGGGTTAAGCAGGGCTTTCAGAAGTGTTCAGTTAACTGTGAACAGCCTATAGCAGCCGGGCCGTTACTAATGCCGGCTGGGCCGTGCCGGCGGCCCAAGCGCAGCTATCTAGGGAGACGAACCACACATCGCGGCGTATAGCAGCCGGGCCGTTACTAATGCCGGCGGCCCAAGCGCAGCTATCTAGGGAGGCGAACCACACATCGCGGCGTATAGCAGCCGGGCCGTTACTAATGCCGGCGGCCCAAGCGCAGCTATCTAGGGAGGCGAACCACACATCGCGGCGTATAGCAGCCGGGCCGTTACTAATGCCGGCTGGGCCATGCCGGCGGCCCAAGCGCAGCTATCTAGGGAGGCGAACCACACATCGCGGCGTATAGCAGCCGGGCCGTTACTAATGCCGGCTGGGCCATGCCGGCGGCCCAAGCGCAGCTATCTAGGGAGGCGAACCACACATCGCGGCGTATAGCAGCCGGGCCGTTACTAATGCCGGCTGGGCCATGCCGGCGGCCCAAGCGCAGCTATCTAGGGAGGCGAACCACACATCGCGGCGTATAGCAGCCGGGCCGTTACTAATGCCGGCTGGGCCATGCCGGCGGCCCAAGCGCAGCTATCTAGGGAGGCGAACCACACATCGCGGCGTATAGCAGCCGGGCCGTTACTAATGCCGGCTGGGCCATGCCGGCGGCCCAAGCGCAGCTATCTAGGGAGGCGAACCACACATCGCGGCGTATAGCAGCCGGGCCGTTACTAATGCCGGCTGGGCCATGCCGGCGGCCCAAGCGCAGCTATCTAGGGAGGCGAACCACACATCGCGGCGTATAGCAGCCGGGCCGTTACTAATGCCGGCTGGGCCATGCCGGCGGCCCAAGCGCAGCTATCTAGGGAGGCGAACCACACATCGCGGCGTATAGCAGCCGGGCCGTTACTAATGCCGGCTGGGCCATGCCGGCGGCCCAAGCGCAGCTATCTAGGGAGGCGAACCACACATCGCGGCGTATAGCAGCCGGGCCGTTACTAATGCCGGCTGGGCCATGCCGGCGGCCCAAGCGCATCTATCTAGGGAGGCGAACCACACATCGCGGCGCTTAAAAACAGTTCGTTTAAAACGCGAAATTTTCCTGCCCATATTAATTGGTCGGCGAACAGCCCAGCCAACAAGGCAGTGGCCTATCAGTAGGGACGTGCAAAATTGGCGTTATTATTTGGGGTCAGACTGAACTTCACAGTACTGTATGCACTACAGCTGACTTCGTTTCTCCATTGGCTGCTGCATGATGTCAATTCACTCCCTTTCTGAGCGACCTGCGCGCAACTGGGGCACACAACTGTGAATTGTTCATTGATTGGCGCAGCGTAAACAGGGGCGTGTCAAATAAAGTATGGTCCAATGACAGACGTATTGCAAATGTACGTATGTTTAAAGTTTAACGTGTCCATAAATAAAACCGCGAATTCTGCAGGTCTGAGTAGGGTCTAGAAAATTCCGCGAATTCAGTTTAGGATAAGCTAGACTTCAAACACATTAACGTTTCTGTCATGTTTGCAATTGGACCACAATTAGTTAAGACGCCCCCGGGTGAACAACATAATAGCAGACCTACAAGGACACATGCACTGAATCACGCTCCACCTGGTCTGAAGTAAAACTGGCTACACACTGAGGCAGCAGCTAATGCACAGAAAGCTGAATCACGCTCCACCTGGTCTGAAGTAAAACTGGCTACACACTGAGGCAGCAGCTAATGCACAGAAAGCTGAATCACGCTCCACCTGGTCTGAAGTAAAACTGGCTACACACTGAGGCAGCAGCTAATGCACAGAAAGCTGAATCACGCTCCACCTGGTCTGAAGTAAAACTGGCTACACACTGAGGCAGCAGCTAATGCACAGAAAGCTGAATCTCGAATATATATAGGACAGTAGAGTCCAGACTAGTGATCTTGTCCCGGGGGGGGATCCCAGATCATCTCGTCTCAGGCACAGTTTTGACAGCTGTTGGTGCAGTTACGTCAGCATTTACACTTCGCTTCGCCGTCGCTCACGTTGTTTCCAATGCGGGCTGTCGCATTCACGAGCAGCTGGCCACGTGCCCTCGCCGGACTCGCGTTGGCACAGTCTGGCCGAAACTTTCGCGTCTGCGTCTGAAATGTCACTAAATAATTTATCTAACACTTTGAGGACGATAAAGATTTATTGGTATAGAGACCTTCAAAATTCGTTGTTGAGAGATTTGGGTGGCTCTTATCAACGAGGTCTTGAGAGCCGTTGAGGGTGAGATGAGGTGAGAATGGGTCAGCGCCGTCTTGATTGGCTACTGCGTACTGCGAAAGAGTCCCCTATTGGCTGGGTCGGCCGGTCGGCAAGCAAGCTACTACGAGCTGATTGGTGCACAGTGTTCCGACATGATGCTGTCGTGTACGGCTGGAGTTTGTGGTTTGAAAACCTTTCCTTGGCCACGGGATGTATGTACTCAGTTACATATCATATTTCCCTTTAGGCAAAGCTAAATATCCTTCCCGTATTTCAATGTATATACTAATTTTATTCATTTACTATTATTAGAGGTAGTTAAATTTCACGAAAAGATCTCGAGACAAGTAATATTTCAAAACACTCGGTGGTCGTTTACCTTCCTCGATTGGCTACTTTATGTCTTAGAACATGTTAACTTTAAGTACTTTAAGTTTAAGTTGTTGAATTCTAATTGGCCCGATTAAAAACAGAAATAGCTTCTCATGAAGAGAGCGACGAATGACATATAAAAATTTCTGTTTGTGCTTACAGTATTGAGATCTACCACGTGCTAAAAATTTTTTTCCGCGGAAAATCACTGGCTCTAACTATTGTGTATTTGATCTACATGTTGTTAAACTAAAGTAAAAAATTAAGTGAAAATCACTATTAGCAGAAATTACAATTATCTTCAATTGTATTTATACTCAGGTGCCAAAATAATTTTTAGACCCTAATACAACAACACGGCTGGCTTTTGAACTGCGTTGCAGTGTGTTTGGAATACGCGTTTTTTTCCCCCCTCGAAAATGTTAAACGTTCATCCAAAGCGCTGGTCTACTAAAAGAACGCACTTCAGACGAGGGCTGTTGGGTGCTTTCAAGACGCAAGACGCCACGCTCATTGGAAACACCATTTCCGAGTACTCCGAAATGGTTAAAAACGGCCTTTTCAAAGCGCTGTATCTCAGAATACACGCGTCAGACACACACAAAACTACTCAAGAGCGCTGCACTGAACCTTCCTGTAGACTTTCCACCAATAAGATAATACGGTCACCGCTGTAAGTCCCATAGGTACACGCAGCGTAACGAGAACACTGCACGCCAGTCCAGAGCCTTGCGCTTAGCGGCGATGGCGCATTTGATGTGCGTCGCAGTGTCGGCCTTATCGCTCCCGTGCTTCTCGGCCACAGGTTAGCGGGAGCCTTAAGTGGTTTCCTTCATTTCTGTATGCTTGCCTGTTCTGTGCAACTGACTTCAGACGAACGTGTTTTCCTCGGAGACGTGGTCCTTGTTTGCCGCCGTTTGTACGCCACTGACCCGCTTCCAGCGGCAGGCACTTCTTCACACCCGAGACCTTGATGAGGCTGCAAACCTGTTCTGGCTCCGCCCGCCGACTATCACGCTGTCTCCTGACATTTGACCTTGCGGAAACTGTTCCACACCTGTTGAGTTCCCAGCATGAACAATGTAGACAATCGCCCCCACACCCCAACCCCCTTCCTCCACGACTCTCCTGCCACATCGGACTAACTGTAGGGACCGCGTTACATGATTATTTTTAGCTGGTGGTGCCCCTAGCGGAGACGGAGGTTGTAACAGAGGCTGTTGTTGCCTGGTTGAGAATTTGTTAGTTAGGGAAATCCGTTTTTTTTTTTCGTTCCTGTTAAATATAAATATATAACACCATGGACTTTTTTTTTTAGCAGAAAAATACGTGCTTATTTGTTATTGAAGCCTTTTGTAATATTAATGTATAGCCTCTTCCGTGGAAAGAACAGAAAATTTAACAATTACATTAAAAATGACTGATAAACAAATGGTTATATTTGATTCGATCTATAGAGTTTGAGAGTATCATTTCTCACACTTAAGTTTTCGTTTCAAGTTTATATCTTCAACATTGGCTTCAAAAAACAGAATTTCATTAACATGTACACTGAAAAAAAAAAAAAAAAAAAACACCTGCCTAATATCGTGTAGGGCCCCCNTGCCTAATATCGTGTAGTGCCCCCGCGGGCACGCAGAAGTGCCACAAGACGACGTGGCATGGACTCGACTAATGTCTGAAGGTATGCAGGAGGTAATTCACACCATTAATCCTTCAGGACAGTCCACAAATCCATAGGAGTGCGAGGCGGTGGAGATCTCTTCTGAACAGCACGTTGCAAGGCATCCCAGATATGCTCTATAAAGTTCATGTCTAGTGATTTAGGTGGCCAATGGAAGTGTCTAAAGTCAGAATAGTGTTCCTGGAGCCACTCGGTAGTAACTCTCGACGTGTGGGGTGTCGCATTGTCCTGCTGGAATTGTCCACGACCGTCGGAATGCACAATGGACATGAATGGGTGCAGGTGATCGGACAGGATGCTTACGTATCTGTCATCTGTCAGAATCGTATCTAGACGTATCAGGGGTCCCATTTCACGCCAACTGCACACGCCCCATACTATCACAGAGCCTCCACCAGCTTAAACAGTCCCCTGTTGACATGTAGGGTCCATGGATTCATGAGGATGTCTCCATACCCTTACACGTCCATCCGTCCGATACAATTGGAAACAAGACTCGTCAGACCAGGCAACGTGTTTCCAGTCATCAACAGTTCAATGGCGGTGTTGGCGGGCCCAGGCGAGGAGTAAAGCTTTGTGTTGTGCAGTCAACAACGGTACACGAGTGGGCCTTCGGCTCCGAAAGCCCATATCAATTATGTTCCATTGAATAGTTCGCACGATGGCACTTGTTGATGCCCCAGCATTGAAATATGTGCCAATTTGAGAAAGGGTTGCACGTCTGTCACATTTAATGATTTTCGTCAGTCGTCGTTTGTCCCGTTCGTTCACGATCCTTTTCCGGCCNGATTTTCGTCAGTCGTCGTTTGTCCCGTTCGTTCACGATCTTTTTCCGGCCGTAGCGATGTCGAAGATTTGTTTTACCGGATTCCCGATATTCACGGTACACTCGTGAAATGGTCGTACGCGAACATCCAAATTTTATCGCTACCTCGGAGATGCTATGTCCCATCTCTCGTGCNTAGCGTGTCCTTGTAGCAGCAGTAACCGATCTAGCAACTTTGCCAGACGCGTGTTGTCTTATATAGGCGCTGCCGACCGCATCGCGTTACTTTGATTGGTTATTTGCATACGCACGCCTATATCAGTTTTTTTGGCTCTCCAGTGTATTTCCCTATACCAAATTCTCAACCAGGCAACAGTCTAAAAATCGAGGTTTTGGGAGCCGATGAGGGTGAAGCGAAGTTAGTATAGAGCAGCGCCGGAATGAAGGGGCGGGGAAACGGGAGATCCCGAGAAAACCCGCCGGCAAGAGGCATTGTCCGGCACGATTCCCACATGCGAAAACCCGGGAGTGACCCCGCCAGGAACGGAGTCTTACCACTACACCACCGCGGCCCCTGTTCACTTTAAAGTGATCACTTTTAAATCAACATTTCAAAAAGAATTCACTGCCCGATAACAGCACATGTGTTACCGTACACCCTGCCATGCATGCTCCCAAAGTTGGTAGCGCAATCAACAAAATAGTTCCAAGACTTGACGTTTAATTACAAGTGTTAAGTAAACATTTATGAATACTGAAATTACTACTTTCACTCTCCGTTTTTTGTGTGTGCAAATAAGTGTAATATTAGCAAATTTGTAAAAGATACCGTTTTCTAAAAATGTTACACATTCACTTGACTCAAACAAAAAACAAAAACAAATTTACGAAGGAAAACGTGATGTGGTAAGACAATAGTAGGAATAATTATAAAGAATAGGGAAATGCTGGAGTAGATGAATGTAACAACAAAATCAAATTTAATTTTAATGAACTTATAAAAAGATGTGAAAATTAACGATTGTAAACGAGTAAAAATAAGTGACAAAAATATTAGTTAACCTGTTATCCGAGCGTTTAAATATTGATTCACCAACTTATTTCGTTAAAATGGAGTAAAAAACGTTTTTCAAACATGCACATGTAATAATACTTCAACATAATCTGTATGCCCAAAAATGCAGTTCTCAGATATGTTTTGCCATTTACTTATGAAATTGTATTCTCTATAATCACCGAGCATCTGCCAGTGAAACATATATAATCTTTTAAAATGCTCTGATAAATACTGACTTATCTACTCAGTGCAGAGTAATGTTAGTTTCATTTTCACTTTGCTAAACAATGTCGCACACCATAATATGAACTTAATAACTTCCAAAGCTGCAACAAATAAGCATATCAAATCCCTGAAATAACCATTAGTTCATGGAATTCAACTACAACCTCAAATGTTCCTGTTTCTTGACAAAATATATATGCAAACATACACAACATCACGTTTTACTGGAACAAAATGTAATTGTCATCTAGTTATACCGTGTATATAACGGCCATTTTCGTCGATACTGTGCTACACTCTGAAGTCATCGAAAACTCAAATATTAACAGTAAATTTCCGCAAAACGTTCCGTGAATAAACCAAAGTTTTTAACAGTGGAACTGAGTAGAAAACATTTAAGGGGCGTATAATATATGATTTTGGAAAAATAGATTTTTGGAATTCTTATAACATTAATATTTGGATATTTCTGTTTAATTTGGCGCATCCATCAGCAATGTTGACTGACTATAAGTATTTTTAATACATTTTTATTATGTTACTGCACGTGTAATTGTTTTATATTCGTGAGCACTTTTTCACTTAAAATTAAATAACTCAGGAACTACCTGCTATAGAAGACTGTGGGTTGTCTTAAATGAAAGCGGGAAAGTGCGTTGCAAAGACTGGCTGATACTCAGCGGATAAGTATCACAATGCTGGAGAGCTTTGAGTGGTGTCCCAATTTATAAGTTAATTGTTTCTAGTTGCGATTTCTGAAGGGGGAAAAAACACATTTTAATGCATGCATAAGTTTTCCACTGTCCCAGGAACGGCTTCATTTAGAATTTTGAAATATGTACCACTTATTTATTACGTCATTGTGGTAATGTGAATCTGCAGTGGCAGCGGTAAGGTACGTAATTTCACGATAAAAATTAAAACATATTAAAAAAAACTAAGAAATTACGTTAATTATTTTTAAATTATATCTTGCATTTTACCAATTGCATATTCCTGAGAATACATATCAGTGAGAGTACAAGTATGGATATACATCCTGTAAAAATTGTATTGCATTATCTTGAATCGTTCCAGAGAAAAAGAGATTGAATAAGTTAAATTTAACATTGGCGGTATAGTCATTTCACACTCCCTTTGAACAGATGCCGGAAAGTATTAAATTCGCAAATGCTAAGAACATTATACTTTCGTGCGTTTTGTTTTCTAGCAACATTATGCTGGCTTTCCGTGCACGTAGAAAGTATCCAGATATACTGTACGGTACTGTACAGCACATTGCGATTTAAGGGGGAGATGCTCTTAATTTACAATACAATTTGTTTACTTTATTTGTTCTGGTCCAGTTGTCCCATTAGGAAAGTGTCGCATGTTTAGGCACTAATTACAAGTAATTCGTCTCTATTTACTTCTCGTACTCAAAGCAGTGTAGCAATTTTGCTTCTTCATAAACAAAAAACCAATTTAAAACATTTTTACTATAAACATTATTATAACACAATATGGAAAACTGATGCCCACAGGATAGTATCACATTCAGAAAGGGAACATATTGTTTATGAATATTTCAAAACTAATGACACGCTACAATGGCCAATTCGAATTTTGTCACTTGACAAGACTCTTAGGGAGCTGTAAATAAAGCAAATTTCTTTATGGTTCCTCTCCTTCAACTAAAATTACCACGCTTATTATATTGCCACCTGCGGATTTTTTTGTCATGAAAACGACTACAAATCTGATATTTACCTCTCCAGAAGAGTTCGTTTAAGCCAAATGTACAGGTAAAATAGGTTTAACTTTTAACTATATGCCAAAGATTTTTCTTTAGCATTATTTAATTATCCATCGCATATATTAGAATAATTTATAATTTGTACTAATGCAGGTAGTGTCTTCCCGTTCGGTTTCTATGCTTGTTCTCATATAAAGTTTCTCTTGGCTTTCTTCATATCTTTGAAGTCACGTCAGGTATATCAAAGAAATTCATTTATCTAAAAATGGTTTGTTTCATGGACAGTTACAGCAGTAATTGTCATGGTGTTTGCATGACTTGAATATGCTTCGCAATACAAATATGCTGACAACGCGAAGGTTAACACCAAGAGCGAAGGGCGTGAAATCATTAAAAATACATCCTTAACAAGTAACTTGAAAAGTTGCATAGCAATCGCGAGACGCGACAAGAAGCCGGCGTTGAATCCGCTGCAGAGCTTCCTGAAGAAACTGGCGCTGCGGGTGTTTGCGATAACTTCCACGTCAGCATGGCGCAGCACGCGACAAGACTGTCCGCGCACTAGCAGCGGTGAACGTTCAACCACGCAAACTTGAAGAAGTCCTTTTATTTCTCCAATCCAGTTTGATGTGATGCAAGAGGCGCTCCAACCGGTTGGCAATACCATGAATACGAAACTAGAAAAAAGAGAGAGAGAGAGACTGTTCTGAGAATACTTACTTGGACTAAAATAATGGAATGCAGCATTTGGCACGAGTCTTCCCCACGCCGAGTAATATCATACGACAATTAGCTATCGCGGCGTGACTGTACGTAAACTTAGAAAGTCGTGCGATAATTACAATCCACTAGACACGTTGATATTTAGTATACTTTACTAAGTAAAAATGCTGGGAAAATATCTCACTTTGTTTCGGTTTGTTGGCGTGAGGTTACAGCGTGTATATGCCCGCCCGAACTTACTTTAACTGGTCTTGATGTAATACTGACATTTTGCGACGTAACATTTTAGTTTCGGTGAAGACTGCGCTCCACTTGAGTTCCCAGCTGCATCGTCAACAAACACTTGCAAAGTTCCAATCATTTCAGAAACTCTGCTCGTTTAAACATTTCACATGTTCTTGATATATTGAACATTACCTCCAAAAACACGTAAGCCTTTCAACCTATTTTCATGAAAATTGATGTATGCCATTGCCATCAATCAGATTTTAATAGTTTTTAAGAATCTGACGTATTGTCTAGAAATTATTGGAGGTTACTAAATACGTGTAGTTTATTTACTCCTCGAATGGAATTGTAAACAGCTAATATTTCAATTTCTTTGGGCATTTGCATACGAGTAATAAGGCTTACACGAGAGTAAACGACTTGAAGTTCATCATCGATTACATTGGTTTAAATGATAATGTTAAGATGAGGGATAATATACAAAACAAATGAGTCCTCAGAAGTATCGAAGCAGCGATACCTTTATCGCAGAGCAAGCGTTGTATCGCTTAGACTTCGGAATACTGGGGACAGCTGACCAGAAGTTAACCGAAAAGCTTTTGAAACCATAAAAAAAATATTTCTGCCCAGAAATCCACATACTGTACTTTAAATACATACTGAAGCAAAAACAGTTATTCAAAAATACTAAAATTGTATTTAATGTGTAGCCTTTAAATTGGCGAACCCTGCGATTGGTTTATTTGTGCTTTACAAATCATAGAAACAATTGATGTACTAATGTAGTCTATTCGTGGTAACATCTAACTTTACGGACGCTTTGCTAAAGTCTACTCTCGTGCTACTCTACACTTCCGCTACGTGTAAACAAATAAAGCGAAATATATACTCAATTTAATAACATTGTCAGTAAGAACTCATTGCTAACTATGACGAAATATAAGTGAAATTTGTATTTAGTCTTAATAAAGTAGACTACGTTGACAAACTGAAGCATATAAAATGCTTGTAATATGATAAACAGCCAAACATGTTATATAGAGCTTTATTTTTCAAAGGTTTTATTCAGAAAGTCTGAAATTACGTAAATGTACTACGAGTATAATATATTTGTCTGGCATTTTTACAGAGTCTCTTTG
Organism: Clitarchus hookeri; assembly: GCA_002778355.1. Taxonomy (NCBI): domain Eukaryota; kingdom Metazoa; phylum Arthropoda; class Insecta; order Phasmatodea; family Phasmatidae; genus Clitarchus; species Clitarchus hookeri. The sequence continues at coordinate 239,746 of NQII01004033.1, forward strand.
TCGACGTGCCGAACTATAATGATAAGGGTAGTCGCTAGTAAACAATATTAAACGCGTCAAGGTCATATCTGGCCTTAAGGAAGCATTGAGGTGGCGATGGAAAACAACGTAAACAATCTTCGCGTGTACTCTGCTCAGAACATCAATCGGTGCTGATAGGTAGCGGCAGTTCAGAGCACTGTAGGGTCGCCCAGCTTTTTTTGATTTGCTGAAACATGTTGTGGTCCGTGTGAACTGCTTACGCACGAAGTCGGAGTTACAGAATCCCGAGTGGCTCGGTCAAAAGCGGAGTGAGTGAGTGAGTGAAGGGGTTAGGGCGGCTCTTAATACCGAGCTCTTGAGAGTCGATGAGGCTGAGTGAGGCGAGTACGGAGCGGCGCCGGAATGAAAGGGTGGGGAAACGGGAGATCCCCGAGAAAACCAACCGACCAACGGCATCGTCCGGCACGATCCTCACTTGCGAAAATCCGGTGACCCGACCGGGGATCGAACTTTGGAGGGAGACGAGCAGGCTAACCGCTCAGCCACCGCGGCCCCATCAAATGCGTAAACGACACCATTGTATTGAAGTCTACTGTGAGCTCAGATTTTATGCATAGGGTTTTAATAGAGCAATCTGTGCAGAAAATATACAGCGATGATGCTGTAGTCACAAAAAAAAAAAAGGCTTACGGACAAAAAAATTTTACACTATATATTTTTTGAATAATTTGATGTCAAGTACAAATTTATTCTGTTTTTTTTTTGCAGCCGCAATAACAAATACTACTTAAGTTGTACAATTAAAAAAAATACAAAGTCAACTAATCCCATAGGCTACCGCGTGACACATAAGTAATCATCAGATACCAAGCCATATTTATGAAGAAAAAGGTAAAATATTAACAAATTGTTGCATATTTTTAACATTTTTAAAAATTTATAAAATGTTATTTGGTGATTACACGCAAGTCGAGCAGTAGTCCACGGCATTAGTTTATGTTGTACATTTTTCCATCTGTACAACTTAGTTTAGTATTTGTTATCACGACTGCAACAAACCAGAATAATGTTGTATTTGACATCAAATTATTAGAAAATATGTATATATTTAAATTTTTTTTATTCAAGGAAAATGTCATTACATACAATGCGTACGAGTTAAACAATGTTCTGTACAATTATAAAACTTATTAAATTGTTGGCGTCCGACAGCCTTAATGTTCACGAGAACCGCAGCACTGTTGCCAAACTAACATTCCGAGAACCAATGTGAAAATAAGGCGGCACCACCAGATGTCTTTCCTGGAAGGCGAACGTCTGAGTTCAGGGCGTCTCACACCTTCCTCAGAGATGGCAGGCTAAGTCGGGTTCTCCCTCCGAGGGAAAAACGGACTCCGAACCAATCGAATACAAGGTTCATGTTAAATTATAATCTATGCCTAGATACGATGGTTAGAGATGGTGGGAAATCGCGAAAATGTTTTGAGCCAACACATCTTCTGTAACACTCTAGCTAGTTTATTCTTTCATGATTGGATGAACGAGGTTTTGACTCGGCTAAGTTGTTTCCAGACCAATCACAGACGTTCTGCCTTAATAATCCTCATTGGTCCAGTGTAAAAATGGGTAGTATCTTTATACATGCATGACAGCCAATAAGGAAAGAAAACTGTCGGACATGTGTACAGTATGAAGAATCCTATCAAAGAGTCAACTTCCCCCGCAATAAACCACCATTAACGATGGTTTATTGCGGGGGAGATGGGCTGTTTCCTAGCATTCAACATACTGAGCACATGTCCGACAGTTTCCTTTCCTTATTGGCTGACATACGTGCAATGAAGCTGCTCTCCCATTTCGTTGGGCCAATGAGGGTTCTGATACTCCGGAGCAGAACGTTCGTGATTGGTCTGTAAAGATCTTGGCCGAGTCGAAGTCTTTGTCATTGAATCATGTCGTCCATTCACGGTTACTTACAAATTGTCTGAAACCCAGCTGAGATTCTATTTCCAAGATATTCCTCCGCGGCATGCAAACGAAGCTTAACCTAGTCTAGAAAATTGCACTGAAGGGACAACGCGCCGTATTCGTGCGCACTCAGAGTATTCATATTTTGCATAAGAACTATTTCTTACTAGGTATTACCAACACACTTATTTTCATCACCGTTTTTATTCATACTAATTGTCGATGAAATTAAATTTATAGGAAATTATACATAAAAGTTTAATTTAACCTAAAAATAAGGTACTTTCATGTCAACACAAGTACAAAACGCTTGTGATACATTATATATTAAGGAAATAATCAAACACTCTATACATGGGGTGATTTTACAGAGGTTTTACTCAAATGGGTGAAGAAACCGCAAATAGACTGTAGTGTGTTGTCGAATATATGTTGGTTCATAAAGAATTCCCGTTGTTCCCAGAGTCTCTGTCCATGCAATCGGTTGGTCTGTAATCAAAGGTGGTTCGGCCTTCTCGCCATGAAGGCGTGACGTCTGAGCAATGAAGGCCACCAAGAATCCTTTAATTTCATCTCGAGGAACACACGGTATATCAGAAATATTGTCACGACTCGGCAGATCGCCGACAAAAAAATAAATAAATAAAAGGCGTAGTTGGTGCGAAATCATAAAACACAGCATAATCACCCCAGTTTTCAGCTTGTCGAGTGGCAATTCTCAGGGCCATAAACGGTGCATTAAGTACAAGAACAATGCGAGTTGCTTTTAGGGGGANTACATGATTACTTCTTCACTCTCCTCCCTCCACGCGAAATCATAAAACACAGCATAATCACCCCAGTTTTCAGCTTGTCGAGTGGCAATTCTCAGGGCCATAAACGGTGCATTAAGTACAAGAACAATGCGAGTTGCTTTTAGGGGGAAATCTAAAGGAAAGAATAGTGACATTCGGCGGCTGAAAAAGTTAATTAGTATTTTGAGTCATCATCCGGGAAAACACCGCAGTGACATGTCAAAAAAATGGTTTTTTGTTTTTAAATCTTTGCTTATGTTTTATCCCAGTGTACAGTGCACACTTTCTTACGATTGAGAACAGATTCACAACAAATTCAAACTTCTGAATCATCCCGTCTCCAATGACCTCGCTATAAATGAGACGTTAATCCCTACCTACATCCTACCAGGAGGCGAGAGTTTCTTGCGAAATCACTGTAGTATGCGGTAATGTATTACTGGAAAACTTACGCAGCCACTTTCATCACTAGCCGCAAGTTGCTCTGTGTAGTAAATTCCGTATATATTCCAGCGAACATAATTTTTCAGCTTTCCTCGTTGAGTAGACATAAGAACGCCTGCCAGATTTCGTGGTGATAATTGCTCTGATAGCATTACATGACCGTAACTGAGACATTACGTCATTGGTGTCCAACCATTTTTGTGCAAAGGGCNCGTAACTGAGACATTACGTCATTGGTGTCCAACCATTTTTGTGCAAAGGGCCGCGACCCTTATTGTGGTACTCGTCCACGAACGGCAAGCGTAACAATATCGCAATAACATCAAATACATAGATAAGAACGCATGTCCCAGTTTCTTATTCTAATTACAGGAGATTCCTTACATATCGAATGGAGTTAATGTGGACTCACAATAGTCCGACGNCCCAGTTTCTTATTCTAATTACAGGAGATTCCTTACATATCGAATGGAGTTAATGTGGACTCACAATAGTCCGACGCATCCGTCAGTCCTCCGTCCGTCAGTTGAAAACGATTCGCAACAAGCCATCGTCCGTCAATCTTTCTGTACGGCAAAATTTCAGCGTGACAACCTAACATCGCGATCTTTCTTTAGTTAGAGATATATTTTGGTCGGAAATACATTTTCAAGATAAAAATATTTTAGGGGAATAAGTTTTTTACGCAATAAAAATGTATACTGATTTTTTAAATTTCATTTTAAATTACTGAATCTACTCCCAAAGTTAAATACGCACATTTCCCCCTCGCCCAATGCATTTTATCTCAAAGTGCATATTCACGTCTGAGGAATGTCGTCAGAAGGGGCCGAGGCTCATCCATCCGTCCATCAAAAGCTAAAATTTGGTAAAATTTGACGGATAGACGGATAGAAAAAAAGTTGCCCTCCGATTGGTTGAAGATCACGTGACAGCCGGACGGACAGACTGACGGGTACGACGGACTGGCATGTGATGACATGCCGCTGGTAGGAAACCACAGCATTACATCTGCCCGTTACTTTCGCCCCGTCTCTGTGCTCCAGAATGAAGAACCAGAGGCTGCTCACGAAGTTAGCATCAGCGAGCAAAGCGCAGCGTAATTACATTAAATTATTGTTGCGTATTCAAGCCTGAGCATAATTACCTAGCAGCGCCGGAATGCGAGGGCGGGGGAACGGTAGATCCCCGATAAAACCCGCCGACCAGCGGCATCGTCCCGCACGATTCCCACTTGTAAACATCCGGAGTGAACCGGCGTGTGATTGAACCCTTGGTGATTCGCGGTTATTTCCTACTTTTCTGAAGCCTTGCTTAAGTTCTACTTTCAGGATATTCTTCCGCCCCATGCAAACAAAGCTTAATGCAGTCTAGAAACGGCGCCGCAGGGACAGCGCTCCACATTCGCGTGCACTCACTTCAAAGGCAAGATCCATAGTTCCGGCCGCTAGTGATGGGAAATAAGGCAAGTGCATCAAGTTCCTCGTATTCTCAACATATAGCAGTACTCGTGGAGTTTTCTCTGTTCCATGCGGATGGAGGGAGCGAGGTGTGGGTGACTCAGAGACCAGCTGAGTGTTGTGAGAGAACAAAGGCAGTTTCCCCCAACAGGGTGCCAAGACTGGGACTAGATTCTGTTTGCGACGTGGTCGCCATCGAGGGCCGAGAAAGAACATGACAAATATGAGAAGTGGGGGGGGGGGGATTTTACCTGCTTTCTCCCTTCCCTTCACAAGATTTTTCGCCACAGACCTTCTGAAAGTCGTAAGCCTGCTACGGCATAATGCAGCTGTTTTACGTAGCAGTGGAATGTACATAGGTAATGTAAAACACGAAAAGTAATTTCTATGATTGTATATTTATGACTCTCTTTCACCTATTCCTTACACACAAAGGTGACAAAAGTCATGCAAATATACAGATGGCATATATAATATGCAATATGCAATATACAATATGCAAATATACAGATGGCAGTAGTATCGCGTACAAAATGTATAAATGGGTGGTGCATTGGTTGAGCTTTCATTTGTAGTCAAGTGATTCATGTGAAAAGGTTTCTGACGTGATTATGGCCGCACGACGGGAATTAACAGACTTTGAACGCGGAATGGTAGTTGGAGCTAGGCCCATGGGATATTCCATTTCGGAAATGGTTAGGGAATTCAACATTCCGAGATCCACAGTGTCAAGAGTGTGCCGAGAATACCTAATTTCAGGCATAACCTCCCACCATGGACAACGCAGTGGCCGACCGCCTGCACTTAATGACCGAGACCAACGACGTGTGCGCAGAATGGTCAGTGTTAACAGACAAGCAACACTGCGTGAAATAACCGCAGGAATCAATGTGGGACGTACGACGGACGTGTCCGTTCGGACACTGCGGCGAACTTTGGCTGTACTGGGCTATGCCAGCAGAAGACCGACTCGAGTGCCTTTACTAACAGCACGACATCGCCTGCAGCGCCTCTCCTGGGCTCGTGACCATATCTGTTGGACCCTAGACGACTGGAAAATCGTGGCTTGGTCAGATGAGTCCCGATTTCAGTTGGTAAGAACTGATATTAAGGTTCGAGTGTGGCGCAGACCCCACGAATCCATGGACCCAAGTTGTCAACAAGGAACTTTGCAAGCTGGTGGTGGCTCCATAATGATGTGGGCTGTTTTTACATGGAATGGACTAGGTCCTCTGGTCCATTGACTGGAAAAGGTTATGTTCAGCTACTTTGAGACCACTTGCAGCCATTCATGGACTTCATGTACCCAAACAACGGTGGCATTTTTATGGATGGCAATGCGCCATGNGAGACCACTTGCAGCCATTCATGGACTTCATGTACCCAAACAACGGTGGCATTTTTATGGATGGCAATGCGCCATGTCACCGGTATGTCTATAGAGGCAGCATGGCTCAATATTTCTGCCGGGGACTTCCAACGACTTGTTGAGTCCATGCCACGTCGAGTTGCTGCACTTCGCCGGGCAAAAGGAGGTCCGACACGATATTAGGAGGTATCCCATGACTTTTGTCGACTCAGTGTATAATTACACATGAAACCAGTAGATTTTTGGAAAGCATTTTCATAGCATTTGTTACGTGAAGGTAAGCATATAATCACATACAAACATATTTATACATTTATAGGTGCGTATATGTACATAGAAACGCATTTCGTGCCACATGTTTTTAAAAAAGCACCTCTGTCTTTTGAAACAAGACATGGGATTTGGCTATTTAGTTACAACTAAAGGAAATACTGCTTATTTCAAAATGATTGAATATTTTTTCTTGTTTCTTTTGTCTTATGTGGTATTATTATGTAAGTATGCAAAAACAATTTACGTTTATTTCACTCTACTGCATACGCCCAGGGCCGAATTGAGACACATTGTCGTCTTAGGCAGAATTATTGCAACCACCGGCCCTCCCCCCATCACCCCTTCCACTTCCCTCCCTGATGGCAAAATATATTTTCCGTAATAAGAAAATGTGCAAAGATTTATAATGACATAACTGTAACACTACAAGAAGAAAACAGAACCATTGCAATGCATGCATGAATGGCATCATAATTTACAATATTTTGTGGCGNGTAACACTACAAGAAGAAAACAGAACCATTGCAATGCATGCATGAATGGCATCATAATTTACAATATTTTGTGGCACAGTCTAGTTTGAAGTGACATCGGAATGAGTGTGCCATGGCATAACTTCCCCTAGAAAGCTACTGGGCTTCAGCTGTGTCTATCGCGTCTCTTGTATGAGCAGGAGGAAGGGGAGGTGAATCCACTAGGAACTGTGAGTTGAGGTGCTGAGCAATCGGCCTGAACTCTGAATGCAGTAAGTAATACGAGAACTCACAGAGCGTGATCAGTATTGCCACAAAAATCTTCACTTACGTGATACATTCGGTCACTCTTCAAAGTTTATAATATCAACATTGAAATTATTATCACATATAACCAATTCTAGGGAATTCGGCTTTTACAAAAAGACACTAACTTCTGATGTAGGCATGCAACTAAATGAATATTTAAATATGTTAAAACTGTTGTTTGGTGACGTAGAACACAATAAAATAGTAAAAACGGAAATCGCCTCTCTGTATGTTTGAGTTCCGCACAATAACTTTCAAAGCTATGATCGGCTTGTACAGCTTTTAAACTTATCGAACATATTTGTAATTGCCGTGTTCTTTTGCTGTCTGAGGCAAATACATCTGAAAAATTATATAATACATGCACTATGTCTAACGAACTACTCAACTCATTCTCGCCAAACTTGGTACATCAATAGTGAATGCTCAGGAATTTTTATAAAATTTTACTTAAGCAAATCGTTATTTTCAAAACGAAAACTGTAATAAGAGTCTTGAGGAGTATATGTCGGTAATTTGGAAAAATTAAACTCATACGAATTTAGCAAAACTGACGGTAATCAATCTGGTAAAAATATTCGCTCACTGATAACTGTTTGATCAACCATTTAGGCAGGCGGTGTCGCCTTTGAAGGCCACCGAATTGCACATACGAGTAGTGCGATTTTTGGCTTGTCAGAAAGAGTTGAAATTTTAGCTATGTCCCGTTCCCAGAGTCTCCTTCAGCCAATCAGCGAATGGGTGCGCCCAAATAAAAGGGACCGACTTGTAAATTCGCCTCTGTGTGTGTATTTACTCTCTGACCGCGCCAGTTTGTATTCTGATACTCTAAATAAAGTTTATTCGAAAATTGTTTGCGAATTTCCAGTTTCTATCAATACCAACCGGAAATGATTTGGATTGTTTCCCGTCTAGGTATTGTTCCCACATTCATAGCAAATNGTAACACTACAAGAAGAAAACAGAACCATTGCAATGCATGCATGAATGGCATCATAATTTACAATATTTTGTGGCGCAGTCTAGTTTGAAGTGACATCGGAATGAGTGTGCCATGGCATAACTTCCCCTAGAAAGCTACTGGGCTTCAGCTGTGTCTATCGCGTCTCTTGTATGAGCAGGGGGAAGGGGAGGTGAATCCACTAGGAACTGTGAGTCGAGGTGCTGAGCAATCGGCCTGAACTCTGAATGCAGTAAGTAATACGAGAACTCACAGAGCGTGATCAGTATTGCCACAAAACTCTTCACTTACGTGATACATTCGGTCACTCTTCAAAGTTTATAATATCAACATTGAAATTATTATCACATATAACCAATTCTAGGGAATTCGGCTTTTACAAAAAGACACTAACTTCTGATGTAGGCATGCAACTAAATGAATATTTAAATATGTTAAAACTGTTGTTTGGTGACGTAGAACACAATAAAATAGTAAAAACGGAAATCGCCTCTCTGTATGTTTGAGTTCCGCGCAATAACTTTCAAAGCTATGATCGGCTTGTAGAACTTTTAAACTTATCGAACACATTTGTAATTGCCGTGTTCTTTTGCTGTCTGAGGCAAATACATCTGAAAAATTATATAATACATGCACTATGTCTAACGAACTACTCAACTCATTCTCGCCAAACTTGGTACATCAATAGTGAATGCTCAGGAATTTTTATAAAATTTTACTTAAGCAAATCGTTATTTTCAAAACGAAAACTGTAATAAGAGTCTTGAGGAGTATATGTCGGTAATTTGGAAAAATTAAACTCATACGAATTTAGCAAAACTGACGGTAATCAATCTGGTAAAAATATTCGCTCACTGATAACTGTTTGATCAACCATTTAGGCAGGCGGTGTCGCCTTTGAAGGCCACCGAATTGCACATACGAGTAGTGCGATTTTTGGCTTGTCAGAAAGAGTTGAAATTTTAGCTATGTCCCGTTCCCAGAGTCTCCTTCAGCCAATCAGCGAATGGGTGCGCCCAAATAAAAGGGACCGACTTGTAAATTCGCCTCTGTGCGTGTATTTACTCTCTGACCGCGGCAGTTTGTATTCTGATACTCTAAATAAAGTTTATTCGAAAATTGTTTGCGAATTTACAGTTTCTATCAATACCAACCGGAAATGATTTGGATTGTTTCCCGTCTAGGTATTGTTCCCACATTCATAGCAAATNCAGTTTCTATCAATACCAACCGGAAATGATTTGGATTGTTTCCCGTCTAGGTATTGTTCCCACATTCATAGCAAATGTTGGTTTCAGTCTTTACATTTTTGGTATTAAGTGTTTATGGTCAGCTTCCGCCAAAACTAATTTGACTTTCATCCCCCCAAAGTGCATTACGTTTGTACCAAAAAACAACGAAGTCCATGAATATTTCTGGATACCAAATTATAAATTAAAAGCAACACGAATGAAGGAAATGACATAAATAAACACTACCTTTAGTTTATTTTGAAATGTAGTCATTTGAACCTTGAGTAGTCCTTTTCTCGAGGCTCGAGGTGCTCAGTAACCAAATTTCTTCGCGTACCCTCCCTCCCCTTATCATAGGAGCCACAGAATNAAGGAGCCACAGAATGAAGATAACTCACGTGCGCAAACAAATACTGCGGCACTGAAGGGCTGCCAACGATTAATTTTAGATTATACAGCTTGGTTACCGAAGTTATACAAAACAACGAAACAAAAGGAATACCACGAGTAAAACGAGAATTAGACTTTTATTTTAGCACTTTGAGTGCCCCACAGATTCACTGACAATTAAGACAAGCTAGAAGTGAATCACCTGTATTCACGACTGCACTACCTTCAGTTCTCTTGGCCTCTGTGTTCCCATTTACAACTGCCCTATTGATTCACACAACACTGGACACGCTTGCTACTCTGTACAACTTTCATGTCTGGCCAACTCTCTGCCGATACTATACCCGAGTTGAAACAATCGAATGTCTTATCCCACGTAGAATAATATACAAGCCATCCTGCTCACGCAATATTACGTTGCAGATAACTCTATGAAAACTTCCGGCGGAGTAACATTTCTTCTCCCGTGTATTAAAAAAATGTGGGTGTCGTACTGTTACGACAAACTCCGGACGACTCAGTTGAATTCAGACGACGTAATATTACATCGGCGGCACTCAACAGTTNTGTCGTACTGTTACGACAAACTCCGGACGACTCAGTTGAATTCAGATGACGTAATATTACATCGGCGGCACTCAACAGTTAAATTAGCCGCTAACCAATAACACTGCAATTGCATTTACAAAAAAAAATTCTACGCGACGCAGTTTGCAAATCTCAGAGCCCCACATGCAGGGTTTCACATTCTCACACCCACCACTCAAGACTCGCTATCAATAGAAATATTTTCACACGCTTTCTCTACACATTACATAGATACATAGATACGATTTGTATAATATTATACAGTTCTTTACACTATACAAAGACGATACAAAGGACGGTCGGATTATACCGACTTCGTANATTACATCGGCGGCACTCAACAGTTAAATTAGCCGCTAACCAATAACACTGCAATTGCATTTACAAAAAAAAATTCTACGCGACGCAGTTTGCAAATCTCAGAGACCCACATGCAGGGTTTCACATTCTCACACCCACCACTCAAGACTCGCTATCAATAGAAATATTTTCACACGCATTCCCTACACATTACATAGATACATAGATACCATTTGTATAATATTATACAGTTCTTTACACTATACAAAGACGATACAAAGGACGGTCGGATTATACCGACTTCGTGTCAAACTACACAATCTGGCAGCCCTGTGGCATGTTGTTCGTGCGCATGTTTACCTCGGATGCACGTTTGTGACGCCACGCCATCTCCGAGGGCCTTCCAGTGCGACACTGTGTGTCCGTCACCTGCCAACGCGACTTTGGGACTAAGTGAGCGGCCATTCAAGTTGTATTTCACCGTAACTCACAAAATGCATGTGATCAAGACGTCTAGTCATTTCAAGATTACTTGCTAAAGTGCTGCCTCATCCAAACAAAGCTTTAACCAAGTCTAGAAAATCACACCAAAAGAACAGCGAATCGCATTCGTGCTCACTCAGTGTAATTATATTTTGCATAAGAACTATTTCTTACTCGGCATTACCAACACACTTATTTTCTCCCTGTTTTATTCATATTTATAATATATTAAATATTAAAATTTATAAATAAAATATAAGTGAAAGTTCGATTTAACCCAAAATAAGGTATTGTTATGTTAACACAAGTATAAAACGCTTGTGACGCTTGTGATATATTAGAAAACAGCCAAGCTTGCCATACATGGCATGATTTTTCAGAGGTTTGATTCAAAAAGTGTGAAGGAACCGCGAATAGACTCTAAGTAGTACAACATTAATACTTAGAGACGGTGATTTATTGCGAGAAATGCCAACTGTTTTCTAGGACTCGATCTGAATCGACTGTACCCACTTCAGACAGCTTCTTCCGTAAATGACTGTCATGCATGTATGAAGCTACTGTGTCGTTTCATTAGGCCAGTTTGGATCCTCATACTTAGGGGCAGTGATATTTCCCGAAAATATTTCGAGACAAGATACAGTTCAAACCACTGTAGGGTCGCCGAGCTTCTTTGATTGGCTAAAAAAATGTTGTGGCCCGTGTTAACCGTTTGCGCACGAATCACGAAGGTTCAGTGTCGGAGTTTCTTGGTCCTGAGTGGCTTGGTCAAAGACGGACACGGCACCAGCAGCCAATGGAGTTGTAGCAACAGCTGAGGTGTGTGTGTAGTATTGANTTGTAGCAACAGCTGAGGTGTGTGTGTAGTATTGAAGTCTACTGTGTGCTCCGATTGTTACGCAGAAAGTCACTGGCCCTACCCATACTTTAATTTAGCAGGTTTGTAAACAACTCAGCTTGGTAAAGATCTTGATAGTTCAATAACAATTACTTTAAACTCTCAGGAGCAGGGGTGTGAACCTCAAACAAAAGTGTGGACCATTAAATGTAACCAAGAGAGCCGGCAAAAATATTATATTGTTAAAACATTAATTCGTTTTAAAATTACACAACTGAACATGGTATTAAAATAATACATACAATAAAAACAAATGCAAAAACAGGCACTGTGGGAACATGGGATTAGCAAAGCGCAAAGTACTACTAGATGTATGGTATCTCTTCTTGGTTACCAAATGTTCAAAATCAGGTGAAATATCCTGGCTTAAAGCAACCCTCACTATTCTTTCCATATGTTATTCTGTGAGCTGACTTCTTAGTTTGGATCTATTCAACTTCATGTCGGAGAAATAAAGTTCGCAAATATGATTTTGGAAACTCATCGGGCTGATTGTTCAATTTCCTGTTGAGTACGTACAATCCCATAGTAGCTACGTCGCGAATGTAGGCCACATTCAATTTGTTTCCTTGTATTAAGAGTCAGTAGTCAGGACATATAATTCCTGGGTGTACGAATTTTTGATAGAAAATATAAAAACCAATCATCTAAGCCCGTCAATTTTAGTTTTTATCATACTGAGTCTTCTAAAATGAAAAAAATAAAGAAATTGTAAAAATGATAAAAAAGAAAAATCATATTTTTAGAGCTTACGTGCGCATTTAGGAGAAAAGTAAACCGGCGCAGTCATAGTTCGGTACATGGGCTCTCATCGCGTGTAGTAACATCTCACTGCTGCGCATGTTACAGATGGAGGCACTGCACGCCTTGCGCGTACGGGCGACAGGGCGCCGGCTGCGCGTGTTATTGTCGACCGTATCGCCTTTTCAAGCTGGAGCTGCACAGACGTGAACTTGGGGTCGCGAGTGTGATACACGCGATCTAGAGTGTTATCTAACACAGAGACGTGCGAGGTTCACGTTGTTGTCTGTGGACGTGACCTACCTCAAGCCCGTGTACGTGATCGCAAGGTTTGTCACTGGGCCATTCTTTATACGAGTAGCTGTGGGCAGCTCTGCGCCGATGACTAACACTTGATGACGATGTGCCCCAGTCCTTTGTCTTCGCCCCTAGGCATCAGCAAATGGACAAGCAGTTTGTCAGAAAATAAACGCGCATTTTGCATGTGCCTAACTATAAACAGTACTTTTCTGATATGTCTTGCAGTGTGTGCTACTTTGTAATAAGTTATGCATGTTGTAAAGCAACGCGCAGTGTTGATTTGAAACCTCTGTCTTTATACTAAATAAGGAGTGTCGGAAATTTCGCGAATTCATTTTAGGATAAGCTAGATGCCAAGCACACGTAAATTTACATAATATTTGCGATTTTATTACTACAGCTTATCAGACACGCCCAGATGAACTCTGAGCCAATAACAGAGCTGCAAGTAAACAAGCACCAAACCCCGTGCCACCTGGTCTGAGGTCAAACTGGCTGCGCACTGAAGCAGCAGCCAATGAACAGAAAGCTGAGAATGCATAGGACCTTGGAGTCTAGCCTACAGCTCGTTTAAAACGCGAAATTTCCCTGAAGCCAAGTATTACCATCTTCCATACTTCAGAAAGCACATTTAGAAAAAAAAAAAGCTTAATCAAGCAAGACTATCATTAAAAATATTACTTCAATCATATGCAATAAAAATTAACATTTTTACAAACATTTTTTATAATACATTTTTAAGCACTTATTTTGGTTATAAAGATGACTTTCGTGGCTGAAATGTATTAATTATTAAACATATTTGTAAACATTATTAATTAATAATTTTTCATTACATAAAGTCAGAGTAATTATTATGATTGTGTTGCTTGAGAAGGGAGGGGGAGGGAGGGTTTGCTAATGTATTTTTAAAGCATCCAAAAAGGAGAATACATTAAAATTTTAATTTTTTTTTAAAATATTTAAACGTGTAAATTCTAGCAAAATATTTTATTGTGTTACAAAGTATATGCTTTCTTCTTTCATACGCAACGTAAGTCGTACTTTTCTGACGACCTTGGTAGTGTGTGTACTACTTTTAGTGACATCTGCATGTCGTACAGTCGGATGTAGTGTGCCACTGAAAGCCACTCTACTTCGGGGTCTCGGCAGTCGATGAGACTGAAGCGAGGTGAGTATGGAATAGTGC
>NQII01004033.1:253933-310743 GCA_002778355.1 Clitarchus hookeri
GCAGCTAGACTAGATGTACTCCAACAAAACTCTTTGGTTCAGCAATGAGTAAGTGAGAAAAGATATTTGGACGGCTCTTAACATCAAGGTCTTGAGAGCCGATGATGGTAAAGCGAGGCATGGAGCAGTGGCCCTATGAAAGGGCGGGGGAAACGGAAGATCCCCGAGAAAACCCGCCAACCAGCGACATCGTCGTGCACGATTCCCACTTGCGAAAATCCGGAGTGAACCGGCTGGGGATTGAACCCCGGTTCGCCTTGGTGGGAGGCAAGCAGTCTAACCGCTCAGCCCCCCGTGACCCCTTCTTTGATTCAGATCCACATTCGTGGTGGATGGGTCGAGGCTGCTAACCACGGGCGCAGAGTAAACAAGAGTACAGAGGCGCAATAGACTTTTATTCCGCCAACTCCAGCCTCATACGCCACCAAAATGGCCTCATATTAGCCAGCAACATAGAGCAATGTCGTTAGCCAATCAACGCCTGGTAGCCTACTTGCTAGTAGGCAGCCCAGCCAATAGGAAATCTTTCGCAGCACGCGACAGCCAATCAGACGCAAGGCCCCTTTCCAGAGTCCCGAGCAGCGAATCAGCGAGTGGGTGCACCCACATCAGAGGAACCGCCTCTCAGTTTCACATCTGTACACCTACTTACGTATTCTGTGCTACCATAATCCTCTACATCAGTGGTCGCCAAACTTATGAAGCTTCTGAGCTACCGTACCGTTTTTAAATCCTACTGTGAACTACCAACTNGAAGCTTCTGAGCTACCGTACCGTTTTTAAATCCTACTGTGAACTACCAACTTAAAAAAAATCTTACATTTGTTTATTGCCTATAAACTTTCATTTCTAGTAAATATGAAATCAATTTTAATTAAACTATATATAACAAACAGAAACTGAAATTGAATTGTACATAAGAAAGAAATTGAAGTTTAGGTAGTAATAAATAACAAATGTAATAACAGATTTTTTTTATCAGACTTATTAACTTTAGTGAGAAGGATGGAACTCTTTTTTGTCATCAACAAGTTTTTTAATGTTGGGAGAGTAGGCAGTGGCTGCCATTCGAATACAGTTGTCCAAGTGTTCATCAGTGAGTCTGTTTCTGTACTTATTGTTAGTAAATTTCATTTTAGAAAAAGAAATCTCACACAGATATGCAGAGCTGAACATTACCTTCACTTTGAGACAAACCTGGACCAAAACTGGGTATTTTTCTTGAGGAACAAGAGGCCAAATATTTTCAGAGCTTGAAGAAAGCGATTTTACAGATAAATCATTTGGAAAATCAATCCACTGCAGCATTGTCTTCTTGAATATCAAAATGCTCTATGACAGAAGTAGAGAACTCGTCAGCATCAGTCTCTATAAAAGGCGATTTGACAAACTGTGCAACAATTGAAATCCTTTTGAAATCTTGGAAGCGTTTGTTGAATTCACTTCTCAAATCTGAAATAATTTCAACGTATTGTTTGCTGTTGTAAGGAGGCGTTGAAGACCGTTGCTTGTCAAGGGTTTGTTTCAAACAGGCAAAGTGTTTGTATTCACCTTGGATGATATTTTTTTCCCACAGTTCCAACTGTTTTGAGAATGAAGCAACATATGAAATTGTTCCGCCAATATATTTATCCTTACCGTGAAGCTGCAAGTTAAAGATATTTAACTTTTCGGTGAAGTGTGTAAGAAAAACAAAATCCTGCAGCCAAACCGGATCTTCTAGTTCACGGAAGGATTCGCCTCGTTCTTTCAAAAATTCTGCTAAGGCAGGAAGCAACTCTTGAAAACGTTGTAAAACTGTGCCTCTACTCAACCAACGAACTTCCGTTTGAAGCAGTAGATCACCATACTGGCAATCTAGTTCATCAGTCAGTGCTCTGAACAAACGTCTCTGCATTGCATGTGCTCTAACTTAGTTCACTATTTTTATGACTGTTTTCATTACATTGTTCATACTTAGCAACTTTCCACACAGTGAATCCTGATGAAGACAGACATTTTGGAAAGCAGTTGTCTTTACGACACAAGGTTTAGAATCCCTTCTCTCTGCTTACCCTCGCAGGAGATCTATCAGTTGTTAGCCCACCAACTTATAGGAATATTTTCAGAGTTGATAAGATCTTTAACTGCTAAAAATATGTCCTGTCCTGTAGTGCGTCCTGTTAACGGTATAATCTTTACCAGCTCCTCTCTTATTTCGAAATTATCAAAAACCATTCTTGCAAAAACGGCCAACTGCGCTGTATCAACTATATCAGTTGATTCGTCAAGTTGTAGGGAGAAATAGCTGCAGCGATCAAAGTCAGTTTCATGTTGTGAGGTAACGTCAGAACTCTCTCAGTACTATATTTGCAGAAAGCTGTACAGATTTAATAGCAGACATTATCTCAGTTTTATTTTTGAAACTATTAAATAATGCATCTGCAGCTTCTAAAAATGCAGTTTGGATTATTTCACCGTCTTCGTATGGTTTCTTATTCTGTGCAATAATATTTTAAACTCGGAATGACGCCTCAGTTTCTGCTTTATTGTTGTTTAATGGTCTTAAAAAAGTTGATTGTTGAGCATTAAGTTTAGATTTTAGCTGCCTTACCTTTTCTTTCCTTAGAGCAGAATTCAGTGGGAAATCCTTTTCAATCCCTGCGTGAACGGTTTTGAAGTGACGTTCGACGTTCCCTTTCTTCCCAACTGATACACTTGCATAGACAGTAAACACACACATTTGTCCTGTACCTGGGTAAAGAAGTAATCGGTTTCCCATTCCAAATGAAAGTGATAAGTTTTTTGCTTTTTGCTTGAACACGCCATCACGCGTATACAATCCACTATGAGATGAGGCTGACAATGGCAGTTGCGCGGGAGAAACAAGCAGTTGTTGTCAGCGCCCCGTCGTCGGCATCAGCTCAGTGGAGGAATCATGGCTAGCCAACCGGAGCGTTAACGCGATCTACCGAAAATGTCCCCGCGAGCTACTCGTAGCTCGCGATCTACGGTTTGGCGATCACTGATCTACATTATTGAGCAATTAAATAATCTGTGTGGATATTTGTCTGTCCGCCTGCCTGTGAAATATCAATTTTCGACAGTAATAACATGGAAAATGCCTATAGTCTATTGGCGGTTCCGTCACACTTTTCGAATCAAATCATTGAAAAATCACTTCATGTAAGATGTATTTGGTTTTTTCCTAAAAACTTCATGAATCACAAGCATTACTTCTGTTTACATAAAATTAACTTTTTTGTTTTGTTAAATTGAACTTTTACTTATATTCTATCTATTAATTATAAAATGTAATTGTAATTAATATGAACGAAAGCAGAGTGAAAATAGATGTATTGGAAATACGGAGAAAGAAATAGTTCTTATGCAAAACATTATTAAAGTGAGTGCGCACGAATGCGGTGCGTTGTCCATTTGGTGTAATCGTCGAGACTCGGTTAAGCATATTTTTGCATGAGGCGGAAGAATACCGTGAAAATGGAACTGTAGCAGGGCTTCAGAAGAGTTGGAACTAATCGTGATTGGACTATACTTGCTTTATTTCTAATAATCTTCCCCTATAACACAGTTGGTCCTTAAATCGCGGGGAAGTACAGCACAGAAAGACACACCTTCCTGTCAAGAAGTACTGCTTGCTGCCACTACCAGAACTCGTTATATTGTTCTAACTCGGTGAAAGAATGTACACACACACAGAAGCGAAATCGCGTTTCGGTTCCTTTCGTGTGGGCGTACCCGTTTGCTGATTGGCAGCGAGTGTCTCTGGAGCCGGCCTTGCCATCTGATTGGCTACTGCATGCTGCGAAGGTTCCCTATTGGCTGGGCTGCTAGCTAGAACTAGCTACCTGGAACTTTTTCCCACGTTTGAGGCCGAGAAGCGCGGGAGCGATAAGGACGAGACTGCCACGTGCATCAAGTACGTATTTGACGCTAAGCGCAAGGCTCTGAACTGGCGTGCAGTGTTATAGTCGCACTGCGTGTACCTATGTCAGTTTATTGGTGAAAAGTCTGTAGGAAGATGCAGTGCAGGATCCTTGAGTAATTTTTATGTGTCTGGCGCGTGTATTTTGAGGTACAACACTTTGAAAAAGTCGTCTATAACCGTTTTGGAGTGCATGACATTTTGAAAGTACTGGACAACCCTAGTCTGAACTGTGTGTTCGTTTTCGTAGAACAGCACATTGGACGTCACGTGCAATAGTTTCGTGGGAAAACGTGTATTTCAGACACTGTGCAGCGCAGTGCAAGCCTCAGGTAGGCGGCCGGAGACACACAGACGCTGATTGGCGGATGGCGTTCCAACATGCTGCTGGCCAATGACGCGATTGTCCTGAGGTATGCAGCTGGAGTTTGCTGTTTCACCTCTGTGTTCCTAGATATTCTGCGTCTTTGCCACGCGGGATTACGTCACTTGTGTGTTTACAACTGGTCCAGGATCCTGCACGAAATGTCGTCCAAGTGGAAGTCCAAGGACACACGCAACTGCGTTATTAACCTGACGTGTAACCTGTTAAACGAGTAAACCAGAGCACTTTTTAAAGCCCTGCTTTAGGTAAACATGTATGCACAGTGTGTATTCTTCCGCCTCATGTACAATTAACATTTCCAAGTGCCTGATCACTATGCATTTGTTAAGTTGCATTACGAAATTATCATTAAATTTAATATTTTACCAATTTTATGGTTCTTACACTTGTATGTATTACAAAAAACAGAAAGCAAAGTAAATAATTGCAGTATTCACAATGTTTGCCTATAGCATGTAAGTCTACGTTAAGAAATGGAACAACTTCCTCTTCGTCATTTACAAACTTTATTGGGCGTATGCTAGCCAGCCTGTCCGTTAAAACATATGCGTGTTGTAGCAGTGACATTTTTCTAGGGTTCACTTCGATAGTGCTGAGTTAATGGTGAACGGCTTATATAACGATGGCACGTCGTGTATATTAAGCAATGGTGGCCACAGGAATGTCCAGCGAGACGGAAGTAGGTGTCAGGGTGTGGAAATAGCGTAGTCCATGTGCGGTATCGGACCATCTCCCCCGACGCTGCAGTGTCTAGCGTCTGAAGCCGGATAATTACCCCGTCTGCCTGAGACACGCGGTCGTTAGAGACGGAACATTTTGACCAGACAAGCGGGAAAGAAAAAGGAGTGGGCCATGTCTTTGTCTTGGAGTTAAGATTGACGCCAGCATTCGTCTGGAGCAATCTCGGAAAACCGTGAAAACCTCAAGTGGTTATGACCGGGCCGAAAAATGAACTCCGAGTCCTCCCGAATACAAGTACACCTGTGTTACCGCTAAGCCAGCTCACTATACCGGAGCTTGAACCACTTAAGGTAGACGTTCATTTTTCGTTTCAGGTGTTGCAAAAGAAGAATTTTTTTTGGCGTGAACAGTACTTAAGAGTTTCTTATAACTAAGAGCAGTGATATTTCACGAAAACATTTCGAGACAAGATATAGCCAATCAAAAAAGCTAGGCGACCTACCTTTTTTGATTGGCTGAAACATGTTCTGGTCCGTGTTACCTGTTTGCGCACGGATGAAAAAGATTCAGTATCGGAGTTAAAGAAACCTGAGTGGTTTAGCCTGATGCATATACGGCACCAACAGCTAATGGAGGCACGACAATAGCTGAAGTGTATATGGTAGAGGAGTCTACTGTGTGCTCCGATTTTGACGCGGAAAATCACTGGCCCTACTTATAAGTGATCCTATGGAACCTATGTGAAGAGTGCCAGCATATCCATCGCACAAGAAGCATAAAATTATATAATAGTTGGTGTGTCAGCAACAACCAATAGTATTGCCCAGGGAAAGGCACCGTTCCTATTGGCGGCGATAGCTTCTGGATCTGCACAGCTACAACCATGATGTCGCCTATTTCGCAATAATGCAAACGTGAACCAGTATGCACGGGTTAAACATACTTTATTTGATGCACAGCTACCAGCCATGCTGCTTTGACGTCTGGTTCCAAACATTTAAAGACGCTGGGAAGTGGCAAAACATTTTTTGAGCCAAAATATTTTCTAAAACGTTGTAGCGCCCTGAAATTGTTGTGATAGAGCTTGTCGTGTATACTGGGTTGTGCACGATTCGCTCGGTCTATTTATACACGCGTGTTATTGGTCCACAGTCCTGCAGAATGTTCCAGGAAACGAGTGGTCCAATCACAAAGATAAAAAGCCAGTACAAGTATTTATAAAGTCTATCCTAGCACCGCTTGAACACGCAAATCCTCGGGAGTCTAGTCGTAAGTGGAGGCCTGCAATTTTCGTAAAAAAAAAAAATAATAATAATTCCACGCAGGCTGGATTGCAACATGCTATGTGCACACCTCCAATGTTCCTTTGGTTATTGGCGGCGTGTATTTGTGAGAAGACGCTTCTGAATCTGGCTGTGTCAGTCGGAATTAGACTACTACGTCTCTGAGCGTTTGTGATTCGCTTTCATATACGTAAGAAGTGCAGAAGAAAAATTCCACCACCAACTATACAGCAATTGCTTGGCACATTTCCTGTAGTCAGTACTGTTTGACATTTCATGCTATTATCTCTTAAGTTTCCTTCACAAAATAACCTCTAATTTCTCCTTGGTAATTATAATTAAAAAAAAAAAAAAAACAAGATGGTGAATCTGTACCGATTTTTGCATCATCTGTGAAGTGGAGTGGAAAGACTTGGGCGGGTCTTAATATCAAGGTCTTGAGAGCCGACGAAGTTGAAGTGAGGTGAGTGCGTATCAGCGTAGGAATGCAACGGCGGGGGAAACGGGAGATCCTCGAGAAAAACCGCTGGACAGCGCTATTCCCACGTACGATTCCCTCCGGAAATCGAACTCGGTTCGCCTTGGTGGGAGGCAAGTAGTCTGACCACTACACTACCGCGGCCTCCTGCAGGTCATTTACAACTCGCAAAATTTTCCTGTCCTTACTTAAATAATATATCGAACTATTTTATTTAAGCAATGAAAAGCAAAATTTTATTATTATTATATTCTTTATTTATATACATAAATCAGGACACGAGTAATAAAAATGAAATTATATCCACTGTTTAAAATGAGTAAATTTTGGAAACTAGAAATAAAATAAGTTTCACGCCTGCCAGCGCGTAAAACTGAATTCTCGTCCGTGAAGTGGGGTGGAGTGTGTAAAACTGAATTATGCCGCCGCCTCCCAAATCCTCCTCGATACAATGACTTTCAGCAAAGCAGGTCGAGTGGTGCCTAGTGCAGGGCTCCAATTGTTACACCATTGCCCGGGACAAATAATTCACTGCACTAATACCGACTGGCGACTTTAAACGGTAGCAAAGAGTACTTGAGAATACAGAGGTTAAATAACCGCTTATTCTGTGAACCCCGACTGCACATGCCAGCAAAATGGCGTCACTGAGCTGCAGCATGGCGGAACGTAAAAGGAAAATGGGGGAAAGTGCGCGTCCAAGATGCGCAGTGGCCAATCAGTGTCCCAACATCGAACAGTTTTTCTGCCAACACGACTATCATAAACGACGAGGATATTATTTGAGGTTAGATCACTGTTTACGATATGTTTGTATACTTCCTCCAACATATTATTAAAGCCATTAACTTAAACTCTAATTGGTAAAAGTATTTTACTCGTGTAAAATGGGTTTGCCTTTTTAAAATGTATATACAGACCAGCACATTCATCACTGTTGAGCATGTGATTTTGTAAATGCTTCTTAAACAATGCGTTGTTTAGAGTTCGACATAGATATTCATGACATATTAATGATTGGTTTTTATGACGGTTTAACCGATCTTCTTGCCTACAGTCAACTTATAACGAAGTGAGACAAACACTTTAAAATATATACAAATAACTAAATTTACCTACATCCGCACCCTCTTTGGGCTACCTATTATGTTGCACCAGGGGTGCAGCACAAAATACTATAAATATTAAACGACATGCTATGCGTTAATTTGGATGAAATTAACCTCATTTTAGTGTACATGTATCAGCTCAAATAATTTCGTACAGCAGTTCTTGCCAGGATGTGCGTGGTTACCTTGTGATGACACCTGGACCTGTTAAAGTATATTCAGAATAGATCAAGCCATCGCACGTGATACAAAACCAAAACCTTTTGCAGTATAACTTGTGATTTGTAAGAAGCATCTCGATTTGTCTTTCATGGCTGTACTAATTACTCATCTGCCATCAGTGGCGTATATTGATTAAAACCGCAATATAACACAAATTGAAACATTCAGTAACTGTGGTCAGTACTCAAACCGATTGTTTTTTTTTATTATTGGTATAGTCATGGACGCGCGGTTTCTAGCAAATTGCTTGTCGACACCGTTTCCTATGAATACTGGTCACTGGGATGTTCATTGCTATCAGATGAAACCCATGGTTCACCAATGCATTACGATAACTCTCGCATTATTGTTTTTAATCGTGTTCCATAATTAAGAAATGAATTAAAATAAAACCTAACTGAGTTAAGAATTCATGTTTCTCAAGCGAGAATTGAGAATTACATATTACCATTTTAGAAAAATAGACGTTAATATTTGTTAGTTTGTATAAATGGTTATCTTCGTTACACAACAAATCCTCTGTGATAATTATCTTTCCTTAACAACAATAATTGTTTCCCTATTATTTGCTTTTACTGTGACTTTATTCTTAATATGTTCATATTTTACAGCTTCGGATTCTTAATAGACTGAGAAGCCAAACTATTTTGAACATGTGATGAGATCCAAAATGCTGTTGGCGATAACCTTCTTTGCCACGTTTTTTTTTTCAGTTAACTTCCTGAATGGTAATGGAATTTTTTAACATACGGATAGTGTAAAAAACTTACATATCAAGTTCCAAATATTGACATGTTGAGCATCGCTTCTATACAAAGTTGAGGAGTTCATTACTCATTTTGACACTTTCCTGGAATAAAATTACAATGGATGTATGGAACAAAACTTTACCGTTAGTCTTTTCTCAAAACGCATATACAGTGATATTAATATTTGTGAACGGTGTCTTCAAGTGCAAGCAATTACTTTCTGACGTGTTTTATGGTTCGAATCCCGGATAAGACTCGGAGAAGTTTGACATGTTTAGTGTTAAGTTTAGATTAGGCTAGTGTGCGAGCTGTTCCCCTTTCCCCCTTCCGGCATAAAGCAGTGTAGATTTCTCAACCACGAAAAATAATTATGTTATGCAGCCATATCATAGCTTTATATTTAGAGAAGTTATATATTTCTTACCTTTTTTACAAGCAAAAAAAAAAAGCCACCCACGAAGGATTGCCCAATTTCACACATAGGTAGCTAAAAAAGTGCCGAAGATATTATTACATTTTTTTATACATACAAGACTTCAATTGCCTAGAATACAGACTGTTCATTAACTAGTCGGACCTACATGTTAAATGACAATGCTGAACCCGATGTAGCATCGATTCGATGAGTGTCCGAATAATGTCCTGGGGCTTCGTGAACCATGTGTTGATGATCCGAGTTTACAGTTCGTCTTAAATTTTTGGGGGTCTGAGAGTATTCAACCGACTACCAATCGAGTTCCACAGATTCTCAATTAGCATAGATCGGTCCGGCCAAGGAAGAATATGCACACCTTGCAAAGAATTGAGGCAGATCTGAGCTTTATGTAGTCGGGCGTTAGTCTGTTGAAAACAAGTGTTTGGGACGTTCTGTAGATATGATATGCCACGGGCTGCACCACCTCATTAACATTGCAGAGTGCCTTTAATGTGCCCGAAATGTGCCCTGGAAGTCATTTATTGTTTGCATATTCTTTGGTAACTTGACAAGCCTTAAATAATAATGCCACTTTCTTCTGATTTATCGCTAAATTTGTGACAAAAGCAACGGATCCCTGTTCAAGAGTGGATTTAAATTATTGTTTGGAAGGGATATAAGGGAGGGAGAGGGTAATTTTCCGACTGTGTAGACACAGGTCTACAATTTCGATTTTTAGTATAGGAGGAGGGCACTGTCGTTATCTCATTATAAATTTAGGAATCAATATTAGGTAATTCAAATGAAATCAGTATTTCAAACAATTTTGATATTATTTTATTTTAATTAAAAAATATTTAGAGGACTGTTGTGTGTCAATGTTAGTTTTTTTAGGAGAGGGGACAGGCAGTTATGTCATCTGTGACCCCCCCCCCTGTAATCCCTATGACTCTGCCCCTGTACATGTTATGCGGTGTACATTGCCAGCCAAAAGTTTTCCAGTTTGAATATCACAGCAGGCATGGCCTTAGTCACTATATTTACATTATTGTCAGATTAAGCCGGTCTACATGCGACGTTCTCACGATAGACCTTCATGATAGACCTTCACACTGTGCTTAAACACGGCCATGTATGTCATTTGACCGATAGGATAATTGAGTAAATTATCTGTCCATAACTTGGTACACAGTTTATTCTTGGTGGGCATGTCAAGCTGGAAGAGTACTGCACCCAGCCCTTTCTCATTCGCGTATGTTTGGAAGTAGAGGTGCCTGCTTGGGTCGTGTTGCGCGACTGTAATAGGACACTCGCAGTCCGGCACTTGATGTCTGCGAACACTCAGGTGTTTCTGTTCAGTGGAATTTGAGAAGGCGCAAGTACGTCAGTGATGAGTACAGTGACTGTTGGTTACTATATTCACGAGGACAATGAAAAAGTCCAAAGAGTTTCTTAATGTGATTATGTGTGNGTACAGTGACTGTTGGTTACTATATTCACGAGGACAATGAAAAAGTCCAAAGAGTTTCTTAATGTGATTATGTGTGCATGGAGGCAGATATTCATCAATGATGCATAATTGTTCTGTGTTCGGCCAGCTCTTGTGTTTGTCTACTAGATAACAAAGGAACTAGTTACGTGCCTTGCCTAGAGGGCGTTTGTAGTTAATGGCGAGCTGTTCCAGCTCCATCGTCACATTATGATCACATCATCGCTATTGGCGAGGATGAAATCGCCAGGATACCCTTCTTATACTCGCACTATCATGGACTGTATTAGGCCTCAATTTGAGGTGGTGAAGGCTGTCTTGGGATTATATTCAGGCTTCATTTGCACCTGCAAATGTTCACTCTTGATGTATAATGTCTAATGATGAAAGCACATTAAGGGCNGTACAGTGACTGTTGGTTACTATATTCACGAGGACAATGAAAAAGTCCAAAGAGTTTCTTAATGTGATTATGTGTCATGGAGGCAGATATTCATCAATGATGCATAATTGTTCTGTGTTCGGCCAGCTCTTGTGTTTGTCTACTAGATAACAAAGGAACTAGTTACGTGCCTTGCCTAGAGGGCGTTTGTAGTTAATGTCGAGCTGTTCCAGCTCCATCGTCACATTATGATCACATCATCGCTATTGGCGAGGATGAAATCGCCAGGATACCCTTCTTATACTCGCACTATCATGGACTGTATTAGGCCTCAATTTGAGGTGGTGAAGGCTGTCTTGGGATGATATTCAGGCTTCATTTGCACCTGCAAATGTTCACTCTTGATGTATAATGTCTAATGATGAAAGCACATTAAGGGCNATATTCAGGCTTCATTTGCACCTGCAAATGTTCACTCTTGATGTATAATGTCTAATGATGAAAGCACATTAAGGGCGTTCTTAAGAGGAACTTTTCCCAGCCATGTCATATTATTGGTATTCTCTTGCTTGTTTGTTTTAAATAAATACGAAAATACAGTTATATTTAAATAAGTATTGACCTTAGACAACACTACAGACATAATGAATGAACTACCAACTCATTATTACATCATAATATTAATTCTGTCAAAATTTGGCAAAATAAATATTGTGATGTAAATACGAGTTAGTAGTTCAGTTGTAATGTCTGTACTGCTGTATAAGGGCGATATATAGTTGGATACAGGGGTACCTACTTATGGAATTTTCTTTTTTAAAAATATAAACAAACTATAAAAATTAAGAATTCTATATTTCTGAGTTAAAATTTCCCTTAATATCAACATGTAGTGGTAGAACACTTTTGTATTCGTGGTTGATAGGTCATAAGTCAACACAGAATCATCAAGCTCCATCTTTCTTCGGTGCTAGGGTGATGGCTGAGTTACATTGACAATCTGTATGTGCTATTGTGCTTTCATTTAGCATCTATCGAACTTGCTTATTGATCATTTTTCTTTTGTGCAGCTGTTAACTATGGGTCGGTGTGTAGATTTGTTGGTCTTGGGTGAGCGGAATGGTGTGTTTGGTGACATTAGTACTGCATAGAGGATCAGCTACTGGGTTACAGCGAAAACCTTACATTGTTCATTCAGTACTCGCTGGATTACATCGCGGGATGTAGGCAGCACTGTGTGATCGAGTTGCCCAGCTATACGTTAGGAAAGCAAACTGTGGGCCGTGGGTCAAGGTTATAGATGTTACATCTCTTGTGCTTTCCAAAATGAATTCGCACTGCTGCTTGATTAGTCGCAGTATTTTGCTCAGTGAGTCAAGGAATCCCTAATGTTGCATCTTCCCTCAAACCTGCCGAAACTAATGTTGCTGTCGTTTCAATGTCCTGAATGCGTATGACGTGGACCATTCCTGCGTGGTCTGGCATGGCCACTGTCATCACGTCATCGGCCCACAGTCGCTGCACCAGTGCGACCCACGGAACATGCACGTCGTGCGTACCGATGCGTGTCCGCATCTTTAAATTGGGAACGGGCCATGACCCGATACCGAGTGATCCAACCAAGTGCCTGTGGTGTCCCTAGAGATATTTGTGTAATTAAGATAGGAATCAAGTGTTATAATGTGTAGTAAATAGCATTAGAATTTATCGCCCATGGGCAAATGTTCGTGAAATTCGCCCTTAGAGGATTGCGAAGTAATCGCAAGAATAAATGCACGGCTGCTTGAGTTACGTAGTCGGCGATGGCGAGGGCGTGTGGATTTTTGCCCTCTTAATTAGATTACCAAAAGTTCCGTACCACCAGTCATAAAAATAAACAGTGCACTCAACTTGCTCGGATTAGCTAAGGTTATGTCATCATTTGACTTTTGGTCCAGGTACTGGCAGGTACCAGTAGCACACGGTGGCCGACATAAAATGGCATTTACAACACCAGATGGGATACATTACCAATTTTGTGTTATGCCATTTGGCCTCAATTGCGTCCCAGCAACATTCCAGGTAATCATGGTGCATGTTTTAGATAGGTACATAGGCAATTTCACAATCGCATACTGAGGTGATGTATTGTGTGGTCAGGCAGCTTAGAGGAGCATTCTCTACACTTAGCATTCGTGCTGGAGCAGTTTGAAGTAATTGTCGTATTGGGAAAACCACAATCGATTTATTAGGCCACCTGGTGGATGAGCAAGGAAACTGGCCCAACCCAGAACACTTACATATCCTTGAGGAGTATCAACTACCAAAAACCCACACACAGTTAAGAATATTATTTGGTTTAATTAATTGGTTCTGCCACTTCATCAAGAATTTTGCCTCTGTAACAGCACCACTCACTGTATTATTGCCAACCAAATTAAAATCCGGGGGAATAGTTAGGCAGCAGGAGCATTCCAGAAAATCAAAAACTGGTTCCATCTGTGTCATACTCTCTTCTGCTTCGACCCCACAAAACATATGTACTTGCAAACGGANAAATTAAAATCCGGGGGAATAGTTAGGCAGCAGGAGCATTCCTAAAATCAAAAACTGGTTCCATCTGTGTCATACTCTCTTCTGCTTCGACCCCACAAAACATATGTACTTGCAAACGGACGTGAGTCCGAAGGGCTAGGGGTCGTCCTGTTTCAATTGGGGGCGGAGGAAGAGATACACATTATCGATTATAGCAGTACGAATTTTTGCTCCATATAAAGATGTTATGGTGTGAATGAACGGAAAGGCCTGGTGATCGTCTGGGCGCTAAAACAGTACAGGCAATAATTTTGAGTATGAAAGATTAACACTCCACACAGACAACAGCAGCCTATTGTTGCTACATGAAATGTGTGAGGCGAACAGCAAACTCGCTCGTTGGTCCTTTCTCATGCAGTCTCGTACGACTTTTAATAGGGAACACGTCCCAGTTATCCTATGCCTTGTCCTTTTCGCCAGGCGAGCATGTGTGCGAACACAATGCGGGCGAATGGGAAACAATATTCTCACCTGTACCACTTTATTAGTTCAACATATACGCGGCCACACCATTTTTAAATCAGATTTCCCTCCAGGATAATGACTCCGACCAACACATAGCAGAACACATACAGGCTCAGGTGTTACAAGCCCAAATCGAATATCCCATAGCAGCACGATGGCACCAAGAGTGCGAGGCAAAATGTGTCGAACATTGGTGCATTGTCGATGGCTGTTTGGTGACCGATCATGGAGAGGGGAGGGGGAACATGTGGTGAATTTTCGTGCCAGAGAACGCTAGTGACATAGTATTGTCGTTCGCCCCCAATAACACATTAATTTGACATCCAGGAACAGATAAAACGCACAACATACACCAGAAGTATTATTGGACAGGATTAGCTTGGTACATGCGAACCTATGTACGGAAGTATCAGGTGTGCAACATATATAAAACAAGGCATAGTGATGGGGTACTGCAGCAGCCCTGCCTGCAGGAGCCATTCCACAAAGTAGCTTTAGACTTAATGGGACCATATACACACAGCAAAAGCTGCAAGCATTTGGTTTTGGTTGTTACCGACCTGATCACGAGATGGGTCGAGGTCTATGTGATTACAAGCCATGCATCAGCACCATAGCACAGACACTGCAGAGCAAGAGCACCTCTCACACTTGGCTTCAGCAATATCAACAACCACATCAGTCACACCAGCGAGGCTGCTGGTCATCGATGCCCGGCAGCCCGATGCCTGGATACAGCCCAGCAGACTCGATAGAAGTATGGTGTGGTTCGGGCTGCATAACCACATCTCATCATCAGCTGCTATCACCTAACTGGGCGGCATATGGCTACAGCAGCGACACCTCAGTCGCTGCCCCATGATGCCCCAGCATCAATGAAGGAAGCCATGGTGCTACCCCTCAACCAGTGGCGAGAGTGATGCTGCATCAATCAGGACAACATACCATAGAAGAATGCATTTGACCACAACCCAGCAGAGACTGCAGCATGTGGCACCCCGACTCCAGCACCGCGATGCCACCACCAGTTCCAGAAAGCCAACACTACCAGAATGCAGGCCCACCACAGCAGAGGGGCACCGCCTGCTGCCCTGCCCAGGTGGCATTCACTCCAGTACCACTTAATGTCGCTTAAATTGCATACAATATCAGATAATTAGAATAATAATTCGCCACAAAGTTGGGCGCGAATTTAACGCCTGTTGGCTGGGTAGTGTTGGGTTAATGGAAGTTTTGAGGGGCGGTGAAAAACATTTTTAAGTGGGTATGGAGATGGATACCCAACTAGGCACCAGGCACTTTCGGCAGGCGGTGTCGATTGCTGCTGATGATGATCTCAGGTTACTGTGGGCCGTTCGCCTTAATGTACGCAGTACCTCGGTGAAATAGTTGGATGAGCCCCTCTTGACAAGAAAACCAGACGTTCCCTATGCCTGATACTTAGTAGGAATGAAGTCCGCATATTCAGACCGACCCACATGCCTTTTACTGATAAAAGCTCGGTGTCAAGCATGCTAGTTATTAAGGAAGATTACGTGAAATTACGATGAAGGTGGGTTGTAGGGGACCCGGACTCCGAAATGCCAGAAGGCAGTGCTTGGAAACAAGAGCACGAAGTTTGGAAACTTGGGTGTAATTACTCTTGCACAAAACTTTCCATTACTTTAGGTTAAAACTTTACGCAGGTTCTGGCATGCGGCCCACCTGATAGGCAAAACTGTGAAAGTTTACAGGTGTGCACAACAATTAATTACTGGAGTGTTTAGCTTCCACGGGTTATGCTATTCCCGGGGAAGAAGGGGTGGTGTCTTTGGGTGAAGAAAATAACAGGTACCAGTAAGTTACATGAGACTATTGCAGCTAAAGATGATTGGCGCGAAAACGTGAAAGCACCCAGAGCGCGATGCTGCGAGTGCCGACCACTTGAGACACTCGACGGCGACTGAACATGGCTAGCTCGCGAGGAACTGACTATGGCGGCAAGTGGCTCACTCGGCACTACTCTCTGTTGAACTACAACACTTGCACAAATAGATGGACATGAAACCTTGCATAAAACATGAATAAATAAATACATAATATTACATTGCACATGAACGAATACAATTTAAATTTGGATGACATGAAATGAATGTGAAACAACTAAGGTGAAAAATACGTGCATTTTCAAATAAACATAATTAAAGTACTGAAATGCTTTGAGCGTCCACACACCTGGTGTGTCTTTCTTTTGATTTAATTATTAGATCTTAAATTTCCCTATAATTAATGTGTGCCGAGTACGTCATAACGCACCATGATCCGACCGTTGGAAAGGAGGTTGGAAGTTAATTTCATATAAGAAGGCTACATTCTGAAAGTCAGTGAGGCAACTTGATGTATTCAAAACAAACAACCTGCCATTTACAAAATCCTGTATGAGCTGATGCACGAACGANCAGTGAGGCAACTTGATGTATTCAAAACAAACAACCTGCCATTTACAAAATCCTGTATGAGCTGATGCACGAACGAACAAAAATTGATATGATGTTGGCTATTCTGAGTGCACTACTGAAGCACATTAGACCAGCCGAAAATACGCGCGATAGGAAAGAGTTCCAAGGTTAATTAATACATTATATTTTACCTGGTCATAAAACAGCAGTTTTTAGTGTTACAAACTAAACTTCTTGATAAAGTAGTAATGTATAGGTGTTCAAAATTNCAGTGAGGCAACTTGATGTATTCAAAACAAACAACCTGCCATTTACAAAATCCTGTATGAGCTGATGCACGAACGCACAAAAATTGATATGATGTTGGCTATTCTGAGTGCACTACTGAAGCACATTAGACCAGCCGAAAATACGCGCGATAGGAAAGAGTTCCAAGGTTAATTAATACATTATATTTTACCTGGTCATAAAACAGCAGTTTTTAGTGTTACAAACTAAACTTATTGATAAAGTAGTAATGTATAGGTGTTCAAAATTAAAAATGCACAATAGAACAATCCATATCCACGTTTCCCAACTCTCAAATCATGTGCTGCCATCTTGTGAGGTACAGGCATGCCATCTATTACTACACGCCCTTCCACGCTATCTGTTATCCATATTGCGAACTACACCCAGAAACATATTATAGTTTTGTTGTTTAAAATAACGTATTTACACACATATACAATGGTTTTATTTTCCCGCGAGCTCTGTATAATTTTTAATGTAACATATATTTCGTGTACAGCATTTACGAACGACCCCACACACGTCCACCAAGCTCCGTTTACGAATGCAGCGCCACCCAAGCAGTTCACCAATTGCCACACGTAGCATCAAAGCCTATACTTGACACACCAGTTGATGGCGAANTCAAAGCCTATACTTGACACACCAGTTGATGGCGAATGGATACATAAACGAAAAGGCGCTGCGATCGTCAACTGTCAAAAATGTGGCCTTATTATATGGTACACAGTATATGAAGTTTCGTGGCACTACTCTGCACTCTCCTGCTCTCGCACTACACTGCACATTTCAATGCACTGTGCACAGAGGGCACACTGGTGACGGTTGATGCAGTGTACCTGCGACTTGGCAAACGGTCTGGAAGGCAGGACATTTTAATGTGTCAAACACCACCCTCCTGCTGAGACCATTTGTGGGCCATGCATCTTCAGGCACTGCATGGACAGGCAGCAGTTTCACAATGTCGTGGCAGCAGGGCATATAGGACCCTTGTGTGGCATGAACGGTGCTGCTGCTGCTGCTGGTGTTGTCATGGGCAGCCTGCTGCAGTGTGGGATGCGATGTCAGCCATGCCAGTGCTGGNGGGAGGGGGCTGGAGGTGAGCTGAGTGCCTCGCTGCTGATATCACTGCTTCTGCTATTGCTGCTGCTCCACCGACCCCACTGCCGCCGGTAGCCTGGCAGCGGTGTTCCTGCTGTGGTGCTACCCCAGTTCATCACCCCCTCGTCAGCAGTGGACACCTCCGGAAGCCATCTGATTCAGTCGACAGTGCAGAAGGAGGTCCCGGAGTGTCACCTGTAGTGGGCCTGATGAGGGGGTGAAGGCCCCTGTCCAGGTTGGCGCCGCAATGTCCAGTGTCGAGATGCAGACAGGCCGAGTTGCTGCTTCCTTTCTCTCATGCTGGTGGTATGCCTGGAATGGAATTGGCACAGGGACAGTGACGTCGGGTGGCACAGCACGGTCCGCAATAATGGGGCTCCCATCTCGAGGGGTAGCCTGGACACCGAACGTCGTTGGGCTCCCGGACACTTGTAGATGCTCCTTCGAGAGAGGTGCTGACTCGCCTTTCTCCTGCGTAGATGGTCGGCGGACCTCGACATCGAGNCTTGTAGATGCTCCTTCGAGAGAGGTGCTGACTCGCCTTTCTCCTGCGTAGATGGTCGGCGGACCTCGACATCGAGGTCGCAGTCATGGGGCACCTGGACATCTGGTGCATCGTCGTCGATGTCACTTGGTGTTAGGAGCAGGTTATCCCAGTGCACCTTGACAGTCTTTCTGCCAAGCCGGACCAGGTAGGTGGTGGGTCCAATGGCTGGTACAAACTCGTGCAGCCAGGTCAATTTCACAGCTAAACCCGTGCAGAATTCCCTGCGGGCTGCGGACTACAGGTGCGCACAGACGTAAATGTGCTGGCTGGGTCGTAGGCGAGGCGGTGATCAAACTCTACACTGTTAGGTTGTGATGCNTGCGCACAGACGTAAATGTGCTGGCTGGGTCGTAGGCGAGGCGGTGATCAAACTCTACACTGTTAGGTTGTGATGCAAATACTGTGTTGCCTGACAAGCATGGCAGTGTGAATGGTGATTGGCTGTCTGGAACACTTGCAGGTGTCTCGACTGGTTATCCCGCCTGGGCACTGGACGTCTCGGCTGTGTGAACTATGGGCGAAGAGAGGATTAGGTACCCTCCGATTATCTCCGTGTGGTGTGCGTGGGAATGACACAGTGTTCGGAGGGGAGTTTGTGTATCCACAGATTAGCTCGATCGGCCTCACCGATCGGTTGGCGCGAAAAACTTGGAGAATCTTAATTATGCGTAGAAAAATTGTCCTGAAGACATAAATTACATGTTACACTGATTACAACATAATAGAATTTCCACTGTACTTCTGGTATTCGGCTATGCACCTGAGTGGTGCTCTCAGAAAATGAACTGCAATATCAATATTNAATTTCCACTGTACTTCTGGTATTCGGCTATGCACCTGAGTGGTGCTCTCAGAAAATGAACTGCAATATCAATATTTAATGGTTGTGAGTTGGAGGTGTCTGATTAATCCAATTTATTACTGAAGAGTTTTGTCTATGGCTGTAGTTTAAAAAAAATTGACATTTTGTTATTTACTGTTAATCCCCTGGGATTTGATTCACTTTTCCGGTTTTGTCAGTTAATACAAGAGTCACAACGGTTAACGTGCACGAATGCATAGTGACACTTGCCTGAACGCATGAGGGTGCATGAACAATTGTTTTTGGTGCACGCGATCGGGCGCATGATTAATGTANGTGACACTTGCCTGAACGCATGAGGGTGCATGAACAATTGTTTTTGGTGCACGCGATCGGGCGCATGATTAATGTACACAGTACATGGTTGATTTCTAGATCGAGAGTGGTGGAGTTATGGTGCAAAACAGTACTTTAGGCCCGACCAGAAAAGTCACGTAACAACCATACCGGTCATACAACCAAGGTCAAGAACGTGGACTTGGACTGCAACCGCAAAACAGAAAAAACATGGCGGCATACATCATGCGTAAAAANGATGTAAACAGTGGCGCTACTTTCGCCGAGCTGTCAAAAAGTGGCCTTCTTATATGGTACAGAATATAGTATGGTACTTCCCAGTCTGTAATAGCAGTTGTGCTTGAGAAAAATGACTGAATGTAAGTATTGTTACGTTTCACGCACATGTAGCCATGCATTGAGCTTGGACTTTAACAAAGTATGATTCCAGAATATACGCAGTGGTTATGACTTCACAAAGTCAGGAGTATTGTATTTATGTGTGTAGCCTGTATATTAGCAATATTTTCCTCTTATCTCTACCCTTCTTGGCGTTTATTAAATAGATGTGTAGAATGTGTGTAAATTTTGGTATCAGCATTTGATAGCGAGGTATAATTAAGTTGCATGGCTTGGGGGAACTGTACTTTGTGGTTTTTAAACGTAAAAAATAAATCAATTTCAGAAATATGTGATTTAGAGGTGTTCGTGTTTACTGTTTTTCAGATTCATAATTGAATAGAGCATTACATGCGATGCTATTCAACTCGTCAGTGTATTACAACACATTTACGTACTTATACATACGTAATACATATACACAATACAAATTGTAAATTTTCAATTTGAATAACTTAAGCTAAAGAAATAAAGTGTTCTGACAGTTAAAATTCAGTGGGTGAATAAGTTATATTCCGATTCTGACACATTAGATTTGTATTCTTTATGATCACATGCTTAGTCTCTTGTCTGTACAAATGTACATAATCGGGCTGGGCGTGCCGGCCAATTTGTGTTCTGTGCATTGCTAGTTTGTCCGTATTTTTTTTGTTTAACTCCATAAAACCCCAACTCAAACCTTGTTTGAAGGGCAAATCTCAAAAATGCTATATATCAAAAAATCAAAAATTTTAGAAGCAGGACCTCAAACACACAACACATACAAATGTGCCGTACAACACTGAATCTAAAGAGAGACAACCACACTGCAGCAGTGTACTGACTGCAATTTGGAGTCCGTCAACACACAACTCCACCAGTCATACCGCCACAGCNGAGTAGAAATATATCATAATTTTAAATTTTTATTGTGTTTTTCAGAAAAGCCCCTAAACTAGATAATTACCCTCAAAAATGCTATATATCAAAAAATCAAAAATTTTAGAAGCAGGACCTCAAACACACAACACATACAAATGTGCCGTACAGCACTGAATCTAAAGAGAGAACCACACTGCAGCAGTGTACTGACTGCAATTTGGAGTCCGTCAACACACAACTCCACCAGTCATACCGCCACAGCNAACCACACTGCAGCAGTGTACTGACTGCAATTTGGAGTCCGTCAACACACAACTCCACCAGTCATACCGCCACAGCAATGCAGGAACATGTGGCACGTTTTGGGGTGGTTACAAGTGAGGGTGCCAGCTAACCAGTTAAGGGAATCTGCCCTGGTTAGCAAGAAACTCTTGAGGTGGGTCACGCTCGAAAAGCCCGGGCTAAAGAACCCTGTGCTCCGTGAATGATGTGCAACATATAACACTGATGAATTCATTACATTTTGCACTTTGTCAACTACTGTTGATGTGAATGTAAGAAAACGTGATAAAAATTATGTTACAATAATTTTTATAAGAAATTAATAAGTATTTCCATTACCTGAAAAGAAAATACATGTTCACAAAATACATGTACACAACCCTTTTATGTAATGAACAATTGACCCTGCATTAATTCAAATGTAATTTTAATTAATACGTAAATTACGTAAAATTTCATAAAGAATTTTGTGACTCAGTTTAGGTTTGGGGGTCCCACTGCTGGAGTCAAAACATATTCTATTAATTATTATGCAAAGCACTTATTAAAGATGTAACTCACAGCTGGAATGTTTGTATAATGAGAGTTGATCAATCCACGAGTTTAATTTGCAAAATGTTGTGTGATTGCTTGGATTACATTGACCACGTGGTCGGCACTTTGCTCGTGTACAGTTGTGCTGTTCGTGTAAGAAACTTCTCTCATTAGTTTGTGGCGGCACAGTATTTAATGGAGTTAATTATCACATAACAGTTAGGTCGTTTAATTATGCTGGGTTATAGTTACGCCTCGTGGCGCAGTTAATCTTTGCACTGATTCATGCGGCATGACTTGGGCGCGTGGCCTCCGGTCGAGCTGCGTACGGCCGGTGTTTGGTGCAGATGGTGCCTACCTGCTCTGGTAGATGGTGTGCGCCCGTCGACAAGGGCTTTGGGGGGAGCTGTGGACGGCGTCTCATGACTAGCTCACAAGGAAAGACACCAAAACTTAAACTTCAGCCATGGATATGAAACCACCAAAGCATTCAACGTGACCAAAGCAACAAATCTCAGCGTCCCAATTCTAGCTTATGGTGAAGACATATTTTACTGCACCAGTAATTGTCGAAACATTGTATTGCGTAATTCACCATATGTTCCTTTTTATTATACAAAGTACATCCCAACAACTTGGAATACATTTCAGATTCTNTATTGCGTAATTCACCATATGTTCCTTTTTATTATACAAAGTACATCCCAACAACTTGGAATACATTTCAGATTCTCTTTGAAGCCCTCTGGAAGTTGTATTGTATAAGTGTATCCAACATATCACCTGGAATCCATTCAGTGCCCAAGTATGGGAGGCAGAGGTATTTCTGAATAATGGTAAATAATTCCAGGAAAATTCTGTGTTGGTAGTACTAATCNTATTGCGTAATTCACCATATGTTCCTTTTTATTATACAAAGTACATCCCAACAACTTGGAATACATTTCAGATTCACTTTGAAGCCCTCTGGAAGTTGTATTGTATAAGTGTATCCAACATATCACCTGGAATCCATTCAGTGTCCAAGTATGGGAGGCAGAGGTATTTCTGAATAATGGTAAATAATTCCAGGAAAATTCTGTGTTGGTAGTACTAATCNCCAAGTATGGGAGGCAGAGGTATTTCTGAATAATGGTAAATAATTCCAGGAAAATTCTGTGTTGGTAGTACTAATCATGCTGAAATATAACTGCATATGTGCTTTTATATTTGCGTTACACATAATGAGTTGTGATGGTGAGGGCTGTGTGGATCAGAGAAATTGTGGAATAAAAATATGGCAGTAAAAAATGTAAAAAAAATAGATATATAAGTCACTACAAATACTTCAGGGCACAGAAAATATTAATTAGTGTACAAATAGCTCCAGAGAAGTGAATTAATACATATTGGCATGCGTGCGTCCCAGAGGGTGAGCAAAGCAAGTGTGGAGGGCTGCATCAATTAACCTGCTTCTTAGGTCTACTAAAAAAATTGTTATACTTGCAGGGGTATTCTCAACAAATTGTAATTTTTGCATCAAATACATTATTTGTGCTGTCGTAGGGCCATGGTGGTGTAGTTAAGGTAACTCGCCTCCAGCCTAGGCGAACCGGGCTCAATTCCTGCTCCCCCCCTGGCAACCCCCGGATGTTAGCATGTGGGAATTGTGCCGGACGATGCAACTGGCCGGCGGGTCATCTCGTGGATCCCTAGTTTCCCCCGCCCTTGCAGTCCAGCGCTGCTCCGTACTCACCTCGCTTCACCCTCAGCGGCTCTCAAGACCTCCGTGCCAAGAGCTGCCCATATCTCTCCACTTGTATGCACTGCCACAACTAAGTCATCACCAGGCTGTGATTGGAAATAATTGTGAAAAATGATGGGGTCAAATTTAACTTATCTGGCTCTCGTCAGGGTGGGAAAATTTTTGTTGAGGAAGGGAGGGACTTTTTGTTGTGATTAAGATTTTTTGAGTGTTGGTGTAAATTAAATGCTGACATAAAATCTGATCACAAGTTAAAATAATTTTTATGTCATTTGTAAAGACATTTTTTGAGTGTTTATGATACTTGCCTTAATAATTCATTGAAATTTGTTACGTTAAATTATATCTCGAGTAGCAGTACAAAAAAAATTAAGTAGGTGAAATACAGTTTACAATCAGAATACAATTTTAGCAATCCTAGATTGCAGTAAGAAATGTTGATGTGTGAGCAATTATATTATATTAGGCATATTGTTTTATGATTTTCATGACTATTTATTATATCCGACTGAGGGACATTTCTTTCCCCGACAAATAATTACCTGAGCCAGAGATAAATTTTGCCTTGATTGGGCTGGGGGGATATCCACTCTGGATTTTTGTAGTATTTGAGCATAATTTAATATACTTTTTTTTAAAACGGAACTGTTTTCTTGGAATAAGTTTGGAAGGAAATGGTAATTTTTTGTATGTGCAGTTTTTCCTTAATTTTGACTTAAAAAGGAAATTTTGATTTCATGGATCTTTTGATTTCATGGATCTTTTGAATACCACTAATGTAAATCAATTTTTATTAGGCCTATAAGTATTTAAAAAAAAAAAAAACGAAATTAAGTTTTATTCCATAGTTTTGTTTATCATCATTCTGTCCAACAAAAATTTTTCAGAATTAATGTAAATGCAAAAGTTACCAATTGCCTAGTGTTTTGCGCTGCCTCTAGGAAAGTAGCTTCTGTGAACATGTGGTGTTTGTTGTATGGCAGCAGGTGGTGGTGAGGCGATGGTGCGCAACAACAGGAACTTGCTGCTCATCTCCAGCTCGCTGGTGCATGGCCGTGGCTACCTGGAGCACGCCGCAGCCGAGTTGAAGACGCTGCTGCACGGGTAACACTGCATCTCGCACAGCGGCCATGCTTAGATCTCATTTGAAAAACAGATTACATTACGTGCGAAAATCAAACCACCAAGATTAACTATTACCATTTTTGTCTTGAAATTGGTGCATATTGAATTCAATTGAAAAGCATTTGGGATCAGTAATGGCTTATAATCCTTTTCCCTAGCAGGTTTTAAAAAAATAAAAGCCTGTAAGAGAAAAAAATTGTGTATAAAGAAATGATTGTGTGTAAACTGGAAAGTGACAGACAGCTTTTGCGGTTTAGTGTGAAGTGTTTCTGTCTCAGCTGGGGAATGCCAAGTTCTGTTCCTCAACATTAACCATTGAAACGTCTCGAGTAGTGGGTACGTGGCACTGCAGAAGGCAGTGGGAATCCACGGCACACTCGTCCTGGGTAGTCCGCTGGTGTGCACCTCGGTCTCGTCACTGTTGCGTTGCCTAGAGCCATAACCAGTCTCCACTAGCCATTGTAAATCAGGGAAAACCTGCCAAAGTCACGGGATCTA
Organism: Clitarchus hookeri; assembly: GCA_002778355.1. Lineage (NCBI taxonomy): Eukaryota > Metazoa > Arthropoda > Insecta > Phasmatodea > Phasmatidae > Clitarchus > Clitarchus hookeri. Next base: position 279,049 of record NQII01004033.1, read on the forward strand.
GATAAAATAGTTCAAAATGTATTTAGTAAGAAAATAAATCTTGTATTCTAGCACTTTTGCTACATGCCATCTTATGGTTTGTAATGTTACTTTATTTCCCTCCCCCTTCATAGGAAGATTTACAAACCTGGGGACAATGTCGTTGTCGCATGTTCAATTGCAGCTACAGTATTATTACTCATATTTTCTTGCCTGATATTTTTTTGTTGATGCAGCAAGAATTGACATTGTGGAAAAAAGTTTATTGGTGTAAGATTTTGCAAGTAAATATTTCATTGTTTCAGAAATAATTCAAACACTTTCAGTGTTTCTCATTGAATTGATACATTGTATTGTCTCTTGTTTTACTATCGTGACTTTTTTCTGGTTATGAGAACGCTAGTATTTTACCTTTGTCTCATCTTTTTTCCATTTGCCATCTTTGTACCCAAGTTTTTTTATAAATATTTGTTTCTGCATACGAAAGCATCCATAAATAAAGGCTATGTTACTGTTACCTATAAAGATTTTGTAATTTATTTTTGGAAAAGCATTAAAATATTTTTAATATTTCCCGCGTAAGTTCATCAGGGAAATATAGCAGGATACCTGGAAAAGTCAGGGAAATTTCAGGAAATTGTTTATAAGGATACTGCTAGCCAACCTGTAAATCTATCTGGAAAGTATTTTCCATAAATGTAAAGTAACATATGTAGTGGGGAACAGTGTACCTGTTTTTAAATGTTTCTCAAGTAATTCGGCCAGTTTTTTAATGCAAATTACATGTGAAATTAAGTTACAGGTACTGTTTAACCGTTTTATTGAACACTATTTTACCAACAGTGACAAGTGAATACAAATCACCATTTTAGTGCTTCAATTATGTACAGAAATAAATAACGTAAGCACTGACTGACTGTGTGAAATAACCTGTGTGGGGACTCCATGCATAACATCTGGCACTTGCGCATGCAAATGAACAGGCTGCCATGCCTCGCAGAACTGGCAAGGCAGCAATGCAAAGCAGACGTGAGCAATAGAACGGACAGCAGTCAATAATTTGTTTAGTAAAATGGTGACACAGTAGCTCTAAGCAAATGGTTTCAAATTTAGCTTCCATACAAAACTGGAATTATAAAAATTTTAAAAATTATAGGTTTACTCTGCCCCATTCTGTACGTTTCTCCACCAGCACCCTCAACGTGAAATACTGAAGACATAAAGGGTACAATGCATGCATTTTTTCTTCTCACGTCAAGCATTTTTAATCTCAGGAAAAATGCTAGGGGCAGGGAATTCCATGACTTATCCTTCCCACCCAATTCATCATCCACTGGAGTAAATGCTTTGGTGCTTAGAAGAAAGTAATTGGTTTTTGTTCTTACCTGAAGCATTGTGAACATGACTGGAATGATGCTGGAGAATGCATGATATTGGATCAACTGGGGAAGAGCGGACGTGGCGCCATGAGAGAACCTCGAACATCATGGTAGTTGTTTGCTGTACTAGGAGTGGATAGGTTTGGGGTGCTCGTGATAGTGACATCTTGAGAGTCAACAAGGATGAAACAACGAGGATATGCAGTAGCACTCAGAATGTTAGTGCGAGGGTAACAGGAGATCCCTGGAAACCTTGCTGCCCAGTTGCATCGGCCAGCACGATTCCCACGTGCAAAATTCCGGCAGTAACCTCGCCGGGAATCAAACCAGTTTTGCGGTGGTGGAAGGCGAGTGCTCTAGCCACTGTGCCAACCATGGCTCCTCTCATTCTAACAAGTGAACCAAGGATGTTGGAGCTGGAGGTTTGTTGTTATAACAGAATAGCAGAACGGGAGTTTTTGCCATTGGAAGACGTACTAATAAAATTATTGACCTCCTGCACATTATGTATACTGGATCTGGAACTTTTTGTTCCAGTGCTTCGGCCAGGGGTATCCTGTTCGTGCCATATGCTCTCGGTGATCATGATGGCTATGCAGAAAAAATTAGGGCGCCTCTAAAGAATTTGGGTGAGTCTTTTTTATTTTTGTTATTTATTATTATTACTGATGCAGTGATTTTGACATTTCAATTTCACGAGCATGTGCACCACAAATAATAATAATAATATAAATATAAATAATAGTAATAATATAAATATAAATAATACTAATAATGCCGTAGAGCCCCACTGATCTGGCCCTCATGGTTGCCAGGAATAGCTTCATTAGTAAGGGATTGTAATAATGTTTTAGGAAATTTGGCAATTATTTTGACCTTCGCCAGACTCCTATACATAAAAATTAACAATTTTTCTCATTAAGCCTATATTCTGTTGTCTGTGGCACAAAAATTACAAGTTTATTAGTTAAATATAAATTTATTTCAATGGGCCAATGTCTTTCAAAAAATGATACCCTAGAAGGGAAGGGCATACATGACCTCACCTTTTAGTCCAAAATGTTAACAAACCTTGAACAGCACATAAGTATTACTAAGTGCAAAGTGCATTTTCATTTCTCTTGCGGGAAAATCTCAACATTTGTAATCAAAATATTAATTTAATTCAATAGCCAGATGTCTGCCAAAAAAACTATACTTTAGAAGGGCATGTAGGATCTTCTCTTGTCATCAAAAATGTTATCAGCATTGAGCGGACTGTAAATTTTACCGGGCGCAAGCCCATTTTCAGTTGAATCTTCCTGAAAAATAAGGGGATTGGTTATTAAAATGTTAATTTATTTCAGAAAAAGACAACTCTTTTGAATAAACTGATATCATGTAAAGGTATGCACACAACCGCTTTGTTGACAAATAATGTGCGAGCACCGTGTCTGAACGTGGCATTACTTGCGGCAAGCGCAAGTGAAATTTTAGGGGAAAACCAGGGTGTGTGGTTTTGAATTATTATTTATTGAATGTTGTAAAGAAACAGATCCTAATGACTGTATTAATTCGCTGCTGTCTCAAAAATCACATTTTTAAAAATGGAATATTAATCACTTCAAAAAGCAGACGTCTATCACAAACGACATACACCGTCATTATTGCTGTGATACCGAGGTACACGTTGCTTGGACGGATAAGTTACAGTTTGTCATTAAAATTTGTGAATTTTGTGTCTGTCATAAAATAATTATGTGTGTATTAACAGAGTTAATTTTTTTATAGTTATAAATACTCTATAAGGTTAATGATGATGCATCCTTGCAAATAAAGTATTTAATTTTCATGCAATTATAAAATAAAGTAATCTAAACATTATAAAGGTAATTTCAAAATTATAACTTTTAATTTTTCTCTAGTTCATATCTTGAATTTTCTAAACATTGTGAATTTTCTTTTTGTCACAATCTTATTAGAATGGCTTTCAAATGATTTTTCAGAGGAATACATTCTACCATGGAAATGAACCAATTTTTATATTTGTTTTATTAGTTTACGTACTTCATTATTATTACTATTATTATTTTAGTAGTGTCTATGCTATATCTAATACTAATTGCACTTAATTTTCTCAATCTGGATGTTAGAAACTAAAATGAATATTCTTTCTCTTACCATTTTATATTATTTGAAGAAAACCATTGAATTGAAATTTATGTAATTTTTATTACTATTTGGTTTATAGTTTTTTTTTTTTTTAAATTGTTAGTCATGGCTTTTCAGATAAAATAGTGTACTTTGCCTAAATGCTGTTTTATTTCATGTTTTGACTTAAATTACAGCATTAAGGATGTTAACTTTCATTTTGGTGTTATTTTGGTTTTATCAGTATTAAGTAATAACCATATAATCTTGTGTTTATCTATAACACTTATAATATCTCTCTTGAATTTTTTTTTCTTAACTTATGTAAAATAAAGGGAAATAAAATATAATGAGACTTTTCAGCATCTTTGTTGTAAAGGGGTTTTGTGCTAAAGGAAAAAGAACAGTTTCTTATAATGAGTAGAAAGTGACTTGTCATATATCATTTTGACCGGACCAAGCACAAATTTTGTTATAGTTAGGTTTATGTTATAAATAAGTTCACTATATAGAGGTTTGCTATTATTGGTTTATCAGGTTTTGAAGTGGAAAGCATCCACAATGCCAGCGACCCGGTTGCTGCAGTCAAAGAAGCGCAGGCAATCTTTATCGGTGGCGGCAATACATTCCGTCTGCTCAAAACTCTCTATGAGAAGCAGCTTATAGAACCTATCAGGAGCAGAGTTATTAAGGTAGATCTCTGCCATATATTCTGATTGATAATTTCATCTCAGGAGATTATAGTTGTCATTTTAGATTGCTCAAGTGACAATGCTTTCTTGATAGCAGGAATTCACAGTGATAGCGTTGAAGGCCAAGTGGCTTAGCTTTCGTATCCACCTTAGTCTTGCTGTACCTACCTGTCGCCGACTGTTACTTTGAGACTACAGTAAAACCTCGATAAATCAAAATACTTGGGGCCAAAATCTTTGAATTAAAATTATATAATTTTGATATATTCAATTAAAATAAAATTTTGTCAATGCTATTGGTTGGGGAATGTATTGTGTTAACATTGCACCAGTTTAAGAATATTGGTATTCGCACTATTTAACCTTGCACCATTGCGTTTTCTCCCAAAAATAAGGCTGCCTAAATGGCGCAGATGATATATTGGTCAGAGAGAACTTGAATTGTGCATGCACGCTGATCTGCTGCCGTGGCAGGGTAAGTGCTGGCATGCACTGTCACAATACCATTTTTGTGGAATGGAAAACATTTTGATTAAAATGGAGCAAACGAAACACAGCCGGTGCATCTGTGGTTAAGGGTGCTTCATACCAAGATGTATTTTGCATGTCCGAGGCCAAGATGTACATCACGTGCCACGCCGCTTCTACACGCAAGCCGCTGAACTGGTGTACGTTCTTTCAGTCGGTAACTTGTCCCTGTGACACTTTCAGCTGCGACTCTTGTGTTTTTAGTGCTGCATAGTCCTGTACTACAATACAACGCTTGTTTTCACCATTTCCAATTTCAAGAAATTGGTAATAGGAACTAGTCTACAGATGTGAAAAGTTTCATGGATGCTATTCATAAGCAGGCACCACAAAAATAAATAAATCAGTTTTAAAATAAATGTTATTTTACTTAAATGTGGCACACCTCCAGCCACCTCATAAACATCTTTTAAAACATAATTGGTAAATCACAGTGATTGTGCTGCTGGGAAAAAAAATACAATGTTGATGTAAGGTATTGTAATATAACTTTTAGAAGAGTTAAATACGTTCAACAAGGTTTTATTGATCACAGAACAAAGCACTACGTGATAAACACCAATGAACAGAGATTTAAGTTATTATAGTCTCCAAAGAGATAGAAATATTAGTAATTTTTACATCATTCTTCCCCAATTTAAAATTTTACTTAGTCCGGAAGATATGGAGGTTGTCTGCGAATCCTCGGAGGTCTTGGGCTCCGTGATGGTGCCGGAGAGGTTGACCTAGAGTTCAAAGTTGACTGTGACCGTACAGCTGATGATGGTGTTGGTGAATGTTCACGACGACTTTGGTTACTTACATTCTTAGCTACTTACTTACTTAGTTGGTTAGTTCCTTAGTTACTTACTTACATACTTACTTACTTCAAGCAATGGTGAAGGGCTTGCCTCTTGAAAGGGTGCCTCTACAATAACATCTCCCAAATTTTGTGCCAGGTGCCTGCACATTGGTTTGGGGTCTTTCATCCCTGTGGACGGTAGCCAGGTCTCGAATGGAGACAGTTCTCTCCCTACCATCAGGGTAGCGGATGTGTGCGTAGCCAGGGCTCGCCTGAATAAGTTCAGCTTCTACTAAGTCGCCGAACTTTCTCGATCTGTTGTGGTTCTGGATTAGAACTAGGCCGGGAGATGCCAACCATGATGATGGAACAGACCTGCCACAGTAAGACCTCCATGGATGTTTACATTAGTTCGTGGGGTGTAGTATTTGTGGAGGTACATAAAAGCAATCTAATTGAGTGAAGTGCCTCTTGTAGGACATCTTGCCAATGTTCCACTGGTAGATCTTTGGACTTCAGAGCTAGAAGTACAGTCTTCCATGTGGTACCATTGTATTTCTCCACTTGACCATTACCCCTTGGATTGTAAGCAGTAAAGGTTGGAGAGCTCCCGAAGTTCCTCGACAACTGTAGTTGAGGAAATGTCACGACAAGCAAACGCAAAAGGGTATCTGGAGTACTCGTCAACAATGGTTAGAATGAAGCGGTTACTGTTTGCACTTGGAAGGGGCCCTTTGAAGTCTATGTTGGCCCTTTAAATTGGGGAAGTCGCCTTGATGAAAGTTTCTGTATAGAAACAAAACCTTGGTTTATGATCAGCACAGATATAGCAAGACAAAGTTACCTGACGCTCTTCTTCAAGGGTAAATGGTAAGTTTTTGGATCCTATCCAATGAAAAAGTCAAGTATACCTGGGTGACAAATATTGTTATGAATTTCCTTCAAATTCAGTCTTCCAGTGATTGACGAGCATAGTCTAGCAATTGTCGTCCTATGAGGAAGTGCCCCCATTTTCTGAGGGCAACGACAACGGTTTGTGCATCTTTTTCAACCGAAGAGTGTCGTTTCTCAGATTTTGAAAGTGTTTTGGAAAATAATGCTACAGGGCGCTCTGCAATAAAGTAGCTCCTGTTGCGAATTCAGCTGCGTTAGTTTCAAAAGTGAATGGTACATCATCCCTTATCAGAGCTCTGAATGATGAAGCTATGTCCTTTTTTAACTGTTCAAAGGTTGAGACAGCTTCCGGTGATAAGGGGAAAGTCTTGGATGATACGGAAGATTGGATTTTCGCTGAGAAATTCTTGATGAGGTTAGAATAATGTGCAAACATGCCAACAGCTCATTTTGAGGATTGTGAGTTGTCTGGCACTGGTAACAGGAGTAATGACTGTAGTCGATCTAGGTCTGGTTGGATATCTTTGTGGGTGATGACTTATCCGAGGAAGTGGATCTTCTCTACAGAGAATCTGCATGTGCTTCTGTTAAGAGTAAGATTGTACTTTTTAGCAGTGTCAAAGAACCGCTGTAAATTCTTATAATGCTCCTCTTTATCTCGATCTCCGACCGTAGCATTGTAGTTAGTATGTTTCTTAGTTTTCCAGTCCCTCTTCTTTAGTAATTTTATCGATTATTCGTTGGAAAGCAGCACCGCCATTCATGACACCAAGGGGTATCCTACAGGATTGCAGCAGCTGCCCGTCGGCTTGAAATGCAGTATAGAGTTTTCAGTTTTGATCTATAGGAATTTAGTGGTAGGCTCTTTGTAGAGTAATAGCGCTGAAGACACTGAATTTGGAAACCCTGTTGACTACGTCTTCAATTCTAGAAAGCAGATAGGCATCCAGTAGCGTAAACTGATTAATTGTTTGCGAATAGTCAATAACCATTCCTTTCTTTTTATTTTCACCCTTGACTACGACGACTTGAGCACGCCATGGAGATGAACTTGGTTGACTATACCTTCATCGAGTAACCTCTTGACCTTGCTCTTGATGAATTTTGTGTCGTCAGTAGTAGGACGGTGTGACTTGATCGCTATAGGTATGCAGTTGGCTGTCAAGTTGGCAAACTCTCTGACTGGTCCTACCCTAACCATTGAAAGGCTACAAACTTTGAGTGGAGGTTTCTTACCTCCGAAGGAAACTTTGACGTTTGAGTATTCTCTCAGAATATCATGACCAAGGACTACGTCAGCGCAGAGCCCATCTAGGATCAGGATACTGACTTATCAACTATACAATAACCCACAGTGGTTGGCTGATACATGTTCGATGCCAAGGCTACATTAACTCTAGTCAGGTACAGCTTCATGCATCTTTAGTGGACAGGAGCTTTACTGATAAGTCTCAGAACTACCTGTAACTACTAGTGCATCAGTCTTAACTCCATTGACATGTAGACTTCACGAGAGAAGACGGGGCTGCGGCACAAGATGGCACAGGTGAAACTGATGTAGAGATTTTCTTCTTGGACCTGCAAGCCTTGCTAAATTGACCTTTATTTTGGCAAAAATAGCAGATAACATTCTTAGCAGGAAATGCATCCCCTGGAGTGCTGCTTGCGTGCCACAGAAAAAGTGTTGGAATGGCACAGCCGAAATAACATGCTTTGATTTGGAGCTTTTCTCAGAACAGAGTGGTTCACTATCGGATGAATGATTAGACTTTTAGATACCATTTATACTAGGGGCGGATTTAGAGAAAGATTCTAAATGCTTCTGTGCTAGGTCTAGAGCTCTGGCTTTATCGAAAGCATCATCTAATGTTAGATTTGAGTTCTTGAGAAGTCTCTGATAAATAGTATCCCCCTGATAAAGGCATCCTGAGTGTAGTCGTTTTTATTGTGTTCAGCTGATACCTGCGGACAATTGCAAGACTTACTGATTTGTTTCAAGACAGTCAGTTATTCGTAGATTGATTCACCCGACTCTTGACAATGCGTAGCATGAACGTGTTGGGGAAAAATCTAATTTTTTGGCTTGACGGAGAGACCCTTGAGTATTTTAATTGTCTCACCAGAATCATTAGCATGTGCTCTGTGCCGCTACACTGACGGATCAACATGATTTACAAGTAAATGTAGTTTTACCTCTGGTTTGATGTTTATACTTTCTTTGAGAAAATTTACAAAAATTCGGTCCCAGTGGAGCCACTTCTGCTCAGTTACGCTATCTTCGGGGTCAGTATCAAAGCGATCCGGTTTCAGATGCTTTTCCACTTGTTATGACTTGTGGTCAATAAATTGTAATATAATTATTAAAAGACTTAAATGCCTTTAACAAGATTTTATTAGATCACAGAACAAAGTACTACTTGATAAAAACCAAAGAACAGAGATTTAAGTTATTTAAGAAATAGCAGTACTAGTAATTTTTACATCAGATGTGTACAGGTCTGGAAGAAAAATAAATGGTGACATATGTGCATTTTGTGATCGTAAAATTGTGGTAGCAAATTATGGCGAGATTGCACTGTCTTCCAAACAGATAAATGAATTGTCCACACGCCAGCCTTCTCTCCATCCCTTTTCCTCTCCCTTCATCACACAGCTGCCCAAGCATTTCCCTCTACCCCTTCACATTGTCTACCGATTCCTGTCTCTAGAAACTAGTTTGTCAGCTGACTGTGGCAGAGCAAAGATGGCACGGAAGACAGCGGGCAACGGGCCACTACCTGTGTGGAACAACTACGCAACATCCCAACTGGCAGGGTAGTTTAGCCATAACTTCTTTGATACCATCTGGGACATGCCCCACACCTTAGTTACCTGTGGCCAAATGTTATCACTTCATATTATTCAGCCAACAATAATTGAAGTCTGAAATTCAGTTAAGTGGACAGCATTGAAAGTGGAATGCCATACATTTGTGCAATATCAATCTTTTATTCCTCTCGATATTATCAGTTTCTCATATTACCGTATATACTCTAGTATAGCGCAACATTTTATTTTCAAAATAAAGTTAAGGAATTCTAGGGTGTGGTTATACGCGAAGAAAACAAACGTTAAAAGGAGGGAGCAATAGTCGTGGACGCTGTCTGGAGTGCTAGGAGGATGATAAAGTGTAGCGGAAGTGTCTGTTGTCATCACTCCTCTATCTTCTCCCGTCTCTATTGACGCTCTCTTCTGGTTGTCTCTACCCCACCTCCACAACAAATACTGCGAGTGACTGCTATTTTGTCCTTTTCTACATCGCTGTTCCCGGTATTTCCCTTCAACGCGTCAGCAATACGTGGGTGAAAAGGCAGTGTTGCACTGAATGCTAGAAGTTTGCTTGCATCTTACGTGGCTAAGTTTAAATTGTTGGTCGTAAAATATGCAGAAGAAAATTGAAACAGTGCAGGGACTCGGATATTTGACGTGGCAGACATCTGGTGTTTGTGGAAGGGAGGGAAGAGGCGACAACAATTTTTTTCGGGAGGAGTGTACTGTCACATACTAGCATAGTGATGGGCAAAATAGAATGAAAACAATTTGAATATTCAATTGTTTCCGTACAATCAACTTTTCAATTTTTTTCTGCAGTATTTGAGTGAATCATTTGCTTTGAAGTTTCCCTTCTCGACGATAGATGGCAATATTGCACTGCAATATTTACATAGTATTTTAAGTTCATCTGTAGTGATGGGTTTAAACAATATTTTCACGTATCTGTGACTGACAAAGAAATATCTGTGATATTATCACGTCTAAAAAGAGCAATAGCAGTATTAAAGTGTTAACATACAATAAATATGCCTTAAACAGAATAATATTCTGATGATTTGATGCCCCTCTCTATTCTTAAGATTTGTATTGTTTTACATGATAATGTTTCTTCAGTGATTGAGAAATGGGACACGTAATACTTAGCTCAGTATATTGAAACTTTGGTTTTATAAACAAATTAGATTCTTTTCAATATTTTTTCGTGGACACAAAAAAATTACATAAAAGTGCATACTAAACAAAACATTGTACTGCGTGTTATACTGCAATGGTTTGTAGACTAACGGTATAATAAAACAGTAGGGTGGAGGGAACATAATAAAAGTGAAATTAAAGCAATTCACAAGAAAATATTTATCGTTTTAAACAGAAACTTTAGTTACTTGATGAATAATAGTTTGTTTAAAAGCACGGAGTCTCCATCTGTTGATAAACATGCCTTTGCTAGGTGTGACTCTGTAACATGTTGCAGGCAGCTGAAAACAACTGAAAGGCGAAGCAGGTATCAAAAACCTGTGAACTTCTGCCCAATATGCGACTTGACACAGTCACCGATATTTCAATGACAATCTCGCAGATATATCCAGTGACAAGAAAATATCTGTGATGCAGGTTGCAGTTTATCGGCCATCTTTAATCATCTGCAATAGATATTTAACTTTTTGTCACTTTTGTATAAAGATTTAAAATTTGATTTTATGCCTTTTGTTTTTAAAGACAGTTTATGTGGAAAATTGTACTTAACTGAAGCGAATTTCCATCGAGTATTCACTTAGTTAAATGAAGAACCAATTGTTTAATTCGTGCAAATGTTCATTTTCCATTTATGTATCTCCACAAACTGAATGTTTCATTATTGTCTAAATAAATGGCAGGGAAGCGAATAGCAGCTACTGCAATAATTCAGTTTCCCTGAAATTAAATTGTAGCAATTGTTTAGAGTTTTGTAACTCTTTGTGAATTGTAGATAGTTTTAACTCGTCAAAATACTTGAGAATTTTTATTTATCATTTAAATGAGAATAGATTCTGTATAGAAAGAAAATGTACTTTGTCAGGATAAATATCCTTTTTACTAAAAGCTTTGAAAAATCATGGCGCATGCTATACGTGAGCATATACAGTATTTCTAATTTTCTGAAGTAGTCTTTGCATTCTTACTTTCACTCTGTATTTCAAATTTAACAAGAAGTTACTGATAAATAATGAGCCTATGTTCCTCTACATGGGTGCAAATAAATTTTAGTGAATTTCTTAAAAGCCTAGGTGGTAGGTATGCGTTGACGTCTCATTGACAGCAATATCATTAAAGATGAATCCAGAAACATGTGAAATAGTACCAAGACAATTAAAGTATATGAGTGACTTACCCAGAATATGAATTCAGAAAAACTTGGAAAATTAAGCTAGCTTGCAATTAACTGCATTGCGGAGGTAGGATTCGGAGCATCAACTTCGAATGTAATCAGTCTAATGTTTTGAATGATATGGTTCACGAACCTGAAATATTTACACGGCCATCATTTAGAAAATAAGTGTCTGAGCCACTAAAAACAAATAAGTTAACATGGCCTACCATAACACTATTTGTGTGGAAAATTTAGTGGAAATCAGTTAATTGTTATCCAAGAAAAGTTTCATAGCCTTTTCTTGAATGCTGTATAATGACATAAAATATGAATATTCATTGACTATGAAAGAAGGTCCTAGAAGAAAATAAAATGTGTGGCGTATTTTGTATTAGTTATTTAAATTGGCAACTTCCACCAGATTTTTTACATGCGAAAAATTTGAGGTGACCTGGCCATTGGTCTATGACATATAACGAATACTCCAGTTCCTCACACAATTGCATTCGGTCGCTGTTCCAGCTTCACCTTACTTCTTCCTCATTGGTGCCACTATAAGATCTATATAAGTCCAGGACTCTCACTCCCGTCGAACCGATGATAAGATCTTCCCTGTAATTATCTATAAGAACATCACACCAACAAATAAGCAATATTTTCTATATAATTGGGATGTATGAAAAAATATCCAAACTGCAGGGGTGCCTCCCCCCCCCCTTATACCACGCAACCATATAACGTAAAAATAACACTATAAATTGTTTTATATAGGCTATATGAATACTAAAAAAAATAAAATAACGTTAGCTTTGGAATGGTGCTGCATCGATCAGAAAAACGTCCAGGTAGAGCAGGCGTAGTCCAAGTGACGCGTCACAACGGTCGCTTCTCGGGTAATCCTGCACAGCTCAGTTGCTGTGAATCACTCTGTACCGTTACAACTACCTCGGCTTGGTACACAACAGCATCGTTGGCTAGCTGAGATGAAGCAGTGTCGGTGCACACGTATCTCCGGTGCCGCTGCGTCGCTGCTTTGTAGTACTATGCTGACAATCGGCCAATGCACACATGCGGTTATTTGCCGTAGCTGTGAGATTGACGATGTTTTCAAATTAAGAACCCTTCATATAAGATGTGGAGAAGCATACCGAATTTTAGGAAAAATGTCTTGGAAGAATTCTACAAACGTATCAAAAAACAACGCTCATGGATTTCCATTTGCAGACAGTTTTGTAAAGGATCTGATGAATAGGAAAAAAAAATCTTTTCAGTAAATCCGTTAGCATTTTACATTGTTGAAGTTTACTAGTGCATAATACTTACACAAGAATGTGTGATTGAAATGTTACGAAAACGGAACAAAGAAACATTGTTACTGTATTTTATCGTTTGAACTTTCCTAATAAATATCACGAAACAAAATTTTTTAATTTTTTTTAACAATTAAAAAATGTTTGCATGAATAAAATTACCTATTTTATCCGATTGAGTTTGAAACTAAAAACTAAACAACTCTATTTGGTTTTTACTGTTGAAATAGGGCTATCAGTCATTATATTTTAATAATAAAATAAATTAAAAAAATTGTTATTTGGTGGTGATGGAAAAAGTAAAAGGCAACTGTCGTTACACAACCGACATCAGCCTGCATGTTTTTATTTTTTTATTTTTTCCATTTAGCTGTATTGAAGAGCCTTATTGATTAGTTATTACAACCATTGCATACTCGCTGTATTTCTGAGGTTTTTCAGTAAAAGCATGCGTTATAGGTCATCAATATCTATAATAAACTTTTGTACATGGTACACAAAAATTAATAGTTTTATTAGATACTGCTTGCCGATCTCTTTTGTAGGAATAGTTCAGTCTGTGCAGTATTTGTGCGCAGCATGTGAACAGATGTATAAAAAATTAGCAACCACTTTGCTGTTAAATTCATACGACAAAAATAGACTGCGTAATATTTACGTCATAGCCGAAACTACATTTACGTCATAGCCAGTGCTGTATACTTGACGAACATTTATAAATAGCGTTGTATGTGTCGGCAGCTAATGAAACGCAACTCTGAATCAATCTTTGACTGTTCAATCGGCATAGTTATATTCGCTCCAATTACCTATATTTTTGATAGTAATTCTAGTAAACTGTAACGCCACTAGTTATTTAAGAATACTGTGTTTAGATAGCTATTTAATATCTTTTGTGCCTGGGAAAAGTTGTAAAGTACTTCTACATACGCGTACGTTTAGAATATTCAAAAAAAAATTTTGTTTGGAAAAAAAATTTGCTTTGTTTTGAAATTTTTGGAATTGTCGTATAGGAATGAAAATGCTATGAGTAATGCAAATGCAAAATGAAACTGCAAAAATTTTAATAATCCTAACCCAAAAAAAATTACATAGAGTGCGATTCCTTCCGACGGAATTTATGTATAGAGACATTAGCTGAAGAAGGGCTGGCTAGAGTTGTTATTGTCAGTCATTACATTTCTCAGAAGTGCTACGCTCCTCGCCACGCCACGACTTACAGGCAACTTCCCCCCTCCTCCCAACAACCTCCAACACCCACGGAATCTATGTTTATTCCCTCGTGATTTGCCGTCTTTAGTTTATTTTTGCTCCCTTTAGTTTGTCTGTAGTAGTAATTTCAAATGCCCGTGGATATTTCAAGTTTCGAGAAGTACAGGAAGGAACTGTTTTCGTTGGGTTACAACTGAAAAACATAACAATAAGGCACTTCAAAGCGTAGAATACAATCAAGTCAGTTTAAAAAATGGCTGCTTGACACGTGAAATTATCCTCAAATCATGGAGCAACTGCAAATAAATGGTCAATAAAAACTTAATTATTTCTTAACAGCATATTTAAAAAACAAATAACTGAACTTGTAAGTACTTACTTATGATCTTACAGTGTACTAAACAAAGATCGAGAATAAAAATACACAATAATGAGCAAATTTTTTAAGGATGCTACCCCCTTAAATTGGTAGAATGGGTTCCGAGATAAGACATATAACCCTAAATTAAAAAAATGGCCACAATTTTGAAAGTGCTCAGCGTTGTAGAAAACTACAAAAGTAAGGTGTCCTTATGTAGTACCATATATGTACCGAGATTGCTGAAATTTGGTTCACACATTCAAATATTGAAAGGGGCAGAAACACACACACAGATAGGAAAGTTTTCCTTCAGAAAGTAGGCGAAAAAAAAACAAGAATAAATCAAAGCATTTTACAAAAATCAATTTTCGACACAAATTTCTGTACTCTCATTCTTTCATCAAGTTTGAGTTTAAAGAAAAAGAGGGAGGGCAAAATGAGGCAGAAAAGTGCAGACTGCAGGAGTTCTTTGTCTTTGGACAGGATGAGGAGGTCACAACTGTTCCTTGTTTCACGCAGCCAGCTGCCGGGCCGCGGCATCAGAGCATAAGCATGGCAGCCACTTGTGATGCTTATTTTGTTGCACAGCAAGAATGTAATTACCACAGTGCTTATAAATTGTCTGAATTTTATGTACACTTTTAGGAAATATTACTCCGAATTAGGGATGTCAAATTCAATTCCCTCGATTATTACAGGTATCAAAGAACTGAGAATCAAACTGTTAATTTTTATAAATCCTTGTCTACTTTCACATGAATTTTTGAGGTTATGTTGCACAGCAACAGATCTTCTGTTTTCCTCATAGGCTGAACCTGTATCGANAATTCCCTCGATTATTACAGGTATCAAAGAATTGAGAATTAAACTGTTAATTTTTATAAATCCTTGTCCACTTTCACATGAATTTTTGAGGTTATGTTGCACAGCAACAGATCTTCTGTTTTCCTCATAGGCTGAACCTGTATCGNACTTTCACATGAATTTTTGAGGTTATGTTGCACAGCAACAGATCTTCTGTTTTCCTCATAGGCTGAACCTGTATCGAACTCGTGTTGATTGACAGAAATTAACGTATACTTTTCCCGGTCCCGGCAAAATTCCTATTTAATTAAAGCCAAAAATGTCTGCTAGTATCAATTTTCGAATATTTTTTTTACTATCCGTTGTAAAAATTATTTATTCCTGTCACTAAAAATTGCATTCGATGATGGTTTGACTATGAAAGAATTAAGATAATATTCATATCTTCAATACAAATGACACTACACAATCTATTAGGGAACCATACTTAAACTGTTAACAAGCCTAGCTGCAAATTTTCTAACATACCTTATAAGTGGCCTATATTTTCGTAAGCTGTTAAAACATTAAACCCTGTTAAGTTTTCAACGGTTATAGAGGTTTTTCTTTAATTTTCCAATTACATACTTTCTTATCACTGCACCGCCCCACGGACAACGAAGATGATGTGTTGTAAATGAAACACGACACAATAAGTATCATATTATACGAGATCGCCATAAAAGTATGGTCTACAGTTCCACACTTAACAAATGTATGATAAAACCGAATTAATTTTCAACGCGCACTCACTGCCATCTGCTTTTACCGTTTTACCACGTAGTGATGGGGTACTAAACTCGTTATGCACTGTAACCAGGAATTGTTCCAATGCAGAATTTGACATTGTAAATTACACACCACGTAGAAACGCCTACATATTTAAGCAACCGTTAAACTGCATATATGTGAGATGGAAACTGATTTATTTTGAAACTGGTGCGAAACGCGTTTATTGTGTGGGAAAGCATCACGTGTTGTACGTCGGCAGCCATGTTAGTAATGTGCGGAGTGTAAACAGTAGGCAGCAGTGTTGCCATACTTCCATGAAAGTGATTCGCCGCGCAATGTTTCCACGCAAAGACATACTTTTGTATAGAATTTTTTCTTACAACTATTTAAAAATGTTAATATAAATAATAAAAAATAATCCATCAAAACAACACAGGGAAAGACTGTTCAGCACAGCTGGTGTAATATGTGATAGTAAGCGTAATAGGTTGGACCCTGAGGGACTGAAAATGCTCGTCTTTTTCAACAGAAACTTGTAAAACTGTTCTCCAAATATGGGCAAAATTTCATTGCAAAATTTTTTTTAATAGTATTACTGCATATTATAATTACATTCTAGTTATATCTGTAAGTTTTTGGTTCATTTTTCATGTTTGACAGGTAAGAAACTGTATACAGTAAAAAATACATATTTGTGTAAAAGTTGATTTATAGTTGAATTATATTTTTTGTTTTTTCATGTTTCTATTCTTAGTAAGTAAATGTGTGTGTAGTGTTTTTTATTATTATTATTAGTTCAACAGATATTATTGACAAAATCTTCTTGGAATTGTAATTGAGGTAGATTTTCTGCATAGGTATCGAGAATCGGAATTCAGAAAAATTGATATTGTGACATCCCTACTTTAAATTACATATTTTATGGGATTTAGAATTAACCGAACTCCAAAGCATGCAAAACCCCATTCGTAAGTTCAGGGGCAAAAAATAACTTCAATTTACATAGAATTTTGAATTAACAAGGTTTTACTTTAATCGTTGTTTTCAGAGTTNAGGGGCAAAAAATAACTTCAATTTACATAGAATTTTGAATTAACAAGGTTTTACTTTAATCGTTGTTTTCAGAGTTCACTTCAGTCTTGAAATTAGTACCTAGAATTTATATTTTAATTTCTTGCATTAATTTTATGAAAAATTGCCATAGAAACAGTTTTACTGTTTAGTACATCCTTTTATTTATTATTCATTTGTCATCATAGATTGCAAACACTTAAAATATTTTGATTCTGATAATAATCTTTAGTCCTTTTGATGGTCAACCATACAATTTTAAAACATACTTCACAGTTATAATTTTGTTTACATACTTTTTATATGTTTTATGATTACGTATTGGAATTATGTTGGCATCGTAATCTTTATTGTTTTTAATACACATGAATCTTAACAAAATGGGTGGGGAAGCAGGGTGTCAAATTCAAACTGGTGTGCGGATCATGGAATGTAATCAAGAGCATAATGGGCCGCCAAACAAAAAAAATTTTTTTTATATTATTAAAATTCTATTTTATTTTAAACTTGCACAACTGAATGTGGCATACAAATGATACATACAGTGGAAACAAATGCAAAAACAGGTTCACTGCTGTCACAGAATTAGGAAAGCACAGAGTGATTCTAGAAGTCTGGTATCTCTTCTTGGTTACCAAATGTTACAAATCTGGTGAAATATCTTGGCTTGAAGCAACTCTCTCTATACTTTTTAAATGTTTGTCTGTGAGCTGACTTACTAGTTTGGGTTAGTTCAACTTTAGAAGGTAGAAAACCTGTTGATAATTTTTCAAATTCATAATACCGATTGTTTACATAAAACGTCATACCATATTTGCCACCATAACTTTTTGGTAACCCAAAAATTGCTTAAAAGTTAAGTTGTGTAGGTACTAATAATAAAGGGATTGCATTTATTATAATTGAAGATGATAAAATGCTCCCACAATTTCACATGAAAACTTCCACAAATGCAAATTCTGTGTTACGAAATGGCAGCTTGAATAGGTTGACAAATACTATACAATGCCGTCTGTCTTATTGTAAACTGCTACATGCAGTAGAACATTTAACTACTAATTCAAAAATATAATTAAGTAAATGTACATTACTGGTAAATTTTTCTGTAGGGAATGATAGTGTAATAAGCCATCAGAGTGCCGATAAACAAATGTATTTATTTTCATCTTTAGTGCTTTACTGCTCACTGAAGAACTAAAATTGGGCATTAATCATGGCAATGTTTTTAGTGAAACGTGGAAACCATATGAAGAAGTGAAAGAACTGCACAGTTGCTGTTAGATATGGCATTGGACACGCAACGTGACCTTGCACGGATCGCCAAGCTCTGCTGCCGTAATGTGGCATTGTCAAGTTGGTACCAGGCCTGCGGCAGCGGCCCGCGTTACTGAACTACGTGCGTCCACTAAAGTATACGAGCCAAAATTAAAACACTTTCTCACATTTTGTGAAGAAAAGTGTTTCAACTAGATGTTTATCTTCCTGATTATGGAAAAATAATATTTTTTGCCAGGAATTATCTTAAAAGACCCGATTAACTTTTTTTTTAAATTAAATTTTTTAACTGGTCTTATATGCTGCGTCGTCTTTTACGCTCGCAAATACTGTAATAATTACGTTGTGCATCATTTTCACATTTAACTTACAAACACATTGAACATGGGCCACATTCCACTTGTTTCCCAGTAATAAGTAGGTTAATCACGTTGGTACGAACATTTGTTTTGTTTTTTCATTGAAGTTAAACCTTTCCAAGTTTTATTTTGAATGATATTTCCATACTAGCAAAATTGTCCACTACTCCATAAAAACAGTATGTAATTCAGGTTGATGCTGTTTTGTAAGAAGAGCCACAAAATAATGTTGTTTCAAAGAGGACGTTGAACTAAATTTCTTCTACGATAAACACAGCCCAGCAGTTTTACTTCACCATTACAAAAATAAAACCTGTTGGAATGACAACCTGGCTATAATATCCTACATTGAGTTCTAAGCTGAAGTCGGCTAACACAGTCTTCCAATGTCTGTCGTGAAAGGAAACAAGAAGAAATGGTAATAAAAATTTGTGCATTGAACTCAGCATTGGTTTACAAACTTTTTTCTCATTGACAAAACAGCTGTGGCAGAAGGATACATTGTGGCCACGTTACTTTTGTAGAACTGGAAATGAAGAGAGAGTGTTGATCACAAATTTTCAAACATAGTTGTCAGAAATAATTTTCCTTCAATCACAAAATAATTTTTTCCCTTAAATGTCTTGATGAAATGGTTGAAATGCTAATTCAGTCCAAAATAAGGAGTGGATATCTGAAAGTCTCCATTTCCTAAATTACGTATTAGAATTTGGCAATATGCTTTTGCGTCTACAGACATTCGAACTGTGATTAGTTGCTTTTCTCTGTGAAAATGTTAAACTTATTAATAAAATAGACCCACAGGTTCTACTTTCCAGTGTACCTTTTTGTAGTTAATTTTAAGCCTAATGCAAGCATTTTAGTGTCAATAGTGAATTTGAAATAGTTTAGTAAAACTAGCGGGGACAGGGGTACAGATTTAATTAGAAAAAGAGGGGATGCAAATATAGAATTATTCTCACTGTGTGGAAACGTTATAGATGAGGAACCCATTCCATTTATTGCAGTGGAAGACACGTTAACTATGACAATATTTTTGTATGTGGGTAAAACTCGGGGTGCTTGATTGTATTTTCCATTGTGAAATTATAAATGAAAATATACACAGGTGGTAATTTTCTTCATTTTGGTGCAAAAATTATGTTACTTTTGATTTACAGTGTTGCATGCATCAAAATAATCATAATAGAAAGTTTCCCAAGAATATCTGCCCGTCTCAAAATGCCTCATGCTACACCATCATCATATTGTGTGAACAATACTACGAAATGTATGAACTTTTGTAGTATGAAATAAATACATAACATATCTCACTTCACATTCTCTTCATTTTTCATGCTGTCACAGAACATGATCTGGGAACGTTATTCAGGTGAGGTAAGTACAGAATTTTCTGAATGTTGCAGGATGGTGTGCCTTACATTGGCAGCAGTGCTGGGACCAATGTCGCAACTGTCAACATTTGCACCACAAATGACATGCCCATTGTGTATCCTCCATCTTTCGCTGCGCTCAATTTGGTGCCTTTTAACATCAATCCACACTATGTTGATCCTGACGCCAATTCAACTCACAAAGGAGTGAGTATTTCTTTTCATCTCACAATCTCGTGTGTATAATAGTATGCATCAGTATTACAAATTGTTGGAGGAAGTCACAAGGCAAAATGGAATACATCTTTGGAGAGGTCACAAAATGCAAATAAGGATTTTTGTATATTCAAATTTTGATTGCAGTTTTCTGGTACAAAAGTGCAAGTAAATAGTAACCCATTTACAAAGCGAAAACAACTAGTTTTTGAAAATCCATGTTATCACTTACATAAAATCGTGCAGACTGTGTGTGCGCGCCGTGGTTCACTCAAAGTAGAGACAGCTGAGGGTCACACAGCTTCATTCTTTCTCAACAACTCTGTTAAATAAAACTGTGCAAAGCATGTCTCAAAAAGTTTAAAATTGGTGGGAAATACAGTGCCAATTGACAAATACACTAAAGAAATAGTGGGCATTTGAAACATGTTTGTGATAAAACTTGAAAATTTGTCACCTCTGGCCAAAAGATAGAACTTGTGTGCAGTAACGTGGGCCAATATCCAAAGTATAATGATGGACTCAAAACCATAACATGACAAATTTGTGCAAAAAAGAAAATGTATGAAATTAGTAAAAAAATTATGTATTAGGTATTTAAATTATTAGCAAAGATTTATTGTAATGCCATCTCTTACCAGTATTTATTTTTCTTGCGTTTCTCACAGTGTTGAATAGAACTGCAGATATTAGTGTGTAGTATATATTTGCTACTAATAATTACCAAAAAAGCATAAAAGACAAAAGGATGATACTTGCAGGCTTGTGATAGCAAATGGAAACATTCACAAATAGTCTGGTTATGCATTCTTTAGTGTAGGTATGTGTATGCAAAAACCGTATTGTCAGATTATTTATGGTTTTTTGTTCACTAATACTAACCAGGAAATTTTTGGGCTGAAGTCTTTTTCACTTAAGATATAATCAGACCCATATTTTATGAGTTGGTGATTTAACGACGGCAGCGATTTTACAAGACCATTCTCAGGAACCATCAAAAAGAATTTTAAAAATCTATAAATAAATAGACAAACCTCAGCAAAATGTAAGAAATTACAAATAAGTTTGCTAGTCCACAACGATAAATTACATGGACTGTAGTGTTGCTACTCTTCATTGGTATGCCGCAATATGAAGGGAAAAAACCGGCAAAAGTCTGTCAACAAATACGCAGCAGTGGTGGTTTTCAAGTGAACACGTCGTCCAGCGCCTCACAATCTTGTGTGTAAAATAGTATCAGCATTGTAAATTGTTAGAGGATGACTGCCCGTTGGACGACACATGATGTGACCAAGGAAAGCTGTTTATCTACACCCACCTCAACTTCTCTCTTTGTCTAGTTATCTCTTGAGATGGTGCGCATAGCAACAAAGGTGGCCAATAACAGTGCGAGTTACACACCCCACCTTTCTCCCCTGTGATATTGCTGTTATTAAGTTTTATTTTAGTTTCTCTTTTTGGTTTTGGAGTTTGAATACATTTGGAATAAGGATTTTTCTGAAAAATCAATTACACTTTTATTGATGACATTAAAATTATTACTGTATACAATAGTACAGTGCACACTTTATTTTTAAAATTATCACACTCTCAAAATGTAAAATTTTAGAACTCTGTAAACAATCAAAACTGCTTTCTATTGGCTAACGCGTGTGTGACGTGCATTTACATGTTTTGGTTTCGCCATCTTAGCATCAGCATGCGCGAACAACAAACATATTTTTGGCTAGTTGTTACAGATTACAGAGAAAGTTTGAAAAGGGGATGAAATTGTTTTTGGAAATTTATGTTTCTTGCAATATTTACTGATAGTTTAAACATGATTTTGCTTCAATTGTCGCGGCCTTCGTTGATGTTTAAAATATAGTCTGCGTTTCAAAACTCCATTTTTGTACAGCATTAACAAAGTTTTTTCTGGCACATTTGATGAACATTTTATTTCCATACGTATATTAATTGGCAATGTCATTTTGGTATCCCAGTTTTTTTTAATTAGGCCTCAAATCTGAGGATAGGATGAAGCCTCTATAGATCAAATTATCATGATACAGGTCTTATTATTCAAGAAATATTTTGATGTAACAGGAATAACAAGAACATGTAGCTTCAAAGTTATGAAGCAACTTTCAAAGACAACATTACTAGTATATTTTATATCTGACAAGACATTATCGTAGTTTAATAACAAAGTGCAAAATAACATGAAACGTAAAGGCAATTTCTTGTTGGCCATACAGGCACAGCCTTTAAAATAAACGTTACCGTGTTACGGATTAGGCGAGCGCAATGAAGGTAAGAAAACAACACGTTTACATAATGCTAATCGTCACGCACAAAACATGCACTTTTGTCACAAATTTCCTAGTGTTTTAAGGCGCTTAACTACTTACGTGTAGACACGCTTCATGCCTTGTTTTTTCACTTAAACTATTTGCAGGTACCTTATTAGGAGTACATTTTGCATAGTGGAACTATGCAACACTTGGTGTTGGTGATGCAGCAATAACATTACAATCCTCCTAAACAATAAAATATAATAAAAATTCCAAATGTGCACGTAACCAGCTAGGCATCTGCATGTAAACAGCAGAGACCAACATCTATACTGATGTCACAGGCACGAACCTTCGCAGCACCTCCTCCTCAAAGTAGGGTGTTCATACAGACCTTGCACATCACGGCGGCATCTGCTTTTCCTGCAAAAAAATACTTTTTTTCTTTTAAAAATGCATTATTCTCGTGTTATATACACACAAATGAAGAAAGGACCACAGCGGAAGTCCTATCATGCGGTAGGCAGAAACAAAAGTAGTAGGTAAGATTCCTACTGACTGCATTGATTGTTGACAGCCCACTTAGGCTGTGTTTATTGGATTACGATTTAATTTACATTCTTAGATTACTATCTTGTGCTTTTGACGTATTGACCACCCATTCATGCGCGATACATGTGTAGTTCCACTTGTGCATTGGTATTGGAAAGAGCTTATTAACGTCCCCCGATGTTATGCCTGAAGGCTTATCAGGGGATGGCTTGCAAACTAACTGATGACCTAACTTAAACTTACACCAATGCCTTACCAGGGATTCGAACCCAGAACCTTCCGCACCCCAGACCGGTAGCACCACGGGAGGTCGGCAGTTCCACTTGTGCGTTCACAGTTTACGAAACAGAAAATACAGTCTGCAATGCTTATAAAATACCTTCCTCCCCCCCCCCCCCTAGTGTGTCCATGTGTGCATGCTTAAATGCGCTGGTGTCAAACTGGGTCAACTTTAAAGCCAGAGTGGAATCTCACAGTATGGTGGAAGTTGTATCGTGATAAAATTACAATTTTTTTTTTGTAAAAGGGTATGGTATATACTATATTTACTCTTTTCCAAGCTGCATATTTTGGCGGGGAGGGGGGGGGGATTTTTTTTGAAAAACAAGGGTGCAGTGTAGAATTTAATATCATCAATCTGAAATTTTTTTTAGTGCAATTGTAATATTTTTTTGAATAGTTATTTTTTTGTTTTTTATTGCTGTGCCATTCTTGGTATACTACATATTGTAATAAATCAAAATATACATTTTTTAATTTTCAAAATAAGGTAGATAACATTTTTTTAAAATTCTGTGAAAGTTCGCAATAACATTATTTAACTAAGGTGTACGTACCATTTGAAATTGTTCACAGAAGTCACGTGTTCTACATAAGGAATCGTACGCAAGACCTGAAATATTTTTTTATACAATAATTTAGTAAAAAAAACCATTGCATTCATGGTCCGTAATGTGATAAATATCCTCCAGAAAACAATGTAAATTTGCGTGGTAGTAGATGGGGCAGAGGTGTCTTTCCAAAAACAGGATCCAGGGTGACGCTCTGTATCTGTAATAAATAGCGCAGCTGTGTAGTGGGAAGTAGCAACCGCATGTGGAGTGACATCTAACAGCAAGCATAGCAACTGCACGTTGGAGTGACAGTGCAGCTATCTAGCGGATCACTCGGCAACTACACGCTGGTCAAATATCACGTTATCGTCCAATTTAATGAGATACACTGCTTCTTGAAAATAGTTTACAGATTACCTTTAAACGAAAGCAATCTGTGAATGGTATAGCTGAAAAATTTGAATTTGAATTACAGTTGCAATCTTCTTTAAAAATTGCAGTCAAAGATACTGTAAAAAAAATAATGGTTGTTTACATTGCGATTCAATTTTCAGTACAAAAACTATGGCTGTGATTAAAATTGTAATTGATCGTGTATGCATTAGCCGTGCCATATTTGGATTAGAAAAAAATGTGATTATCTTTGCAGAATATTATGGACATACAGCGGCTGACAAGCTGTTTGTAATTGATGAATCAGACTTGGGCTACTGGAGGGCAGCTTTCAATACAATTACGTGCTTACAAAAGCACTTTATTCTNTTTAAAAATTGCAGTCAAAGATACTGTAAAAAAAATAATGGTTGTTTACATTGCGATTCAATTTTCAGTACAAAAACTATGGCTGTGATTAAAATTGTAATTGATCGTGTATGCATTAGCCGTGCCATATTTGGATTAGAAAAAAATGTGATTATCTTTGCAGAATATTATGGACATACAGCGGCTGACAAGCTGTTTGTAATTGATGAATCAGACTTGGGCTACTGGAGGGCAGCTTTCAATACAATTACGTGCTTACAAAAGCACTTTATTCTCTTTTTACAGAGTGAAATATATTTGTGTCGGCGCAAAACCATTTCTATTGAAGGCAAAATTACACCTTCTTTCAGAAATTACATTTCCTACTGAATTAGTGGTTCACCTGTGGCCTCAGGATTTTCTCCAAAAAACTAGGCATAGCATCTTAGATTCTGGATCCTGAGGTATTCAGAAGACGTCTGTCAATTATAAATAAATATTTTATTAATAAGTTGTCTAATTTTTCCACAAGAGACTACTCCAAATAGACACTTCACACTCGCTAAGTGACTCTGCTCGTAGCGTTTACTTTTTTTTTTTTTTTTTTTTTTTTTTTTTTTTTAGACGAAGGGATGTTGTATTTGCTGAAATAAATTCATATTTCATTAATAAATTGCCTGACTGCAAGAAGTTACTGAATAATACTTTGTGCTCGCTAAATGACTCAACACCCATTGTTTACATTTTTTTTGTGATAAGGGCAGGTGATATTTATTGTTCTGAGGTATACTTATGTTCGGGAGATATCAGTGTATTGAAATAATTAATATTTCATTTTAAAAATGTGTTATTTGTGCACCAGAGAAGATTAAAAACTAACTAAACATGAATAACAATTTTTTCTTTGAGGGGGAGGAGGGGGGGGGCAAAATTGGTGTGTGAAACAATTTTTGAGGGCAGAACACTTGCAAGGCCATTCTCGGGACCTGGTGAAAATGGGCCCTCGACTGTAAAATAAAAAACAATTCAGATGCCTGTGTTTTATTTTTATAACTGGTTTAATTTTTTTATGGTAATAACCTAAATAAACACTTAAATAAAAACATTAATATGGAATGATGTAAGATTTGAGCCCATGAAAAATTTAATTTTTTTATGAATGTAAATTTATGTTCAGCATCTATGAATCAGCGTTTGGCTAATGCATACTTTTAAAAAATGCAGGAAGGTTCAAAAATGTGACTATGTTGTAATCCATGGTGTGTTGGCAGTGGATTACTGTGAAGATGGTAGCCACATATATTGAATGTAACATTCTGAAAATGTAACATTTAGTTTCATGAAACAGAAACAAAAATTGTGTGTTTGAGTTTTGTGAAACTGGTGGAAAAAACCACACTCCTCAGCCCTATTGAACATTTACTGAAAAGGTTAACATTTTATAAATTTTTCCTGTGTGTTTTGTAAAGCAGATACTAGCATATAATCAGTTAAATTCAATTAAAAATATTAAATAAAGCTTGCAGAGTACCATCAATGGTAGTATGTTGCCATACTTATAAAAAAATTCCTTTAAGCATGTACAAAATTGACTTAAGTGGCTCACACAAGAAAGAAATGAAGGCTGTAATAGTATCTTTGAAGAGGTTCAAATTTATTCTGCCAACATTTCAAGTTTATTTTTACATTGGTATTTTAGTAGTAGTAAAATGGACACAAACAAATTTATACACAAACTTCCATTGTTATTCAGCTACATGAACNTTGGTATTTTAGTAGTAGTAAAATGGACACAAACAAATTTATACACAAACTTCCATTGTTATTCAGCTACATGAACATTTGATAAACCCTTGAATATTCATTGAAAATGAAAATTTTAATTTTTTTTTTTAAACTTCCAATAGCCAGTTTTCTTACTGAAATTGAAAATGAAAGATCTCTTATTTCATTATTCTGGTATACTGAGTATTCTCAAAACCCTAAATGTAGGATAAAGAAATGGTTGTGATTAACTTATTGGACATGGCCATAGCTTTATGCTTCCCATTAGAAAAAAAATACTGGTTATATTATTACTGTTGTAGGAGACACGAGAGGAAAGAGTGCGGCAGTACCACGAGATTCCTGGTGCACCTCCTGTTCTGGGTCTGCGGGAGGGAGCTATGTTGAGGGTGCAAGGCGACAAGGCAGAAATACGAGGCGTGGCTTCTGCGAGACTGTTCCTGCCGTAAGCTGTCACTCTTGACATTCTTTGTAGCACGTGTGTCTAAAGGCCTTTACACCATAAAAAACTATAGAATTTCACTTCACGTTACTGTTCCTTTTTCAAAATGATGGATACATAAAACAAGTGTAAAATCAAAGTTCAGTTAAAGTCAAGAGTGCTTGACTTTAACTTTGACAATTGCAGTGTGTCAAACACCATAGGAAACATCATGCCAATAGGCTGACTTAGAGCTAAATGCTACAGTTTTCAATTGTGTAATAGCCTTAGGAGGTGCAGCTAAAGTAATGAGCAAGTTATGTAGCGCATTACAAGAAAAAGGTTTTTGAAAACTTATCCAGTTCTTTTTTGCTGCATTTGATATACAGTTCATTTAAATACAGTAAAAACCCTTATTTGCAATTTTTTAAAGGGAACGCAAAAAAGTGTAAATTGCAGGAAAGTCACTATTATTGATTTCTGTTTGCAAATACAAAATACTTGCACAAGACAAACAAGAGAATTTATTATTGCTTAAAAAACAACATATTTACAACTGGTACACTGAAGAGCCAAAAAAAACTGGTACACCTGCCTAATATCGTGTAGGGCCCCCGCGAGCACGGGAAGTGCCGCAAGACGACGTGGCGTGGACTCGAGTAATGTCTGAAGGTATGCAGGAGGCAAGTCACACCATGAATCCTGCAGGGCAGTCCACAAATCCATAGGAGTGCGAGGCAGTGGAGATCTCTTCTGAACAGCACGTTGCAAGGCATCCCAGATATGCTCAATAATGTTTATGTCTGGTGATTTAGGTGGCCAATGGAAGTGTCTAATGTCAGAAATGTGTTCCTGGAGCCACTCGGTAGCATCTCTCGACGTGTGGGGTGTCGTATTGTCCTGCTGGAATTGTCCACGTCCGTCGGAATGCACAATGGACATGAATGGNTGGTATTTTAGTAGTAGTAAAATGGACACAAACAAATTTATACACAAACTTCCATTGTTATTCAGCTACATGAACTTTTGATAAGCCCTTGAATATTCATTGAAGATGAAAATTTTAATTTTTTTTTTAAACTTCCAATAGCCAGTTTTTTTACTGAAATTGAAAATGAAAGATCTCTTATTTCATTATTCTGGTATACTGAGTATTCTCAAAACCCTAAATGTAGGATAAAGAAATGGTTGTGATTAACTTATTGGACATGGCCATAGCTTTATGCTTCCTATTAGAAAAAAAATACTGGTTATATTATTACTGTTGTAGGAGACACGAGAGGAAAGAGTGCGGCAGTACCACGAGATTCCTGGTGCACCTCCTGTTCTGGGTCTGCGGGAGGGAGCTATGTTGAGGGTGCAAGGCGACAAGGCAGAAATACGAGGCGTGGCTTCTGCGAGACTGTTCCTGCCGTAAGCTGTCACTCTTGACATTCTTTGTAGCACGTGTGTCTAAAGGCCTTTACACCATAAAAAACTATAGAATTTCACTTCACGTTACTGTTCCTTTTTCAAAATTATGGATACATAAAACAAGTGTAAAGTCAAAGTTCAGTTAAAGTCAAGAGTGCTTGACTTTAACTTTGACAATTGCAGTGTGTCAAACACCATAGGAAACATCATGCCAATAGGCTGACTTAGAGCTAAATGCTACAGTTTTCAATTGTGTAATAGCCTTAGGAGGTGCAGCTAAACTAATGAGCAAGTTATGTAGCGCATTACAAGAAAAAGGTTTTTGAAAACTTATCCAGTTCTTTTTTGCTGCATTTGATATACAGTTCATTTAAATACAGTAAAAACCCTTATTTGCAATTTTTTAAAGGGAACGCAAAAAAGTGTAAATTGCAGGAAAGTCACTATTATTGATTTCTGTTTGCAAATACAAAATACTTGCACAAGACAAACAAGAGAATTTATTATTGCTTAAAAAACAACATATTTACAACTGGTACACTGAAGAGCCAAAAAAAACTGGTACACCTGCCTAATATCGTGTAGGGCCCCCGCGAGCACGGGAAGTGCCGCAAGACGACGTGGCGTGGACTCGAGTAATGTCTGAAGGTATGCAGGAGGCAAGTCACACCATGAATCCTGCAGGGCAGTCCACAAATCCATAGAAGTACGAGGCGGTGGAGATCTCTTCTGAACAGCACGTTGCAAGGCATCCCAGATATGCTCAATAATGTTTATGTCTAGTGATTTAGGTGGCTAATGGAAGTGTCTAATGTCAGAAATGTGTTCCTGGAGCCACTCGGTAGCAACTCTCGACGTGTGGGGTGTCGTATTGTCCTGCTGGATTGTCCACGTCCGTCGGAATGCATAATGGACATGAATGGGTGCAGGTGATCGGACAGGATGCTCACTATCTAGACGTACCAGGGGTCCCATTTCACGCCANAATGGACATGAATGGGTGCAGGTGATCGGACAGGATGCTCACTATCTAGACGTACCAGGGGTCCCATTTCACGCCAACTGCACATGCCCCATACCAGGACAGAGCCTCCACCAGCTTGAACAGTCCCCTGTTGACATGTGGGGCCCATGGATTCATGAGGATGTCTCCATACCCGTGCACGTCCATCCGCCCGATACAATTGGAAATGAGACTCGTCANGCCCATGGATTCATGAGGATGTCTCCATACCCGTGCACGTCCATCCGCCCGATACAATTGGAAATGAGACTCGTCTGACCAGGCAACGTGTTTCCAGTCATCAATAGTCCAATGGCGGTGTTGGCGGGCCCAGGCGAGGCGTAAAGCTTTGTGTCGTGCAGTCA
The DNA here is from genome assembly GCA_002778355.1 of Clitarchus hookeri. Lineage (NCBI taxonomy): Eukaryota > Metazoa > Arthropoda > Insecta > Phasmatodea > Phasmatidae > Clitarchus > Clitarchus hookeri. The sequence continues at coordinate 308,731 of NQII01004033.1, forward strand.
ACAACGGTACACGATTGGGCCTTTGGCTCCGAAAGCCCATATCAATGATGGTCCGTTGAATAGTTCTCACGCTTGCACTTGTTGATGCCCCAACATTGAAATCTGTGCCAATTTGAGAAAGGGTTGCACGTCTGTCACGTTAAATGATTCTCGTCAGTCGTCGTTTGTCCCGTTCGTTCACGATCTTTTTTAGGCCGTAGCGATGTCGAAGATTTGATGTTTTACCGGATTCCTGATATTCACAGTACACTCGTGAAATGGTCATACGTGAACATCCAAATTTTATCGCTACCTCGGAGATGCTATGTCCCATCTCTCGTGCGCCGACTATAACATCACGTTCAAACTCGCTTAAATCTTGATAACCTGCCATTGTAGCAGCAGTAATCAATCTAGCTGCCGACCGCATTGCGTTACTCTGATTGATTCCATACCTCTGTTATTTGCATATGCGTGCCTATGCGAGTTTTTTTGGCTCTCCAGTGTACGTTGCACAAATAAAATTTTTCTTAAAATTATAAAACAAAAAAACAGTGTGCAGTTTTATTTGTTACTGAACAGACAAATGAAGTACATATTACAAATTCAACATTTTTGAAGAAGAAAAAAAATCAGAAATTTTTTTGATTACTTTTTTCCTTAGNTCAATCTAGCTGCCGACCGCATTGCGTTACTCTGATTGATTCCATACCTCTGTTATTTGCATACGCGTGCCTATGCGAGTTTTTTTGGCTCTCCAGTGTACGTTGCACAAATAAAATTTTTCTTAAAATTATAAAACAAAAAAACAGTGTGCAGTTTTATTTGTTACTGAACAGACAAATGAAGTACATATTACAAATTCAACATTTTTGAAGAAGAAAAAAAATCAGAAATTTTTTTGATTACTTTTTTCCTTAGTTTTTGTTATATGGACTTGCTTCTCTAAAGCACGCAGTGCATCAATTGCAGCTTCATTATTTGGTGTATTCAAAATGTAGTCCTGTAGGGTTTGAAGTGCATCAGCAGGCGTTGGCACAATCACTTCCTTCATGCCTCGCTGCAAAGTTGGGAGCAGTGAGCGTAGTGGTTTTCAGTTGAGTTGGATTTTTGCCACCATNTAAATTCAACATTTTTGAAGAAGAAAAAAAATCAGAAATTTTTTTGATTACTTTTTTCCTTAGTTTTTGTTATTTGGACTTGCTTCTCTAAAGCATGCAGTGCATCAATTGCAGCTTCATTATTTGGTGTATTCAAAATGTAGTCCTGTAGGGTTTGAAGTGCATCAGCAGTCGTTGGCACAATCACTTCCTCCTCTGGCTCTTCGTTGCTACTTTCTTCAGCATCAGCACACTTTGAACCCCACATGTTACAACGTTGTGGTCCAGTTGCACATAGTCACTGAACTGTTAATCTGGCGACAACTGCTGGCAATCTTAATTTGTCAGATCGTCAGTTATGAGCAAGTTTGTACATTCCACAACTTGCACATTGTTGGCATAGAAACCGGCTATACGATAACATTTGCTTATTGTTGGCTGTTACTTCCTTCATGCCTCGCTGCAAAGTTGGGAGCAGTGAGCGTAGTGGTTTTCAGTTGAGTTGGATTTTTGCCACCATCCAGCATGGTGACTGCTCTTGAAGTAATACATTTGCGGTGATGACACTTGAAAGAGTTTATGATGTCCGAGTCAAGGGGCTGCTGTTTGCTTGCGCAGTTGGCTGGGAAATACACAATCTTTACATTTCCCTACTCCACATTCACTTTGTGTGCAGGATGCTGATTAATAAACAAAACTACACTTCTATTTTGTACTGCCCCCTTTTGGTCAAATGCTTGTAGCTGAAACAATGAACCAGTCATCCAAGAATTGTTATTGTCTTCATACAGAGTCGGTAGAGTTTTTATATTATTAAAACTCTGTGGTTTTTGGGCTTTACCAATGACAAACAATGAAATTTTTCAGAGCCGCCTGCATTTGAATTTTAATATAATTCTTGCTGAGCTTAGCACCATGACATTATTCCCCCCCC
>NQII01004033.1:310769-330488 GCA_002778355.1 Clitarchus hookeri
TTTTTTTGTTGGGAAAAACACTAAAATAAACCTGTCTCGTCAGCATTAAATCATCTTTAGTGAGTAGCCTGCCAAATGACCAGTGACATGTTTTTCCATACATCTACAGTCTCATCGTCCACCAGACACAACCTTATAAACCACATTATGGCGCTGGCGAAATCTGTCGATCCGGCTGAAAACTCTTCAATGTCAAGTCTCAAGGCAATGACTTTAGCTTTCACGAGCAGTATAGTGCCGCTAATGGGAAAATTTTATGAGCGGGCACCAATAAACAAACCACTCGTACAGTAAAATTTCAAGTTTTTTGAATTTTGAGCCTTTCCCATACTTCCGCTTCTTAGCACTAGGTCCACACTGAGCAGCATTAGCTTCAATATCCACACAATTGTTTACTATAGTGTTCAAGGTGCTAACTGAAATATTTAGTTCCATAGTCAAAATCACTTGGGTGCCCACATGCTTGTAAAACATTTGGATTATTTTTAACTTCTCTTCAACCGACAAAGTAGTTCGAAAACTATAGGAATATGCTATCTTTATTTGACAGCCTGGCCAAATTAAGACCAGAAAAAAGGAAAACTAAATAATGAGTTCCTGGAAGGAATCTTCAGTTAACTTTGAACCCTAGTTTATCACAAACCATTTATCCAATTCTAATAATCAATGTACCCTTGGATTCCCCTTAAAATTCTCTACAATGTGAGAGGTAAAGAATCTGGATAGGTGAGAAAGTTTTAAGAGAAATCAAAAAATGCCAAAAATCAACTAAGTGGTCCCCCCCCCTGCGGGAAAAATTTTTTTTGTCTGGAAACTGTTTTCAAGAAACTATCTCAATATTGGTATCAAACTGTTCAGAACGGAATTCTTATAACTTCCTTCCTTCAGTTCTTCATGCGCACACACACAAACACGCCCATGTGCCCACACACACACACGCATCCATATGCATGCATGCATGCACCCACGCATGTGCGTATGCATGCACACACATGCGCCCATGCGTGCACACACACACACACATTTGCACAAACATTTTCCACGTGTTTGTGTGATCATGATGTGGAAAATTTGTTGTCCTGTGAGCGTGCGTGCGTGCGTGCGTGCTCACCTGTCGACAAGTACTATACAGTGAGTACTTGAATTCCTGTCCTTTTATATATATATTTGGTAGCTTAGCTACAGACCTCTAAATGCTTCACTTCACACCTGAAGTAATCACCAGCTTCACGACAGCAAAGCAATATAAATGTGTGCGCCAGTTGCTCATCCTACAACAGCCTATAAGGGCTGGCAGTCTTGTTGCCCATGTGCACGCAAAGGTTGAAACCCCCACCCCCTTCTCCCTGCTAGTCACATCCCGTGGTCCTGCCACCGACGCGCGGTATGCGCTAGCAAGGCCGGACGGGGACTGCGTCCGCCACAGCCCAACACTGTACAAGCTACATAAATACGCATTGCACAGTCGAGGGGATCGACCTACGATCGTTGGCCGAGTAAAAAGCTTGAAGTAATCATAATAAGGTTTCTTCTAAATTGAAAGCTGCTGCAACATTTAAAATTGATTTACTGTAATTCACAAATAATTCGGGGGGCCTGCAGCCTTATAGCAGGAACCACCACTGCTGCTAGGTTCACTGTTTGCCGACCACCGCTCCCTGCCTGATGAAGCTGGCATAATCAGTGAAACGTTGCTTGACCGCGTACTTGCGTAGAAAATGTGTTTGTCCAACTTTAGTTGTGCGTTTATACACTAGTACCGCCCTGTGAGCATAGAACTTTACATTAATCACATGTCAAATTTAACTAATAGAAATAAATACAAAAATTAGGATATTTAAAAGAAATCATCATATACAAATAAGACATACCAGATGTGAGCAAACTTTTTCATGCGGAGGACAAATGCAGGCCTCAAGTTAGAGCTGCAGGCCACACTTATAAATTGTATTGTTCAGTGAGTAATGGGGTGCGAGATACTAGAGTTCTGTAAGCATCGTTTGCCACATGCCTTTCTTTGTCTCTTACATAATCCCATGCCTATACTGGAAATAATAATTTTCATGTCCAAGTAATATGTAAGGGGGTTTATTTTACTATTAATTTCCAAAAAGTTCTAACTGACGTACACACGCACACAGCATTATCACATCTGAGAAATATTAGTATCACAAATATACTGAAAATACAATACTGCAGAACTAGAGATGGGATGAACCCAGATTTTGGCACAGAGCCAAAATATAACTTAACGTAGAATATTTTTATCGAACCGAACTTGAACTGAACCTTCAAAACTGCCCACAAACCAAAATTTATAAAATGCGTTATCCATACATATGTCATTATAGTTCAGCCTTTAATTGTTCAAGGATATAACAAAATCCAAACATGTAGAATCACCTTAACAATTCCATCTCTATTAGATCAACATGCAGCATAAAAACTAAACATGTATAACCACATTTGCAACTCCACCTCTAATTGTTTAAACATGTATCATATACAATATACATATTCAACTTGCACAGTTCCAAAATTAAATGGTAAAATTTTTTCTAATTTGAAAATTGTACACAATTAGATTTGATTGATACGATAATTCATTAACACATTGAGAATTGTATCTCTCTTGTCTTTTTAGGAATATGTGAAAACCATAAATTAGCAACACATAAGATGCTAACTGAAAATTTAATTTTTCAAAAACTCAAGAAAAACATTTATTTTGTGTACAATCATTTATAAATTTATAATACTGTAAGTTAAGAAAGTAAGGCACTCTGTTTTACGCACCACAGAATTCGATGCAATGTTGTCATCACTGCTACGGAAAAAAAAAAGTCCTGTGTTTGTTATTTTCCAACGTCTTCAAAGTTTATCAAAGATGTTCATTTCTTGCAAATTTGATGCGTGCCATATTCAACGTAGAAACTCAGCTGTCACAACGCACGCCATACCCCATTCCCCTCTCGCAAGGGCTCCCCAGTAACCACTTGCCTCAGAACACGTGACAGCAATTAACGCCTACGACGAAGGCAAGCCGGAGCATGGGAAGTAGTTTACATGTGTCAAGGTTGAGGCGCGGGTCTCTTCCACCCCCTCCCCCCCCACGCAAACCCTGTGAAACTTGTACACGCCAAAGAAAGGACAAGATAGTCTGGCGATTTCCGCCCACGAGAGAATAAAACACATGCTGAAGGGTGATATGCACCGAGAAAAGGCTGACAAGCTTGGAAGTTAGTGCCACGAGCCCCCCTTCACTCCTAGCATAATGCAGGGGAACATATTAACAAGCAGCAGAAATAACTGACAGGGTTTGTCAGTGGCACCGCAGGTTTCCCCCTCCACTTGCAAGAGCCTTGTCACGTGGAGGATGTGGCCATTGTTGAGCATCTCCCCCTTTCCTCTTCCCCTAACAAGGAGGGATGTAAATAGTTTAAAAGCCAATTTGTGAGACAAGGGGGGGATCAGTTACGTGAGATCAGTCGGCCAGTCGGTAAGAATCGCGTGCCGAAAGAGGGAGTCCTCCAGTGCAACCCCACGCTGAGAGGCAGATGGTGGGGTGGGGGCCCGCCAAGGGTCCCTCGCCAGGACGTGGTAGGGAGGTAATCCGTCTGTTACAACCCTACGCCGAGAACGGGAGTCGAGTGGTGAGCTTCAACGAGGAGCGCCACGTCGATAGTAAACAGTTCCGTGCAGTGCAGTCTGTGCAGCCCGGTGCAGAGAGGGTGGAAGCTGGGTGGGGACCCGCGAGTGGTCCCTCGCTGGGACGTGGGAGTCAGTCAGCCAACGCCGAAGGAGGAAGCCAACTGAATGCAGCACGCCAACGACAGCTAGTCAGAAGGCCTGTAACAGGGCCACCCAACTCACCAGACCTCAACTACTGCCGGAAAAAACAACCCAGCAACAAATACAGATAAGTACCCACGTCGCCTCTCAGGGACGTGCCCTGTCGCCTAGTGTCCCGCCAAGCCATCGGAAACCTAGCCAGAGCACCGTAATCAGCCCTTCAGGCCCAGAACTCGCATGGGCAATAACGTATGAGTTAATTCTCAGCGCCAGGTGCCAAGAAAGTATGTGTAATTACCGCAAAAGTGCCGGGAATATGTGTGTGTATGAATTCCCGGTCAAATAAACTTGTAAAACCAAGACGGGATGACATTATTATTCACCCTATTCAACATTCAAAGGACCTCATAGTCTGTGCCTGGTAAAATTAACTCAGATTCTATGAAGCATCCTGTATCACACAGGTGGGGAATAGCGTCAAATTTTCTAACCAAATTAGAACTAATCTTTTACATGGCAATCAATTTAAAACCAAAATGACCTTAAAGTTTGGGTTCAGTTCAAAAGTCAAACGTTTGCCCCATCTCTACACAGAACATAACCTGATGCGCTGACCTGCCACCATCTACGAGCTGCCTAAACCTGACCTCCCCTCTAGCTGCTGATTATGGAGGGATATGTCATGTGCAGGGGGGTGTCATTTCTCTCCCTCCTCGCTTGTTCTTGGTCTCTGGCAATGCTGCNTCTCCCTCCTCGCTTGTTCTTGGTCTCTGGCAATGCTGCATGTGTGTCTGCACCATCAGCTTCACGCTACATCCTGCACTCAAGTTCAAGTGATGCCATCACTTTGGGATCGCCCTTGCTCTCTTACTGTGCCACTGCATTATCCACGTTACGTTGATGGCAACTTACGTCCGACCCTTCAGGCCCAGGAAGAGTGCGGACTGGATGTTTGCTTTATTGGCTTGCCCAACAGTTCTCTATCACATCATGTCTGTTACTACCAAATTTCTATTTGTCAAGTTACCTGCTCTATCTGTAATTCCTGCTTCAACCCAACTTCTAGGTGTCTGTGTGGAGCTACTCCACCAAAACACCCTTCAGGCCGAGTCATTCTACATTTGCATAAATACTGCAAATAAAGTTAATTTTTAAGGGTAAGGAAACTTGTGCAGTGTGTGTGCGCCACAATTTTTTTTTTGTTTTAGAAACAAAGAGGCTGAAGAGTATGTGCCTGGAGCAGATGTAAGTTTCCTACTGAAGTGAAACAGGAGGAAGAAAANAGAAACAAAGAGGCTGAAGAGTATGTGCCTGGAGCAGATGTAAGTTTCCTACTGAAGTGAAACAGGAGGAAGAAATTATCTATGTTAACATTGTCCTTTCATTCCACACCCACCTTAAGTCTTCAGACTGTTAAGGGTAATGGTTGTAGTACACATGCAACTTTAGTGCTAATCAAAAATAAATAAATAAATAAATCTCTCTCTCTATATATAAATATATATCTATCTATCTATCNACTTTAGTGCTAATCAAAAATAAATAAATAAATAAATCTCTCTCTCTATATATAAATATATATCTATCTATCTATCTATCTCTTTATCTATCTTTCTTTCTCTCTTTATCTATCTCTCTCTCTCTCTCTCAAATGGCCATACTAAACCATTTTCGGCCTCTAATCCTCTCCTTAACCAGTTGTTTCCTAGCCCCCTGCTAGTCTTTCTTGTACAGTACAGAACATCCACGTCACATATATATAATAGGTTTTAAATTCTTTAGATTTTTCTCTACCCAAAGTGCTACATTTTGTTCATGAAACTGTATTTAAACTGTTGAGTAAAATACATATACTTTACTTCCTCTATAACAATTTCCACCCCTGAGTTCAGTAGATGAACTGACATGTACATCAATAAAATAACAACTTCTAACCTTTGATGCGCGACTCATATTCAGCATAGTTATAAACACGAGTTTGCCTCATCTTTACATATCATCATCTACCCCAGGCAGGGTTTAAACCCCGAAACTACTTGCTACAAGAGCCTAGTAGCATTAAGACCCTAGATGAGGGGGCACCTGCGGACACGTCAGCCTAGATCGTTTTGCCCTTATGTCAGACGTCATGTCAACCCCCTCGTGTGTGAGAGAGGCTAGCCAAGCAGTCCAAGCGCCTAAACTCGCGCAGCAGAGGAAACCCAGCATTACAGAGGTGCCTAGTTCCACCCCGGACCGAGGGTTTGCGCTAGTGACCGCAGCTCTGCCCACGTGAGGAGCTCGACGAGCCCACGGGCAGGTGAATGTATGTCTGTGCACAGCCGAGAAACAACAGTTAATCTCCAGCAGCTCGTTCCACCACCTTGTGTGATTGAACTCTCTGCTGTCTCATAACGTCTTCGCAACCTACCAGAAGCTCTTTAAGACCTGTACCAGCAACCCCCGAAGAAGTCTTCAAANCCCTGGTTAATGTCGTTTACTCCCATTCAGTTCCTGGTTAGTTAGGAAATAGTGTGGGCCACCGTCTTTATTCCTCATGGAATAAATACGTTTTCTGACAAATCTCAGAGTATTGATTCTAGGGTGACTGTGACTTGTAACCCCCGTAGCTGTCCGCCCACCAGGGAAAAGCAAGAGACCGCATCATTACAACCCAATTGCCGAACATAATGTAGGACTGTGGGCTCCCCTAACCAGGTGCATGTACGTCACAGACGCACCCATTAGACGGCTACCCATGTTGTGCACCTGGTGTGCAGTACGGTAAAGCCACAACCACTAGCGACACAATGCACAAGGCGGCTAGTCAACCAGCCGACTCACTCCATCCATCGCGCTCAACTGTCGCCGGAAGGAGTGATAGACTGGCTTTGGAGGTCTGCCCACCTTTGGCCATACATCCGTCGTTGTCGGACATCCAGGGTAAAAACACTGCTCTAACCACCACGCTGAACTGTCGCCGGTTGGAATAATCGGGTGCGACTAGTTGGCTCGGCCTCTGCTTGGTTATACACCTAGCCAGGGATCATCGTCACTTGCTCTCCCCTCGTGGGCCGACTCTAGTACCTGTATGCTATACACCCATAGGAGTGGTGCGAAGTGGCAAGCTAAGAAGGCAGCTACTGCCTCAGAAATCACCAGGAGCTGTAACCCAGCCCTAACTGCACAACCCCCTGGGAACGAGCTCAAGCCACCCGCCAGTTGGAGAGGCCTCACCTCCCAGCTACCTCCCCTTCCTTATTTCAGCCACCAAGCAAGACAAACGGCCGACCGCACCCGGTCGTCATGACTTCTGTCAAGGACGCCACGTGCCGCTAGGAATCTCGAATCCCTGGTTCCAGCCAGGCCAGCAGCCCTTAGCGGGCCCCCTTCAGCACAGACGCCTTCGCCCAAGGACTGGGCACCAGCAGCAGAGCAAGGAGCTACCCCGAGCCACTTCCAGTACAGGTTAACCCGTGGCAGTGTGCCAACCAATACGCAGGACAGCTGAATCCACGACTGACTTTGTGCCGTGCCGTCAAGCCACATGCCCTATCTTACATACCGGCCGGGGCCCAGTCAGCCAGTTAAATCGCCCGTGTCTCTGACCGACACACCAAAACCTTGCCAGATCGCGAGGATGTCACCAGCCACCTACCTTCACGTTGAGTATAATGAGAACTGTAAATCATCTGTGAAAAGTTTTTACTAATAATCACTAAAAATGAGAATTTAAGAAAAAACCTCTCACTCAAATTATTTATATCAAGAATATAACTAAAAGTGGTGGAAAAAGCATTTGTGTGTGCAATTTATAACATTTATAAATTTACCAGTGCAGTATCACTGAACCAATGCTTTCCTTATGAAATTGAGTCAGTACATCACACGTGGGTGAAAATGTACTACAGTATTAACAATCCAAACCTAGCTGATGAGATATGATCAAGTACTGGTAGCAGAGGTGTATTTCGTTCCGAAGGAAATTACCCATTCTTCTAGGTTTAGTGAACATGGCAATAGCACTTTTCCCTGTACGAACCCAGAACTACTCTACATTGATATTAACACAAAAATGTCCCATGAACAATACCATGCAGTTACTGTACTAGCTTTATGAGTGATGTATGCACACAATAGCTCCTAATAAAAGTCACTGGACTGGCCAGCAGAATTTTAAAAAATGTGCACAAAGAAATTTTCAGGATTTCGGTGCAATACTGCAAGGATTTAAAAGGAGATATTCTTTAAATACGTTTATTAAACCTATCCACATAACTCTCTTAAATTAATGATAACAGTGTTTGATGCATTTTACATCTCAGTACATTGGAACATTAGCCTCAAAGCACAGGTAACCTCAAATATTAAGATGACAAAATGTGTTGCATTTTTTCTGTATTGATTGGTTTCTCCATAGTTATAAAATGAATCCTTTAAGAAATATGTTTACATTGATTTATTATGTATTTAAACGAGCAGAGTGCCCTATGTCCTGATTTACTAAAATTTAAGAATGGTTCACAGGGTCACGAAGAGTCANATTTATTATGTATTTAAACGAGCAGAGTGCCCTATGTCCTGATTTACTAAAATTTAAGAATGGTTCACAGGGTCACAAAGAGTNAGGGTCACGAAGAGTCTGACATGACTCAACAAATAAACAACCACGAATTTGCATACAGTGGAGGTTATAGTGATGTGTTGCAAGAAAACATGTTTGTTGTATTTTGCATCATCTCAAAACATAACATTAAAAATAGGGATGGGTTGGTTCGGTTCTTCGGTACCAATTTATACCAGTTCTTGAGGTTTGACTCGGAAAAAAGATAAGGAATCTGGCCGCCCACTACAGCTGTTGACCTTCTTTTAACGAACCTTTGTAGGTTACCTTTATCATACAGCATGCCACAATGTTTTAGTTTGGGGGCCATGAGTTATTTAATTAAAGTATTTTCCAAACATATCACAATCACCACATATTAATGTAAAAAAAAGAATAATTTTTTACATATTTACTGACCTTAAATAAATCTAATACAAGTTTATCTGTATACATTATAACTTATCTTCACACTTTGTTATTGTTCAATTATTCCATAGGTTAAATAAAACATTTAATGAATTTTACCTACATTGGTTTAATAAAGTTGCAAGCAAAAGGCAAGTATTCAAAAGTGAACCGAATACTGGAACCGATATTTAAATTGTATAATTGGCACTGGTATCGACATTTTTGGTTTTTCCACCCATCCCTAATTAAAAAGTAACGTTTTTCATGAGGAAATGTACATTTTTGTGTTAGTGCGCATGTGCACAGCTAATAGGTGGCAACACTGTATGCATGTGTAGTTTACAACAACATTTTGCATGTGTCAGTTTATCATTTTTGCATAGCAAAAACATAACTGGATTTACCGTAAATACCCATGTACAACCTACACATTATTTCCAAAATTAGAACAGCCGAAAGTGGGGTGCGTGTAGTACATGAGTGCGCCTGCAGCACAAAGAGTGGTTAGTGAGGGAGCTTAGGCAACGGTGTGTCTGCGTCTGGTGCTGTTCACTAACACCCATATGTAGCTGGATTTCGGGCACAGTATCAGCTAATAGGATAAGTTGGCTGTGGAGGGTCAGGCAGTAAACAACTGTGCCTGGAAAGTGACGCAGTTTGGGCCCAAGAGGGTGGAGCGCACTCATATTTGTATAGTTTATTTAATGCTTCTTACACAATCGTTACATAAAATCTTAAGTGGTGGAACCACAAAACTTTTAGTTCATTGCAATATTTGATAAATGGTAAAAGCAAAAAATTTTAACATTATTTACATGGGAATTTTCGGGGATACAGTTTTTGAGTATATTCTGATATGTAGAGAATCCACAGCATCATGCTCCTGCATCTATGAATTATTGAAGATGTTTCAAACAGTTACTCAAGGATGGGTTATCATGTGCAAAGGAAATACTAATCTCTGTTCACTAGAAACTGTACTGGGAACCCATTAAATTAAACATGATTTGCATTTGTGACACACACAACTCAGATTCCTGCTAAACATACAGTATTCAACTTCCAAAACTGTGCACGTCTTGACAACAGGCACAGTTCAAAAGTGTTGAATCAACAGGATTAAGTTGACTTCTTAGCATCATGGCACAGCTGCTAAAGTCTAATCACTTTCGGAGTCTTCATCATTTGCCTTAGGCTTCAAGCTGCCAAAAACTTCGGCTGGAATGGCTTGTTGCTCCAGCGGAAGACCTGGAACATTTCCCACATGTCATGACGTGACTTATTGCACAAGGAAACTTCTAAATGTTAAAATTATTCATGAATTATAATTATGGAACAAAAGCAAAATGTTTAAAATTTAGTTAAAAGATTTTAGTACCAGTAAACTTTATTAAATTATTGCAAACTGTTTAAATATTTAAATTGTGCATTTTGTGTTAACCAAATTTGCTCCAAAACCAGAATAAATCATCTTTACATACAGTAACATTTAATTAGGGTTTTACATTAAAAACTTATTTAACTCTCATGAAAGCTAACTGTAACAGGATCATCTGATAGTAATCACCTACAGACAATCTTGGTATCAAATTAAGCTCACAGAATGTGAGCACTGCCAGAAATTAACCTCAAAGTATGACATGATGTAAAATAAGGCAATATAAACAGCATTTGGGAACTGAAAGTTTACCTTCATCTTCGTCATCTCCTTCCTCGTCCCCGTCACCTTTCTCACTGGAACTGTCCTCATCATCGTCATCGTCTTCATCAATGTTGATCTCATCTGGATTGACAACTCGAGATTTGTCGGTGCCATCTCTATCCTGCCCCTGGGTCTCGCCTCTCACAAACAGGATGCTGCCTCCTTTCGGCTGTGGCTGGCCTGTCGAGATAATTGCTAACATTTGACCAACTGGTGAGACCAGTACACCTGCACCGAGTTTCTTAAGGGCTTAAATGCTTATAGAGCTGATTATTTGTTAGTTAAGCACTTTTAAGAACTGTCACCGGCAGATTATTTTTATAAACAGTTGTTACATTCGGATCCTGGTACAGCTTGGCATCATCCTCACAGAAATGTGTGCACATACCATCTGTCCGTCCATATCCATCCCAATCCAATCCATCCATTCATTTTGGAATTATAGCCATGCCGATGTGTACCATGGCATTTACGCATATTTAATCCTAAGTTAAAAATTATCAAGCAGGAAAAGTAGGTTTTATGTGACAGAGCTTGTTCAAAGAATGACCAAAGTGACAGGACCTTTCTAATTTAATGGGCTTTGAGTTATTAGAGTATCACATTGGTAGGGCCGATAAATTTTCGCGAATCACAAAATAATGCGAAATACTGAGAAATTATCTTCATTCACGAAGATCTGTAATAATTACTGTATTCGCGAAACATCGACGAAATTGCTTGTTTAAGTGTATCTAAAACCACAGTGCAATTCTTTAACTGGGAAATTATTAAGTTTTACAATTTTCCATTTGTTATACAGCATTATCTCTCATTTACTTCAATACATGTGGATTATAAAACTATTTACGAGGTGATGACATTGTTGACTATAAAAACATAATGAAATTGTATGTGACGAGAATGAACAATAAATAAATCAATTACTAGCCAAGTCAAAAGATTATCATTGCATGTACGAATGGATATATATCGAGCCGAATCACTATAACGCTCGTTCATGGGCATATTCACGCCTACGTGTATTTTTATTTATAAACGAACATCTCTAACCAAAAATGTTGGTAATATGACTAAAGTATATAGTACGTATATATAACAGACAATTTTTTTTTGTGGAATGTAATAATTACGCAGCAGACATTCGCGCAATATTCGTAAACACTGCAGACTTTGCTCATTTTCTGTGCTTTGAGATTAGGTTCTTGACAACTAGCAAATATGGAATTTGCAACTATTGAGAGAAGGTGGAGATTGTATTTAATACTTATGTCGCAAAACCGGTTACAAATGCCAAAAATAGTTTCTGTTTTAGATAGTAACCAACAGTTTGAAAGTGAAGGTTTTTTTTTTGTTTGTTTAAAAAGTGCAAAACTGCAATGTAAACGTTGAGTGGGTGGAAAATACGCATGCCTATACACTGCCGCGCCGTATCACAGCGGTTTGGTAATGGTGGAGGACATAAAAAATAAAAAAGACAACTGCATTCGTAGCAAATTTGTGTAATTTTAGTATTACTTAGAAAACAAAAACAGTTTTCTGCCGCTTCATTGTAAAAACATTTTTTTACTGTGTACAATGTTTTTTTTTTATCAATATTCAAATATTTACTAGTATTTTGTTGTTAGGTTGCAGATTTGTGTGAAATAATAAAATGAACAGGATTTAATTAAAATATTGTTATCTACAAATGAACAAAAGCTGTATGTCGGTGATGGTAAAAATCTTGTCTTCTGCAGTTTTAAATTTCTCAATAGAGTAAAAGATTTATCGCACAAAATTGCTGTAATGTGACAATGTGTGTTACATGACAAGTGTGCTCTCATAAGATTGTCCTATATTTTTGAATGTTTTTCACATAAATATGTACTAATTAAAATAATGAATAACAAATTCCATTAGTTTGAGTGAAATTGTCACAAAAATAGCAGATTCATCTTCTAATAACAATGCATGCACTTTTTTGCTAAAAAATTTGACTACTAAATGAAAATATTTTTTTGACAAAATAGTAAAATTTCATTGACGAAATCAGCTCATTTTATTTACCGTAAAAGTGGGACCCTACAAATTGGTGGTCAATTTTAGAGGTGGGGGACCCTACAAATTGGTGGTCAATTTTAGAGGTGGGGGACCCTACAAATTGGTGGTCAATTTTAGAGGTGGGGGACCCTACAAATTGGTGGTCAATTTTAGAGGTGGGGGACCCTACAAATTGGTGGTCAATTTTAGAGGTGGGGGACCCTACAAATTGGTGGTCAATTTTAGAGGTGGGGGACCCTACAAATTGGTGGTCAATTTTAGAGGTGGGGGACCCTACAAATTGGTGGTCAATTTTAGAGGTGGGGGACCCTACAAATTGGTGGTCAATTTTAGAGGTGGGCCATAGACAGTTTAGCAGTTTGGACTTGTCACTACAGAACCATGCTGCCTCCAAGTTCACAACCCAACTAACAAGGATCCCTCAGAGACAGACTCCTGGCCAGGAACTAACTACAATGTATACTCACTCGGGCGTTCCTCCTGTGCCATCTGCGCTGCCTTCGCTTCCAGCATCCTCATGCCATCCTTTGCCCCGGGAGCGAGGTCGGCCACTGTGCCGGACACGTTGGTGGCGGCAGACAGCATCTGGGCGGACATCATGTTCACCTGTGGGCAAACCCAGTCTATAGATCTGCAAGTACTCGAAAATTTAGCTCCAGCTGGATGTGTGTTTGCAGCTTGAGTTCAGGCTCAACAAATTTTAGCTTCTGTACCGACGACACATCATCCGGCCTGCGACTGACGTGATAAGTGTTTTACTGTTTACAAAAGATAATATTACGTTTATTAATAAAATGTGAATATTTAAAAGGTATGTTTTAGTAAAATGATTCCCCAGAAATGGAAACATGAACACTGATTAACAGCAAAATGAGCATAAAAACAGACCCACGAACCAGCCTAACATGCGGTGTCCAACAAGACAGTTTGTTTACAGTTTGCCAGAAAATACAACTTTTAATAATTTATGAAACAGTATTTTAAATGGTAGGCATGTTGCAGTTAAAATTATTCCTCACAATTGGAGATAGTAACACAGTTTACCATCAAAGCATAAATATTATCTTTAATGCTAAACTCGTTTTTTTTTATGCAATAAAAGATGTTCGGCTTGAAACTCGGACTCCTAGGCCCTCCACCACAGCCACTTGGTGCACAGCACAGATGGCACTCTCTTGAAGTACATTGCATGGGTGTGCACCTCAAATGTAATACAACAAATGTAACACAACATGTACCTTATGTATGTTGCTAGCTAGATATGCATTCTAATTTTGCTTTTTTTAGTTTGTTTGTTTGTTTTTCTACAGTTACAAAAAGGAGCCTTTAAGAAACGCACTTCAGAAATCATACTTGGGAAAGTTAACAAAATAATCTAACTGATTAAAGTTAGAAGTTAAAATCCATGCAAGTTAACTTATTAAAGTTTAAGTTAAAACAAAATTAACTAATTGAAGTTAAAGGACAACAAAAATTTTAGAGATAAAATAAAGTCTTAAAAAAGTTTTCCATCAATGTTTATTCAAAACATAACAAAAAAAATCACAATTTACAGTTTTAGAAAAAAATTACCACAACTTGGTTGCTGGACGACGAATCAGATAGGGGTTACTTATCATAATGATGACTTAACAATCTTCTAAAAAACCATATGAAATAAAATTTCTAAAATAAACTCTTATAGCACAACTTGGCACGGAACCAGACCAATGCAGTGACTACAAAAACAATCGCAATGCGCAGCATGCCGCACGAGGACCGTCTACTGTACAACTGTGATTTTTGCAGTGTGAGAGATTGTATCGATAGATTGTGATGGTGGCATCTCTACTACCTCACAATCACGTTGCGTGTAACTAATGATGATCTTAGATTCAGTACATAACGTCAGTGTATCAATCTGTATACCATGGTGTGCAACTCGTCGGCCGTCAAATACGTTGGGTATTTTTAAGAAGTTTGTCAAGACATTAATAGCGTTTGTATATATTTTGTTTTCATCTTTGGCCTCCAGGTGATTGCAAAGTTAACTAACGTTAACCAGATATTTTAACGGTTAAAATATAACTAATAAGTTAAAAATTACACCCTTTTTTAACAATTTTTTAATTAGTTTATCCCAAGTATGTTAGAAATATGATACGACATCCAGGATGATAAGCTAGTCTCCGTACGGAATGAGCAGCACAGGTGAAAGTCGGTCGGGCCATACTTATAAAGATACTGCACCTGTGTGTTGTACATCGCCTGCACGCTCCTCTTGATTCGCAACATCTCTCTCATGGTGTCTTCATTCCCATGGCGAACCTCAAACTCCTTCCACGTCTGCCAGAACTCAGCAGTCACCTGTACGCAACACAAAACAGTACTTAACAGATGTTTGTCCCTTAACTAGTTACTAGTTTTGCAGGGTCCAGTCACTTGTTCAGTGTCTTCATACCTACAAGACACATGCTCTATTAAGTAATGACATACCATTTCTCATGTAACTATGAAATATTTCGCTGTCCAAGCACGTTTTCAGACTCAGATATTAACAATTCAATAATTTAAGTATTAATTAAGTTTAGAATAGCAAAGCATTACAGAAATAAAGTAAAACACTAAGAAAGAAAGTATTCATAGACGCACACAAAATGATTTTCAATTAGACAGAAAAACATGGGGAGGATATTCCCAATTGTCGAAAACACATTTACGGCTTGCTGTCTAACACTATTCTAAGGGCAGTACATGAGTTTATTTATATCCTATAAAAATTTATTTTAGGTGGAACGATGCATGTCTGTATGTCATTTCGTACGATATACTGGAAACACTAATAGCACACACCATATTCTCAAACGCAACCAATACGTACCCGAGGATCACACATCTGGCTGCAATGGGTATAAATGGCACGTGCTCTGTCAATTTCTCCCAGTTTGGTCTCCATTTCAGAAAACCTCAGGCACATCTCTCTGGAATTCTCTTCGGACAGAACTTCAATAGCCTTCTCGTAGATCTGCCTCGTTTTGGGAACACCATAAATCTCTGCCGCTTTCTTTATGTAGATGTTGAATAACTAAAACATTGACAGACATTTTGGTTGCCACAACAAATTCGACAGGAATTTGAATTATTTGGGAGGCAGTTTGTGAAAGCTAATGCAAACAACTCATTCAAAAATAATTAGAGCTACATAACCGAGAACTCTTTCTAAAGTCACCCAGAAACAGTATAGACAACTGCTGCTGTTAAATTCAGTGCTACCCCAATTACCACTAAAACTAAAATTCGTTTAAAGAAATTTAAAAAAAAAAGCAAAAACTCTTAAACAGTATGCCACTTTATTTACAATAATTTTGTGTGTTACGAAAGGGCCCACCTACCTGGAGCAATTTTCCACATTTAAGACACACACGCACAAAAGCAGTAAGGTCTACATCGCCATGTGTACCAAGTATGACATCACCACTAAGCACACGGGTTTAAACTAACATACAGTGTTCTCATTGTGCATGTACCTATGGGACTTTAAGCGGTGACCTTATCATACTATTGATGGAAGTGTGCAGCAAGGTTCAATGCAGTACAAGAGTATTTTTGTTTGTACTGTATCTGATGCATATATTATTTTGAGATAAAGCAGTTTTCAGCAAATGTACTGCCTTCCTACTGAAAATGTGACATCTGGTCGCTGGAACCTCAAGTGTAATCCCAACTCGAAACCCCATGTGGTGCTAGGTGCTACCGGGTACTCAATCGCCTAACAAGTCCGCAGACATTCTGTGGGGCCAAGGACAGCCAGAACGTGTAACTGACTGTGGTCTTGTGCACACAACCTGTTTCCCTACCAACCGTACACAAACCAACGACAATTGCTACTAATTAAAAATATTACAATGTCAACATAGCATCAGATCGTGTAAACACTCCTAATTGGATGCCAACATCAATACCCAAACCTTTTACATCCTTGCACCTGTTGGACCACCGTTGCGAGCAAACATCTCAAGCCAAGAAAAATTTGAAAATCGCAGTTACAAAGTAGAAGAATAGGAAAATTCTGGTGGAAAACAAATAAATCAGGGCAAAAATTTATTAAAACATGATTACAGGCCTGCATACTGACAAAAAAAATATGGATTTAGGGTTGCTAGTCACTACCCTAAGAAGTATTTCACAAAGTGTAAAAATAAGTCAAAATGCCTTTAAATGTAGAGTTGTCAGCAGCTGGTTGTTTGGCCTGCCACCATGCTGTACTCGGCTGTCCAACTAAAGGCGATGTGCATGAATATATTTGGATTTCCTCATGACGGCACAACTTATTCTTCATCAAACTTTATTAACATGCAACAGCAGGATTAGAGAAAACTAAACACAATTATCTACTGGCAGGTATAATGTTATTTATTTCACACGTGTTTACCTATTTCTCCTTGTGTATGCAGCAGCTAAGTTGCTTTTTTTTACCTAAAAATTATGTTCTAAGCCAGTCTGAGATAAACTCATTTTAATTACATGTTCACAAATTACAGTAATTTGATTTTTCATTGATGCTATGCCTTATTTTCCTGTGACAGATGTTCAACATCATCCTTCGCTACCAGTATTTTATTTTCGGTGATGTAAAATGCATTACTTTTAATTCTTTCACATAATCTATGAACGTATCGGCACTGATGTGGTACAATTTCAAGTGTAGATGTCTACCTGTAAACATTTTATCATTTAATTTATTTTTCTGTTGTTCAAAACGTGTAAAATCGTACGAAGGAAGTTCGTAGGTTTGTGCAAATACATACTCAGTATACTGAAACTAAACCAAAAAATTACAACTTTAATTTTTGTTTTGGTAAGAAAAATGATTGCTTAAAGTTGTAATGAAACAAAAATCCCCGATTTATTTGAATATTTGGGTGATAATGAATGTACATTTAGTGCACCAACAAAAAATTTTTTTTAACTGTAAATCATTTTTTTTTTTTTGTTTTCAATATTTTATAACTAAAACAACTACATAAAATGGAAATTTACATATGGGCCAGACTATCTGTGGTAAATGCTCCGTATCCTTAATTTTATTGGTTTAATTTTGTAACAAATTTATTATAGTGAATAACTCGCTAAAATGTTTTCAAATTCGTGTTAAACTTTCGTTACGACTGAGCTCTTATGAAACTATTTTCGTTTCAGTTTCACAAAGTTCATAGAATATTTTTCATTTTCATTTTGTGAGAAAAAAGTTACATTTGCACAACCCTATTATACGTTTGTTCATCAAGATGCACATGTGACACTTTCAGGAGACCCAACCAATTGTACCCCGGGGTGTTTACTTACAAGTTGTTTTACATTTCCTATCCTGGAAGATTTCCAGTGACGATGCTCAATATCTGATGTTCTTATTAATCAACCATTGAATTACGGTTAAGTCCCCCAATTTGCCTCAGTGCCCAAGACTACCAACCTTCACCTGAACTAGGCTCCGTGGTTGGTTCAGAGTTAATTACATACGAGCGTACCCTTATTAGGGTCCTGGTTCAATCGCAGGTCCCAGCGGAAGTACATTTTGGACAGTGTTTTATATATGGGAAGTGTGGTGGACATTGCAGTAGTGTGAAAGTTTTCTCAGGAAGCTCCCATTTTCTCCACTATCTTCATTCTGCTACTGCTTCCTTCCCATCTCAGTTCATCTTGTCCACTCTTTGGACTGGTCGGAATGACAGACATTTGCCTCAAATACAGCAGCAGACTCCACTTAGTACCAGTCTCCTCTTGTCTACCACATAATATTTCGGTTTTATACAAACCCAAAAAAAAAAGATTCCACTAAATAAATTAATAGTATTTATTCACATTTCCCACCATAAAAACCAGTTTGGCTGAAATAACGTACTCGTACTTTTATATTCGAGTTTTCTCTACTGATGCTGTTGAGGTTAGCAAAATGTTTAGTTCCCCCAGACCAATCAAATTTGTTCGTGTTTACGTGCGGTGCTGTTGCTGTTGCTGTTTGTATGTTTAAGGCACACAAATTCTTATTATATCTTATTGTAATACTTGCACATTGCATCGTTAATATTATGAAACGTTGAAATCTCCCACTGTTACTTGCACTGCACTATCAACAATTTTAACATCCAGTTCATTAATTCAACGCTTTTTCTGATTACCTAAAAAAATGCAGTTTCAAGCTGTTTTAACGTATTATTCGATACTATTGAAAGTGATTTTGACTAGCAATCGACTATGTGAGTATTCTCAAATTAATTCAGCACAAACTGCTGCAATCGATCACTCAAACCAACAACGCTTTTTGCTTCAATGTCAATCTTTCACAATTCTTCCATTTCTCCGCACAGCATTTATGTCATAATATCAAATGACTGAAGCAAATTCCGCAAAAACTTCACAAATTCACGCTTTGTAAAAAACAGGTGCCCTAGCTTATGGTTAAAGCTAACTGCATTTGCTGATGAGCGTTAAGAATCGAGGTAGTCTGAAGTTTAATACAATACAAAGGAATCTGTGGTATCGAGGAATTGAAGGATCAAATTTGACATCTCCAATTATTGAACATGCAATTGTCAAAACATTTAGAATTGAAAATAAAAATGACAGTTTTTGGGTTGCCTCACCTCTATTAAATGAAATTTCCACAATACTTAACCAATGGAATACTTTAGAATACAACATTCCATAAAGGATAAGCATACTTACAACACTACACACAAATTCCATCTGCATCAACATAAGACTCACAGAATTGCATCTGCTAATTCAGCGACATATCACAATGATGCTGGAGAAAGCAAGTGTCCAATGCCAGATACTGTAGTATTTGCAAATCATAGCCCTGGAACCACGAAGTAAGCCTCACCTCAAACATTTCCTCTGGAAGCACAGCTTTGGTAGCCCTCTCATACACAGCCATTGCATGTCTGGCCATACCGTGCTCTTCCTCCAACTTTGCGTACAGCAGATACAGTGCTGCCAACAAAAAAAATCCCATGTCAGTAAAATTACTATTACTTCACGGCAGATACTGCTCACACATTCAACAGTAATTGGAGAGAATGCCACAGCGAATGACATACCAGGTTGCCTGGAGGACTGTACCTAAGCATTACATTATGGCATGGCAGCATCTGCAACAGATATTTTTATGCCTGGTACACTTAGGGATTTTGCTCCCCCCCCCCCC
>NQII01004033.1:330494-354605 GCA_002778355.1 Clitarchus hookeri
CCCAACCCAGTTTTCCCTCGTATCTTGCCAAACTCCCTAATGTATGAAGATTGACTTGAATGAAGACAATTAAAAATAGCAAAGTTTCACTCAATGTAACATCTTAAGGTTAAATATTTACCATAATTAGAATGATATAGTCCATTCACGGTTTCTTTGGATGTTTTGAAACTAACCTTTGAACGATCACCCTAGGAGTAACATGTCAAACTGTTTTTTCAGTAACTTTGTAATGACGCAGTATTATTAATTTTCGGGACACGTGTTTCATTTTCTTTCGCTTTGCCAAGCTTCGTATTTTTTAAAATCTGGATTCAAAATTAAAGCCGTGGTGGTTCGTTTACTGTGATAGTTTGTTTATCGGGCATACGTTTGCCGTTTAACGTTTATCAGGCCTCCGGTTGCCGTTTCCAAATTTTAATTTTTGTTACGCGTCAACATTAGATTAACTTTTTTCAGATTGCGTCGACAAGTTTTGTACAAGAAGTTAGTTTATCTTTATCTTGACAGCGCAGTTAAGCGGGCTACGCAGTGTAGAGAGCGTGCGTGGCAGCTCATGCAAGGCCCTTATCTGAGAAAGGAGGGGGTAGCCACGAGTGGTAAAAACCCTGGACGAGTACTCGCCAAAAAGAAATGGTCTGGAACAAGCTACCAGAGAAGACGCATTGAGCGTGACGAACTTCACCCACACTGGCAAGCACCCGTGACCACAAAATCTTTTTTCACTTCAATTCTTTTCGGCTTGAACTTTTAAATTGTATTAAATTATTTCCGCCGGTGTGGGAGGTTGTTAGGGTGCCAGGAGGGAATGAACGTCCCTCCTGCCTTCGTAACTTCTTGCGATGCAAGTTTTTAAGAAATGAATTAATTCGTAAACGACTGTGGCGATATTCCGCACTTGTCTGTTTATCAGTGAACCCTGTTCGTACTCGGCATACGTGAACACTATGTGAACTGTTGCATCTTGGATAATTAATAAAAGTAAAGACTAATAAACCGGAAATTGACTACGTTATTTGGTAAATAATTGGCGCCTTTTTAAAGAGTCTCGTGTTACTACCTCTGAGCTAGACGAGTGGCAACTTCCAGTCGTCAATACCTTGATGTGCGGCATAACAAATAAGGTGGCCTAACTGTGTGGCTGCAATTTTATAAAGCCAGCTACAACTGTGCGCATGTCACATTACAACTTGTACATCACAAATATATAACACTGTGATTAACTTTAAAGTATTGTATTCTTGAATAAATGAAACTTTAACTTAGTATCTTCTATTACCTGTAAAATATATTTTGTATACAATACGAATTAAAAACAGTGAAGGCAGCAATGTTTTGGCAACGGCTAGTAAGAAATAGTTAACAGTTAAAATATTGTTTTAACCAAATCTTTGGTATCATATTTGTAAACTAAACGTTGCCTATTGAAATGTTTAAATATTTAGATATTTCATTGTTACAGTTAAAAATATCAGCGCAAAATACGGTGCGAAGGCCCTAGGGACACTTGTGTTTTTTTTCGACCGAGGAAGAAACTTCAAAAATCCTATCGGCGGAGGAGGGGGGGGGGAGAGTCACTCTGTGTATCTCTCTGCCCCTCCCCCTCCCTCACCACTGGGAGTCCGACTACGTGGGTGTGGACCAAAGGGGCCAGACCTCCAGACCCAGTCTCTCACTCTTTACGGCGACAGTACCGTGCGATGGATGAGAGAATGGATTGGACTGACTAACCATCTTGTGGGGGTGGCCTTATGGTTGGGGCTCTACCGTACTGCACACCAGATGCACAGTATGGGTGGCCGTCGAATGTGTATTGTTTTGATGTACATACATCTGGTTAAGGGAGCCCGCAGTCCTACACTAGGTTTGGAAAATAGGCTGGGAATGCCGCGGTCTCTTGGTCTCCCTTGGTGGGCTGACGTCTACGGAAGTTGGAGTTACAGTCACTCTTAGCAATGAGTACTCAGAAGTTAATAGAAGACGTGTTTATTCCAAGAGGAATAACACGATGACCCGTACCAACTCCTAATTTACAAAGAACTGTAATGGAAGTTATCCTACGCAAACCAGGATAAGGGGAGCTGCGTCTGGACTAACAAAGCAGATGCAGCGAGGTAGCTATTATACTGGTTAGCCCTAACTATTGTCTGTCTCATGTAAGTTCGCAAGGTTTTGACAGTTTGACGAAAGTAGCACCAAATGTTTACTTTTCGATTATGTATCCTTTCGCCATCAGCTGGTACGTCAAGTGGACGCTGTATTTTTTATCAACACGCTGTCAGCTAATCCACTTGCCATTGTACTGTAATGCTAAACAAACTTTAACGTATTTATAGACTGACATCTGTCTAAAAAATTTGTTAAAAATTGACTTTTCTCCTATTATTGGCTTGAAACGACACGAGTTTGAAATATATTTCGTCAAATTACATGAAAAAATAATTCAACAATACCCTGCAATATTTCTGTATGCTTTTGGAATTAATATCAAGTGTGTATGGAAAGCATGGATAGAGAGTGGGGATACGTGAGAAGAACTCTCAAGGTTTTAAGTAGTTTCATTGTAATACGGATTGTTTTAATGTCCATTTCATTTTGAACACGTATACATTACTACTTTAGCACGAAGTTTAGTTTGTAACACTAAAAACCGCTGATTTATGACCACGTAAAACAAAATATATTATTAAGCTAAAAACTTTTTCTTATCTGCGTATTTTCTGCTTGTCTGATGTGTGTCGGCAGTGCACTCAGAATAGCAAACGTAATATAAATTTTTGTTCGTTCATGCATCAGCTGATACGGGATTTTGTAAATGGCACGTTGTTTGTTTCGTATACGTCAATTGCCACTCACCGACTGTCAAAATCACACCAACTTATATGAGAGAGACAATAACTCGATGCTTGTCTAGAAGTGACTCCGGTACCACTACCAGAAGAGTAGTGGGTGTAGAAAAGGGGCGTTGACTTCTTCAGGGCAGTGTTTATGTTTACACGTAGCAGAGGGAAACGTAATCGGTAACCAAAAGTAGAAATTTGTCATGGCCTCAGAAAATGTGAACTAACTGTGAATGGACTATAGAAATAAATTTTACTAATAGATTATTAAGATTCAACTAACATTTTACTTAAAGTCAATTAAAATTACTTGATTAATAACTATTACAATATAAAAATTGATGCATGGCAGTCTTTGCACTTTGATTGCAGCAAATCCTTTAATTTATTAATGGNTATACGTCAATTGCCACTCACCGACTGTCAAAATCACACCAACTTATATGAGAGAGACAATAACTCGATGCTTGTTGTCTAGAAGTGACTCCGGTACCACTACCAGAAGAGTAGTGGGTGTAGAAAAGGGGCGTTGACTTCTTCAGGGCAGTGTTTATGTTTACATGTAGCAGAGGGAAACGTAATCTGTAACCAAAAGTAGAAATTTGTCATGGATTCAGAAAATGTGAAGTAACTGTGAATGGACTATAGAAATAAATTTTACTAATAGATTATTAAGATTCTACTAACATTTTACTTATAGTCAATTAAAATTACTTGATTAATAACTATTACAATATAAAAATTGATGCATGGCAGTCTTCGCACTTTGATTGCAGCAAATCCTTTAATTTATTAATGGCAAAAAATCCCCCCCCCTTCTCACGCCCCGTTCCTCTCTTCACCCTCACACCATGGCCACCTTTAACTCAGGACACGGTACAACTGTACCCTTGGACCCGTCCCCCTCCCTGTCCCAGCATTGGACATGGTAGAAATCTCTTTAAAATCTAATGTCCTATTTAGATCTACTTTCCTGCAAGAACGGAACTTTGAATACAATTACTAACATGGATGAACTGACCTTTGGCAAACTTTGGTGGACACTGCTCCAGACACTGTTCAAACAAGTCACGAGCACGTTCCAGCTTCGTGCCACCATAACGGTTAAGGAACTTTGTCAAGTACGTGTTCCATATGTCGTACACGTTCGGCCACTTGAAAAGTGCAATGCCCTTTTCATATGCCTGGAAGAAACAGAAGGGAAAAAATGTAACACCTGTAAGGAGTACACAGAAAATACAAAAGCAGGAAAACTTCAAGAGCTGCTGTTTGGCATGAAATCACGTACAACCTGATGTAGTGGCTAATATGTTCAACATAAAAGCCTAAGGCAGTGAGACAGTCTGATTATGATATACTCAGAATAAGAAAACAATGTGGGTACTGATTTTGTGCTCGTAATTCAAGACACAACCAACGGTCTTGAACCAACAAGAGTTCAGTCTCCTCGCCATATGACAGAAACACCATCATAATCACAGCAATTACCAAATTAAAACAAAATTATACATGTACATTACAGTAACTGCCAGAAAAAAAAAAACCCACACACTCACTCTCTCACGTGCACACACACACTACATTTACAATGTTAACAGATAACAGCAGTTAACCTTTAAACAAAAAGAAAGTGTTATTTTCTCACAACTATCAACTTACCCTGAATGCCTCTTCAAAGTAGTTATGCTCTTCAAGAAACAAACCATAATTTATTATTATCTGTGGTGTAGCAATCTTCAAATCGATGATGCGGTCATACACAGACTTGCAAGACTGAAACAGCAACCCATTAACGGAAAACCACACACATGCACGGAATATAGAAGCTAGGAAAATTTGCATAAATTTTTACGACTTTCCACATGGNTAACGGAAAACCACACACATGCACGGAATATAGAAGCTAGGAAAATTTGCATAAATTTTTACGACTTTCCACATGGTTAATTATTCTGAAGTCTTGAAGAAAATAATAGTTTTCCTTTTCTTGGTAAAATCACTTATCATTTAAAACTTAAAAACACAATAGTCATGTATGCAGGAAGATACAAATTTGGACCACAAATAATATTTACCTCCCCATAACTTATGTGCTGATGAAGTATATGTCAAAAGCAAAAAAATTAAACAGTAAAAAATCACAGCGACCACAAATTGTAATACTCATGTTTAGAGAAAGGCCTAGTACAGAGTAGTTGTGGCCAGTTTTCCTCACCTACTGTGTTTACGCTGCACTCGGCGGGCGCTGCCTCCTTACTAAACCTGTAGCCACACAGTTTCAATAAGCAATCAATGTTACAGAAATTCCATCTCAATGCATCAATTTTGAAGATAACCGTTTCAAACAAAAATATTCTGCGTGACACTTCTTAAGGAATACTAGCGTATTAAAAAATCTTGCCAATTTTTAATTTTAATGCTGTAATTTTTTTCTAAAACTTAACATTAAAACTTGCATTTTATAAAAATAAAAAATCATGACAGTATTAAATTTTTTGATAATTTTTTAACGTGGCAGTTTTTACTGAGAAAGTCACATAGAATATTTTTTTGTTTAAAATTAATGCATTGAGAAGGAATTACTTTAATATTGATTCTCCATTTAAAATGTGTGACTGCAGACTTGGTGGACAGTACGCTTAAACAAGCCTTGTTCATGTGAGATGGAGGTGCAGAGCCCAGTGAGGTCAAAAAAACACCTGTGATAACACAATGTTCCCTTGCCTCTCGAGTTAAAGTCTTTATTCACATTCACCCTTACTTCAGTGCATGCGCCAGGCCACTCACCATATTCTGCACTCTGCATCCTTCCAACATTTGTTTACATCCTGCATTTTGTTGCCACATTCTCGTGGTGCTCTTCATCTCCTACCACTACAGAATATCTCCCTCTCAGGCAATGCATTTAACGTAAGGTTGAGCTATGGTGGTGGTCAAGTTTGCAGTGAAGCTACTGCAAATGTCGCAAGCAGCGGTGGCTGGTGACTGGAAACTGGTATGGCTGTAGCGATCCTAACTCAGATCATTACAAATAGCATTTTTTTTTAAATTCACAGTGACTGAATTATGTACGACATGCTTCTGTAAGCGCTGAAGTTTCATTTTCGACCTGTACGTGCTATTTAACTGGCAATGAATATTCACCTTGCCAATCATTGGAAATTCAATGGCATTCTTTGTATAATAATAACTTGATTTATGTTTTTTAACATCTGCCCAATGTTCCAAATCTTTTACCCTATTGACAGTCCAGGCAAGATCATTAGGTTTCGCTAGCAAACAATGAAACAAAACAAAGCATTTCTAACATCACACCTGCATAGTCAGTCCGCGAAATTATATGTACCGTACTTGAGTTAAATTTTTGCGTATACGAACCACTGTGTTTACCACCTTGGCTTTGTTGTTGAGTTATATTTAACTGTGGCCTTGCTGGTCCCAAATTCTTAAGCTCTAGTTTTTTCTCATATTGTTTGTCGTAATAAGGTTTAAAATGTTACTCACCGAATTATCTATTATTTACAAGTTTACACAACATGACATTAACCACAATTAAACCTTGCTTCTGACTGATGCTCGTGACTCATCTTGTTCCGACAGTTCCTAGACTCTCAACGTTAACAACAAAGTTATTCAGAATATTACACACTCTATTTGAAGCTCACGAGAGTTTGAACTTTAACTATAAATAAAAACTACTCTAAATAAATACAAGCATTGTTAAGAAACGTGTTTAAACAAGAGCAGTGCGTGAAAGTGTACCCACAACACAGGTGGTATATAACTGCAGAACACATTCCTTTAACAGCCCTCCCCAGCAGACGCCACTGAGCAACTGACCATCCCTCAGGGTGACCAACTGGTTGCATCTTGAGACGTACTTACTATGAGGCCGTGTTCCAATTGGCCCTTTTTGTTAACACAATGGTCACGATACTTTTTTTCGTCTACAAAATCTACGATGTATATTTGTAATCTGCAATTTACCAGCTTCAAAGCTAACCAATTACATAATACAAATTAAAAACTCGTTGCCATATTAGTTTTGCCTATTTTAAATGTTTAATTACACATAAAGGCAGGGTTATTGTGTATTGTACTTACAAATATTATTTAACAAAGCATGTTGCTAAAATATTCTTGAAATAGGTATTTTCACATGGCACAATTTTTGTTTAGTAAGAATTTCACACCCACAGCCACACATGCGCACTCTCCTACAGCCACAACCTAGCAAGCCTTGTACACTTTTATTTCAGATTTTGAAACAAATTTGTTAGGAAACAAATTGTAATTTTATTTATTCCCCAGTATTATTTATGTAAGATTGCTCGTGCTTTCATTACACCTGCAGTAAGCATTGGGGAGTAATTAATAATTTACTGTTACTCTTTCTATATTACCAACTATTTAAAGCACTCATGATTTAGTTATATTTTATAAATTTGTATTCAAAATGTTTTTTCTCAAATTTAGGAAAATCTGGGCTAGTTGACAACTTTAACTGAAAAATAACTGTTTTACTGAACATAAAAATAAAAATGTAATAAAATATTACAACACTCTTCTTGCAAAATCAAATTTAAGGGACAAAATTTACCTATTTCTCCATGCACCATTTGGCTACCACCTATTCGCATGATCATGTTGACAGGCCAGAAAATGTTTTAAATTTCCATAGCAGCTCGCCGCTCGCAGCCTACGTGGCCTGGCGGTGCTCACCCCAACCAGAATACACATCTTAAAATGTGTTCGATATTGACGTAGACGTAACAACTTATGAAATTAACTGCAATTTTAAGAAGATGATACGAAAGTTACAGTAAATAAGGAACTAATGTATATGTAAATACGATTCAAGGGCCCATGATCCAGGGGGGTAGTACTAATTCCAGTGAGGGNTGATCCGAACCCCTACGGACCTGACTGCTTCTACACTCATGACACCCACTTCGCAGTAATAAGAAAGTGAAATAAATACACTGTTATGGAAGGGTTCTCAAATACAGGCATTATATTGTAGTTGCAATATTAATGAATATTAATTAATAATAATGATGTAATTAAGTTTAAATGAGCTGATTATACATTTCAGAAAATTTCCAGGTTACAAAAGATTTTTTTTGTGGGTAATATAATGGAAACTGAAAATTTTAAAAATCTACATTTTACGTCACACTTTACTGCAGAGTAAGGTTAAAGGTGGTGAGACATAATAATAATAATAAAAACCACAAGAAATTAACTTTATCAAAAAACAATTATAACATGAGTCATTCCATGGTTCGACTCATCCAACCAACCAACCAANCAAGAAATTAACTTTATCAAAAAACAATTATAACATGAGTCATTCCATGGTTCGACTCATCCAACCAACCAACCAACCAATCAATAACAAGCTTTGCACCTTGCCATATGTGCTAAATGGCACAGAAATTCGAAAGTACANCCAACCAACCAACCAATCAATAACAAGCTTTGCACCTTGCCATATGTGCTAAATGGCACAGAAATTCGAAAGTACAGCAAAACTCTCTATAAAGAAGTTCTTTAAGGTACAGAGAAATTTAAGTTTATTAATCAAGAAAACTTTCTTAAGAAAAGCAAATTAATTGAAGTTTAAATTTAATTTGTACACCATGTGAAAAAATATATATACTTATTGAGTAGAAAAACTTTTTAAAAGGGAAATTCTTAAATGGTTTTGCCATATATCAAAAACATAATCAATACAGAGACATACACTGACAAGAGAGAAAGTGTATCAGTACCTTGAATGTGCCAAAACTCTCTTCCAGATCTGCGTACATGGACCAGACTTTGAGTGACTTGTACAAGCGCATCTGCACCGTCTCTGTCTCATCGTGGTACGCTACTTTCCTTGCTGGCATAACAGTCGCCTTCTGCATCAGCTTGAGCGCCTCATCGTAGTTCCTGCAGCACGCAACAACAAACATGTTATTCTTTCTTTGTTTCTAACATAGTAACACTGGTGCCATTGCCCAACACAGCAATAAAACCCTGTTATGACATTTCTACTTGTAACATTTTCCTGGGTAATAAGGTGTCCTCACTTGTGTGCCAAACCAGTTTCTGGGTGTATTTTAAGGACACAATGTTTGTTCAATGGAAAAAGTATTCAATATTATTGTATGGCACTGCATGCATAAGCTCTGGAAGATATGACCTACTGATATTAGCAAAAAGAACCAAATAGATGCAATGCTTTGTTTTAGTGACCATGACCGAGGACAAGGTGTGACGTAAACAAGCCTTNCAAAAAGAACCAAATAGATGCAATGCTTTGTTTTAGTGACCATGACCGAGGACAAGGTGTGACGTAAACAAGCCTCGAATCCTAAATATCAGAACTTCCACTGCCCTAAATGTGATTGCGTTAGCAACTACCAGGCAACACGCAGACTGCCTGGGCTCTAGAACAATGCGGACTGTATTCTAACGAAAACATTTCGAGTAGCGACTTACCGNAATGTGATTGCGTTAGCAACTACCAGGCAACACACAAGCTGCCTGTGCTCTAGAACAATGCGGACTGTATTCTAACGAAAACATTTCGAGTAGCGACTTACTGATATGAAAACAAAGCCGAACTGGTCTTGTACATTCTGACAGTGCCGCTCCAAGCCGATGGCACCACCATTGACGGTGTCACCACAATGTGGCGGGAAATTTAAACTAGTTAAAATGGACTCAGGGCCCAAACATAACCACAGTCACAAGGGGAAGATGAAATGTCACACCTGCTGTAAGGTTAGGTGACACGTCCAGAACACATGGTAACTACATACTACAAACATGCACATCAAACTATCCATGACACATGCAAACCACATTTGAAGAGTGTTTTGCCATATAAAATGTGAAATTTCCAAGAAAATCACAAAAAAAATAAGTAGTAAATTTGTGATTCTGATCCACATTGCATGCGTTTTATAGATGAAATCTTAAAGATCTGGGATTGAACTAAGGACAATCTCATCCACTTCCTCAACACGCTCAGCTTGCTTCTGGACCTACTCTAAATCACACGCCATATTTCTGGATGTGGAACTAGCCCTTCACAATGACAAAATTGAAACAACTGTTCACATTAAACCCATCAACAGCCTTCAATACCTACATTTTGACATAAACGCATCTGCTCCACTCAAAATTACTTAAACAAGCAATGTGTTATAATAGCCAAAGCATTCCTGGATAGAGACTACCCCAAATCCCTGGTTCACAAACAAATTCAGCTTGCTACTTCAACCACAGATCCTCAAACTAAGATCAGCAACTCAGATATCCCTCTGGTTGTCTCCTACCACGAGGGCATGGACAAACTCAGAACAATTCTCAACTGTTGACACAAATACCACTCACTCAAAACTTGTCCCTACAAACAACCCCCCAACCTTCGAAAAAAACTGCTGCACCCAAAGCCATAGTCAGTAATACCACCACCCCCAGCGGGTCTCATCCTTGCAATAGGCGACGTTGTAACTCATATGCTATAAACCAGTCTTCCACCTCCTTCAATACCAGGCTTATCCTGTCCACGGCAGCTACAACTGTGCAACAGAAAGTCTTATCTACCAGCTACAGGTGCGCCCAAAGCCACAGTCAGTAATACACCCACCCCCAGCGGGTCTCATCCTTGCAATAGCAGACGTTGTAGATCTTGTGCTATACACCAGTCTTCCACCTCCTTCAATACCAGGCTTATCCTGTCCACGGCAGCTACAACTGTGCAACAGAAAGTCTTATCTACCAGCTACTGGTGCGCCCAAAGCCACAGTCAGTAATACCACCACCCCCAGAGGGTCACATCCTTGCAATAGCAGACGTTGTAGCTCTTGTGCTATACACCAGTCTTCCACCTCCTTCAACACCAGGCTTATCCTGTCCACGGCAGCTACAACTGTGCAACAGAAAGTCTTATCTACCAGCTACTGGTGCGCCCAAAGCACAAAGCCACAGTCAGTAATACCACCACCCCCAGCGGGTCTCATCCTTGCAATAGCAGACGTTGTAGCTCTTGTGCTATACACCAGTCTTCCACCTCCTTCAACACCAGGCTTATCCTATCCACGGCAGCTACAACTGTGCAACAGAAAGTCTTATCTACCAGCTACTGGTGCGCCCAAAGCACAAAGCCACAGTCAGTAATACCACCACCCCCAGCGGGTCTCATCCTTGCAATAGCAGACGTTGTAGCTCTTGTGCTATACACCAGTCTTCCACCTCCTTCAACACCAGGCTTATCCTATCCACGGCAGCTACAACTGTGCAACAGAAAGTCTTATCTACCAGCTACTGGTGCGCCCAAAGCACAAAGCCACAGTCAGTAATACCACCACCCCCAGCGGGTCTCATCCTTGCAATAGCAGACGTTGTAGCTCTTGTGCTATACACCAGTCTTCCACCTCCTTCAACACCAGGCTTATCCTATCCACGGCAGCTACAACTGTGCAACAGAAAGTCTTATCTACCAGCTACTGGTGCGCCCAAAGCACAAAGCCACAGTCAGTAATACCACCACCCCCAGCGGGTCTCATCCTTGCAATAGCAGACGTTGTAGCTCTTGTGCTATACACCAGTCTTCCACCTCCTTCAACACCAGGCTTATCCTATCCACGGCAGCTACAACTGTGCAACAGAAAGTCTTATCTACCAGCTACTGGTGCGCCCAAAGCACAAAGCCACAGTCAGTAATACCACCACCCCCAGCGGGTCTCATCCTTGCAATAGCAGACGTTGTAGCTCTTGTGCTATACACCAGTCTTCCACCTCCTTCAACACCAGGCTTATCCTATCCACGGCAGCTACAACTGTGCAACACAAAGTCTTATCTACCAGCTGCAGTGCGTTCACTGCAATGCAGAGCACACTGGCCGTACTACCAACACTCTCAGACAGAGAGCGAATGGCCACACAGCAGACACCAAATAAGCCGTAGCTGGGGCAGATGTAAATTTACAGGAGAAGCCAGTTGCAGCACATGCAGCATCTCACAACCAGAACTTTGACTCCTGCTACACAACCAGTGGCGAGGGCCCTACCTCCTCCTAATAATAGTGCANGTGGCGAGGGGCCTACCTCCTCGTAATAATAGTGCATAACTGTGTCGTTGGGAACTGGCCCACCAATGCATCGCCAAGTCCCTCCTGGCCGCTAGGCTCACTGTTTGCCAACCACAGCTCAAGAGACTGCAGTGCGCCACTGCTAGACACCTGATGAAGCTCGCCTAGCCAGCTAAATATTGCGCATCGGCTTGAAAAAAATGTGTTCGGCTGAGTTTTGTTTGTGTGTGTATCTACAAGTACCGCCCTGTGAGTACTTGTGCATTTGGTCTACTTTTTATAATCTCTGTATTTTCAATTAGTTATCAATCAGGTACAGTAGTAAATTATATGCAAACAGTCACATTAAGCTGTTGTGTGTCTCATGTTTTTCACATGTTACATCCCTGCCTTCTTTCCTCTCTCCATTTTCAATATCTTGGAGGTAGATACTCATTTTACAGCTGGTTGGCATCCACCGGCTCCATGTTCCGAGAACAAAAACGTGTGGCAGTCAACTATTTTGGACATAACTACAATTTTTGCTGACAAACAACAGAAGGTGAGCCACTCTCTTTCCGACACTGTCAGCCTCAAGACGGCAGTGTCAGAGAAAGAGTGGCTGAACTGAACGTCACTNTGAGCCACTCTCTTTCCGACACTGTCAGCCTCAAGACGGCAGTGTCAGAGAAAGAGTGGCTGAACTGAACGTCACTGTTTACAGATAACACATGTGTAGTTCTTGTTATGTACATGGTAAACACCAGGTTACTAAGGTAAACTGTGTGGTGACAGGCACACAAACCTACACTAAAGACAGCATCATCATAATCTTGATGCCTAATACACTCAATGTGGAAAAAATGAAGGACGGTGTACAGACCCATATCTCTCTAGAGACCAGGGAAACGGAGTCTCCTTAAAGAGGATTTTAAGGGGGCAACATGAGCTGAAATGGTTGCACTCTGGGGGCATCTGGCCCTGGCTCACCAGAGCGTGTAGCTGGGCACTGAGGGTTATACTATCCCTTTTATGGCCCACCCGGTGATTGGGCATTTAGGAATAGCTATGCACTGTCAGAGATGTAATGTTAAATTTAAAAGANTTTTATGGCCCACCCGGTGATTGGGCATTTAGGAATAGCTATGCACTGTCAGAGATGTAATGTTAAATTTAAAAGATATAAATAAAAGAAGAATAGAGAATTATGATTTAGTGGCTACAGTGAGTGTCCTGGAGGCGCAGACACAACCGTAAATATGGTTTCAAACTACGTAGCAGCACGGCAGAGGATAGGTTGTGGCGTGGAATGCCCAGGAAGGAATTACTCTTCCTGGGGCCGGTGCGTTGGGGTAAATCCCTGCCGAAGTCCTATCGATCGATCGGCGCAGGAGCACGCGCTCCACGAGGGACGAACCCTTACCACAGTGGTGCTAGAAGAGCAGCGTTACCAGCTAGTAACTAGACACCAAACACTGACAAGAGGTGAGAGCGACCTTCAGTGGGAACTTTAGTTCAAATCTGTATCGCAGTGATTGTGGGTGCACCGAGAAGTAGATAAGTGGATATGCACACAGAAGGCAAAGTGGGTAAGGGAGGTGAAAGCGAAAGAGAATGATCAGACCAAAAAGAGGTTAACTGGTAGATATGTGTTTTATTCCGTCAGCAGGAATTTACAAGACGTATATCTCCGACCTGTAACCGCTAACGTCTGATGGACGAGGGACCAAGTTTGCCAAGCTGTTTGCCGCAGGGCGGCCGAGTTATTGATCAAAGTTTAGGGCGAGACACACCCCAGTACACCTACGCCCAGTGCAGACTAGGCACGTGGCCAAAACTTGCAGCAAGAAGAAGGCTCCGCGACAAGAGCTTCTGCGTAGCGTGTCGAGAAACACAAGTGCTGACAATAGTACCATTTTTCGCTAGGTCTGACTGCTACTGTTGAAGGCAAGTGGTAAAGCAAGTGTGGCGAGATAGCGAGAGTTGCAGAAGATGTTCCAGCCAGAACTGCTTGCGAACTGCCCTGTCTGGAAGGCGTGCATAGAAATAAATACCCTCGAGAGACGTGGCGAGCTAGGGGTGGCTGGAGCAGGTCGCATGGAGGGGGAAACCTCCTCTGATGTGTGGCAAGCATGCATGTTTGGTGCCTGCCGGCAAGGGCAAGGCAAGCGAGGGGGTAGGTCCAACCACTGACTGGAGTGCGGCGTCGTGCAGATTGCCGGCCTTCCAGGCGACAAGAGGTTGACTCGCTTGTGAATAGGAACAGTACAGAGGTGAAACGAGCAGTGGCGGTCGGCGCTACGGTACACCAGGGGGAGCACCAGAGGCTGAGGCTAAGATATGTATACGGCAGCGCTCGTGGCACGTCACTTTTGAATGATGGGATTGATAAGATATAATAAATACTGATAAAAATGACACGCAAAGTAACTATGCGGACTCATTTAACACTATTCTAACGGCAAGTTTCTCAGGAGCCTGCAAAACAAATTATGAAATGGACAAAAATGATGGAAACAGGAGCAATATGATGCATCAAAGTTCTACTAAATGGTTACCACTCTAACCCACACACAAACTATACATAATACACCTTATTTAAAATTGAGAAAAGCTACTCTTAGTGCTAGACCCACAAAGCGGAACAATGTGAAGAGACATGCAAGACTAGGTGGTAAATGGAAAAGGCTGTGAACAAATATAAGTGTAATACTCAATAAATACGACAAAGCAAAACAAAGGTTTATTATGAACTTGATTATAAAGGAAGACAAATATTTTTACTAAAATCTTTCCAATATAATATCAAGGTTACTTTTAAATGTGTGTAAAAAAACAGGCTAGCCAAGGCAACAGTAATATAATAAAGCTAAGGCTTGGTCATGCCACAAATATTGGATACATTTTGGTGCTACATTCATAAAAAAAAAATCAAGCTTGTTTTGACTTTACAATCCTCAATCAAATTTAGTTAACTAACACAAACAATTAGCAAAAATCTTAGAAAATACGAAATGAAGAGCCGGCTTACATAACGCAGGATACTCACTCGTGTCTTATTTCCATCTCCGCCCACTCACACCACACGGACGCCAAATCGTCAACCTTCACATATGGTACGTGTGTTGCCTTCTCAAACACCAAACGAGCGTCTTCAATCTGACTGTTCTCCTCATAGAATTTGGCAAATGCCACCCACAGTGTGTGGAGCTTCCCAACTGCAAGTTTGGGGTCAACTGTCTGCACAGCTTCTGTGTAAGTGTTGATAATCTGCAATGTTTCAAGACAGATATGTAATAATGACAAGAAGTGCACACTGCAGCCAACAACAATACCTCAACCATAACTGCACACTATACCAAGATACTTCAAATTTCAATCAATAAAATAATAATTTCTAAATACTTATGTTTTTGCTGAACTCTAGAAACATTTTACTGTTTAAAAATGTTATAACTAGGTATAATTAATATTATAAACAAATGTTAATAGAGTAACGCACTGGCTGCAGCTACAATTTATCTTCAACTTGTTAGTGTAAGGTTAAAAAATTTTTATTGTCACACTCGAAATAGACAAAGACTGACAAAATAAATAATGACAAACAAATCCTAATGTACTTACAATTGTCCTGTACTATTGAAGCTAACAAAGTGCAGCGAAAAAACATGCAAACAAGACTAAGACCACAGACGCTTGCAAGTGGCTGGGACAGGAGGAAGAGAGGACTGGCGAGGTTTGGGCGACACTTAACAGCCAGGTCTTGAGAGCCGATCAGGTGGATATGGAGCAGCACTGGATTGCAAGGGTAAAGGAAACAGAAGATTCTCCCGTAAACCCGCCAACCAGCTGCATTGCCCGGCACAATTCCAAAATGCGAAAATCTGGGAGTGATCCCGCCAGGAATCTAACCCATTTCACTTCTATGAGAGGTGAGCACTCTAGTTGCTACACCAAAAAAAGCCCCAAGATAGGGGGGAGGAAGAAGGAAGGCTTACCTCGTGCGGCTTATCCTCGTACAGCTTGACACGCTTGTGCCACTCTTGCACATTGTGGGGGTTCTGCCGCAGCAGCACCGAGTTGAGTAGCAGCAGACGCCGCTCCATCAGGTGCTCGAACCTCGCCAGCCGCAGCTCCAGTTCCACTTCGTCTGCATGCGCAACACACACATACGACCAGTCCATCCCTCACACACATTTACACTAGAATCTCGTTAGTTACAAAATTCCTGCATAAAACAATATTGTTTCATCGTCCTGCCATTTCTCCATAATGTTTAAGAGTGGTATATGGTGACCCCCAAGATCATCACTGAGCTTGCAGGTGTGCCTGGGTTGGGTCGTGATCAACTTNCGCAACACACACATACGACCAGTCCATCCCTCACACACATTTACACTAGAATCTCGTTAGTTACAAAATTCCTGCGTAAAACAATATTGTTTCATCGTCCTGCCATTTCTCCATAATGCTTAAGAGTGGTATATGGTGACCCCCAAGATCATCACTGAGCTTGCAGGTGTGCCTGGGTTGGGTCGTGATCAACTTNTTAAGAGTGGTATATGGTGACCCCCAAGATCATCACTGAGCTTGCA
This sequence comes from Clitarchus hookeri, assembly GCA_002778355.1. NCBI lineage: Eukaryota > Metazoa > Arthropoda > Insecta > Phasmatodea > Phasmatidae > Clitarchus > Clitarchus hookeri. The sequence goes on from NQII01004033.1 coordinate 346,998, forward strand.
GGTGTGCCTGGGTTGGGTCGTGATCAACTTAGCTCACGTGATGCCAGAGTTAGGCACGTGTAGGAGACAGACTTTCCCCACCCTCCCTCAAGCTGTGCGTCATTCGCTCTCCGTGAAGGCCCGGGGTAACATCGCGGACAACTCCAAACTACCTGTTCAAGTCCCGTGCTTGCGGTTCGATCGTTCAACGTAATAATCTGTTTATGATTAGTCTGTTGGTGATTTCTCCACATATTTTGAATTAAAACTGTGTAAAATCACCCCACGAATAACGTGATTGGTTGTTTCCAAAATATTTCGTGTATCTCAAACGTTTTTTTCAAACTTTTGTTAACAGAAAATACCTTATTTTTGTTTAATCAATATTTAATTATACAGATTGAGTATAAAAGAATACGCCATCTTTGAAGGTCTATAATATCAAAACAAAACAACCTACAACCTTGATTGACCAATCAAATGAACTGTGGAACCGTGAAGTTTATTTACCATATCTTCATAAATGTTCACTGCGACCACCATGAGCGGTCCGAACAACATCTACGCAATAATTAAACTCGTTCCACGCTCTTGTCAGCATGTCCGGTTTTACGGTTTGAATGGCGTCCGTAATTCTCGTTTTGAGGTCGTCAATGTTAGCCGGCAATACTGGACGAAACACTTGATCCTTTATGTACCCACATAGAAAAAATCGCACAGAGTAAGATCTGCGCTTCTTGAGGGCCAGTGATGAAGAGCCTGGTCCCCAACTTCTCCTCNTAGAAAAAATCGCACAGAGTAAGATCTGCGCTTCTTGAGGGCCAGTGATGAAGAGCCTGGTCCCCAACTTCTCCTCGACCAATCCAGCATTGCAGCTACGTCTCGTCCAGGTATCCGCGAACAGCTAGGTGCCAATAGGGTGGCGCACCATCCTGCTGGAAAATGAAGTCCCCCACCGCCTCTNTAGAAAAAATCGCACAGAGTAAGATCTGCGCTTCTTGAGGGCCAGTGATGAAGAGCCTGGTCCCCAACTTCTCCTAGACCAATCCAGCATTGCAGCTACGTCTCGTCCAGGTATCCGCGAACAGCTAGGTGCCAATGGGGTGGCACACCATCCTGCTGGAAAATGAAGTCCCTCGCCACCTCTTCTAACTGAGGAAACAACCACTCTGTAAGCATGTCCAAATATGGGATTCCAGTAACAGTGGGCTCGTGAAATAAGAAAGGGTCGAAAACAGTGTCTTTGGATACAGCGCAAAACACATTCACTTTGGGGGAAGCGCGCTCGTGTTCGATGGTTTCATGTGGAGGATCCTGACCCCATATCCGCACGTCCGCACGTTGTGCCGGTTCACCTTACCATTTGTATGAAACGTCGCTTCATCACTAAAAACCAGCTTAGACATGAAGGCATCGTCTACCTCGTTCTGGGCAAGGAAACATCAGACCGTCCCCTTCACATTGACGTGTCGAATGTGAGCTTCATACCCCCTCACCATCTCAAACCTAGAGTTACGAACGCCATCAAAACCATAACACCGGACATGCTGACAAGAGCGTGGAACGAGTTTGATTATCGCATAGATGTCGTTTGGGCCACTCATGGTGGTCACATTGAACATTTATGAATGTATGGTAAACAAACTTCACGGTTCCACGGTTCATTTGATTGGTCAATCAAGGTTCTAGGTTGTTTGGTTTTGATATTATGGACCTTCAAAGTTGGGGTAATCTTTTATACTCATCCTGTGTTTTATCTTTAAACTATATTGTTTAATTTATAATTAATATGCCTAGATACAGGGAGAATGTAAGTGCGTTGGTAATGGTTAGTGAGAAGTTGTTCTTATGCACGAGGCGGAGGAATATCTTGGAAGTAGAACTTTAGCTTCAGAAGCTTGTAGTAGCTGTGAATGGACTATATTTTGTGAACGAAAAACGAGTGCACAAGAACGTGAACGACATTACTAGTGGTTGTTCAAATGAATTTGCTAGTTTTGCATCCAGTTAATTACACACGGTTTGTATATTAATATGGTTTTAACAAATTAATGTTTTTACTATATTAAAACCAATTTAATACTCATACCGAATTTCGGGGTTACTGTTTTGTCAAGCTAACCGTTACCTGCAGCTGATCATCGATATTAGCTGTATATTACAACATATAATATTTCAAGGGAGTTAAAATCTGCCCCTCATCCATGGCACACATGTCCATCATAATTTTTTTGATAGTTCAGGNTAATATTTCAAGGGAGTTAAAATCTGCCCCTCATCCATGGCACACATGTCCATCATAATTTTTTTGATAGTTCAGGCTTCTGCAGTTGGGACGATGCAATCTACTAATTTCTGGATGTAATGAACATAAGCGGTGAAAAAAAAACTGACTTAAAATTCTGTATATTTTAATGCAGTTGTGCTTACTACGTGCCTTTACTTCGAGGGACTTAAAGAGAATCAGGATAAGTACCTGCAACATCGTTATCCTATTTTAATCTGTGTATATAGGGCCTAGTTCCTGTTTTACCTATCAAGGAAACTTCCATTTTAAAGCAGGAGGATTACACTTAGGTTTGTAGAAAGTGATTTTTTTAGAAGGAAATAAAATTATTACAAATCTCAACTCCCTGGTTTAAAATTCATAGTGGAATGTACATTTTTTCAAGCCACTGTCATTATCTCATTGGCTGATTGTCAATGATATTTTTATTGGTTGTCTGTGATCAGTNTACATTTTTTCAAGCCACTGTCATTATCTCATTGGCTGATTGTCAATGATATTTTTATTGGTTGTCTGTGATCAGCCACTTCTTTTTTTTTTCGGATCTGCAATAGGCACACGAGCCTTCTACGCTGTGTCAAATAAATAACTGGCCAAATCGCGAATGCAACACAGATAAATAATAAGTCCAGCTTGTCCCCAAATTAATCTGTGAAATCAGTAATGAAAATGGAGGAAGCCTGATTTATTAACTGTTTGAATCCTGCTGCAAAGTTTTTCGTTTACTAATAGAAGTCATTTACTAGATTCAATTATTGCGTGCTGGCATTCAATTTGTTGGTAGTATCATTGACTACGTTGAAAAAACTATGCTGGTTTGATGACATGTAGCGAGATTCTGACGTAGGGCCTACTGAAGACATGGCAGCCTTAGCTGTCGGGTGGTTCAACAGCTTCTGCTTCGCTGAGTAAAAAATTGTTTAACACAAATGTATGCTGCCGAGAGTCTACTCCGAAGTAGGTATATTTTAATACCTATAATTTAGGAGTGATTTTACACAAAAAAAAAAAAATGTAAAAAGACAATCCGAACAAGCAAAACTTCTAATTCTCTACTCTGCTACACAATAGTCGAATTTTACGAGTTTTGTGTTAAAAATACACCGATACTTTTGGAACATGTTTCTTTGCAAAAATTACAAACACAATGAATGTGTCCCTAATTCTGCAAACAGTCTGAAAAAAATGACTTGTATTATGTAAAACAAATTCAGTAGGGTCTACTAGCATTTTANCCTAATTCTGCAAACAGTCTGAAAAAAATGACTTGTATTATGTAAAACAAATTCAGTAGGGTCTACTAGCATTTTACTACGCACAGATTTCACTTTGCCACATAAGCACATGCATCAGGAAGCAGTTAGGCAAATTGTTGTCTAAAATTTCCTGTCCCGGGAGAGTATTACTCACTTTTTATTTCATGTTCGGTTTTCCCCAGTTTCACAAGTAACAAGAAAACACTTCTGGTCATTGAATTATTTATCTTTAAAAAAATTTCTTTATCACAGTCATAAGTGAGAAAAAACTGTTTTTTTGGCTGTGTATTGAAAGGCCAAGGCTTAGATTTAGAAAATTTACCAAACAAGTTACACGGAAATTGGTCCTTTAACTATAGGAATATTAATTTTATACTTTTTTTTGTTGAAGTATAAAAATTAAAACTATTTTGCAAACTTTACATATTTAGGCATATACTGAAAATGTATAGCACACCAAATCTATATTTAGCTTTTATATTTCATAACAAGTAATTTTACTGCTGGAAATGTGTAATTTCTAATTCAAATTGCTACAGAAATGTTTCCTTAATATATATTCCTAGTCGTCAACATCAGACTTACAGAAAATTAACAGCCAAATAAAGATTTGATTCAACAACAATTGCAAAAAAAATTGTAACAATTTGTTTGATATGAATGAATAAGTTAGGTAAGACTATTAATTTTTTAATGTAAAGTAACAAAATATGCATTGATGCATTGTGCCAAAACTTAGCGATTGTGAATTTTTCAGTGTTGACACTCCACCGTTGTGCGCCAATGTAACTTGACGCTATTCCCCACCTGTGGCACACAAGAAGGGTTCATAGGGTCGGAGTTAATTCCTCCAGACACAGACTATAAGGTGCCTTGAAGGTTGAGGGTATTTCAATAGGGTAGTCTTTTGGTGTTTCACTTTGAAGGATGGATACATTGTCTTAAGTTATAAAAAACATACAGAAACGCTTCCGAGGTGTGGTACTGTAATTTGGCTAACTCGTATTAACTGGGGGTGACGTCGTGGTGAAGGGGGGGCTTCTCTGGACGGCGACTTGATACTTAACTACTCTGCTGTTGGTGCTGGTATGTTGTCTACTGTGGGTGAGCTCGGAAAAGGCCCGCGTTTGGTGCCGTCTCCCCTGGACTGCTGTTCTACTGACGTAATCATGTACTGAGGTACTGTTGTCGCCAGGGGTCCGATGTCCCCCGGCTGCACGCGGCGCGGCTGTTCTCTCTTTGCAGTACTGACAAACTCTCCGGCTCTATTGACGTACTGCCCTCTCTGCGCAGCGATATTCAACTGATCTGCTTGAAGGTCTACTGATTACTGAACCTCCACCCTCCCTGCAAAGAGGTTTATATGCTCTCTAGCCCCCCTCCCTAATTGTCGGCACGTGTCGCCTTGTTTATGGCGAGGGGGAAGGGGGGGTGGTAGGAAGCAGAACAATGCATNGCGCGCGGCCCTAAGGTTAAACAGGCATGGCCCTGCCTGTAACAAGGGCCTAACCCTCCGGCTCTGCGGGTTACAAAACAAGGCGTTCTATTCACAAAACAACTGAGGGACATTTACCTGTGTTATATTCCTGCTGTTGACTGTATGTTACAGTACAGTGCAACTCCTGGCTACCTATTTGAACTCGCAAAATACAAAAATAGGGCGATACTCTTCTTGAACTATATAAACAAACACCTGGTACCACACACCTCGGACTCCGTACAGTACTTACCAACGTTCTTACAGGGTGACAAACCAATTTACAGGGTTACACAACATGACCTTCAGTGATCTAACCAGATCACTACACTTCTACCTTAATCGTTCTTCTGTGCTTCGGTTTCCTGGTAAAGCGGAAACATTCTTGATGTATGCAAACAAACAGGTGGCTTATGGCCGGTATATATTGCACAGCTGGCAATCTTTACGTTTTGGTGACAGGAATTAATTTTACGTTAAGGACTGCACAGGTTGTCAAAGAAAAGACAACTCTTAACTACTAGGCTGGTCTCTCTGTTCAAGAGTTAATTCTAATGGTTGGTGACAATGACACACAAAGCACACTGACTCATGGTACATTTTTCTATTACGACGACTCACAGGTCGTGGAAGAAAAAAAAATGGCCTTATCTGTCTCTCAGCTGTTGCCCGCGGTCTGGGCAAATGTAAACATCAACTCTCGCGGTAAAAAAAACTTACAACATCATTCTACTCCGGTTCCCGGCTGAAGGCATATACTGGGTACCTTGNCAACTCTCTCGGTAAAAAAAACTTACAACATCATTCTACTCCGGTTCCCGGCTGAAGGCATATACTGGGTACCTTAGAAATTTAATAACATTACACTCAGGCACACTTGAGTGAGGCATCTACGAGTCTTTCGGCTGAAGGCCCGACTTCACAGGTCAAACTGTAAACAGTTCTTGTCGCACTTAACTTGCGGCGCACTTAGGTTGGTTGGCAGCTCGGGTAACCTGACCTAGTATTCGCAGCGGGTGACATGGGTAATCACTTACCCAAAGACGGTTTCTTTCGGCTGCAGGGGGTTTCTTCTTGCGCCTTGCACTAGGAACCTGGGTGAGCCTCTGCATCTGCTGTGATGGTGGGAAGACTGCATGGCCTTCCTCTCTTCTGTGTTGACATCTCTGGACTGCTGTGTTGCAGGCCCGTCCTGGGATGTGGCTGCGGACTCCCGGCTTCGTTTCTTGGTCAGTGCACTTTGCTTCTCGCCTANGTTGCAGGCCCGTCCTGGGATGTGGCTGCGGACTCCCGGCTTCGTTTCTTGGTCAGTGCACTTTGCTTCTCGCCTACTGTCTGTTCTACATCCGCTTTCTTCTCGCACGCGCTCGTTTGTCCACTTTCCACTTCTGTCTTCGCTCTCGCCCGTCTCTTTTCCACTCATCTTCCCGTGCGCATATACTTTTCTGCCTCGGTTATCGCGTCTCTGGGGCACGTCTCTAGCGCGCTTCACACTTCATTATCGCGTCCGGTGGCGCTGTGGCTCGGGTGTATTATCTTCCGGCTCTCCACACTTCATATCGGCTGACGCACTGGCGACGTTATCTCTCCACCCCGGCCTGTATTAACTGAGAGAGCGCGCGCGGCGCTCGGGTGTATTAAAGTAGATAACACGTAGGGCTGTGCAGCCTTGCTGCCTTTTATTGCTTTTGCCCGTTATCTCTCTGCCTCGGGTCACTGCCCCGTGACCTAGTGACCCACTGCGGGTCCTTCTTTTCGTGTTTCCCCGTTTCTAAGCATTTGTAGTCCGATAAGCGCTTCTCACCGGCGCTCTGTTTACCTTCCTGGCTGCGCGGTTTTTTTTATTCCTGTCCGCCTGCCTACTTTTCCCGCCATTGACAGTGGCCCTCCTTCAGGGCACTTGTGACCTAATTTGCTATTTGGTTAGGCGCTGTATTTCATCCTTGCCCGCCTACCTCACGTCATTTCCCACTGCCCAGTGGAAATGACCTCGCATTTTCCCCACATTACCACTCCTCGCTTGCTACTATCGTTGCTAATTTCTCCCTCGTTTCGTCTTTGCCCGTAGATCTCTCGTCCGCTCCTCGCTCGCTTTTNTTGCTACTATCGTTGCTAATTTCTCCCTCGTTTCGTCTTTGCCCGTAGATCTCTCGTCCGCTCCTCGCTCGCTTTTTCGTCACTCGTTGTCTCTCAAAATTCTTGCCACTTTCACTATCGTTCATCCTGCAATGGGCTGTTGTGGCCTACTTCTCCGCTAACCGCTCCTCGCTAAACATCCTTAGGTCTCCCGCCTCGCCCTCTTCGCTCCTACGCTCGTCCTAGACAATTCCTGGTTTGTCGGCCTAGTACACTTGCCTATTCTAGTGCGAATTGGTTGNTCGCTCCTACGCTCGTCCTAGACAATTCCTGGTTTGTCGGCCTAGTACACTTGCCTATTCTAGTGCGAATTGGTTGTTAGGCGCCAAAGGGTTTGAGACTCCCTTAAGTCTTTGGGTTCCTCCTCCTTACTAGTTCGGTAATTCGGTATGGTTCAGTCTGACTAGTTCGGCAATCTGGTACGGGTGAGACCCCTTTTCTCGGGTATACGGGTATAGTCTGGTTCTTGATAC
>NQII01004033.1:355455-383032 GCA_002778355.1 Clitarchus hookeri
AGTGGTGATCTTGCCCCTTGAATTTACCATCTCTGCTTATTCTTTCGCGGTGCGTGTTTTCTGGCTTCAGGCAAAATACACCTGACTATCTCCTGATATCTCGGCGCTTACAAATTTTACTTGGCTTGCTAGGGAGAGGTGGGTGGTGGGTGAGAGGTCTACGCAGCAGGACACGTGTAATAGCCGGCACTCGCATCTTCCTCGGCTTGACCTTTCTCTGCGGTGATTGGAATTGACACGTGTCTCTATAAGCCCTTACACTGGTTATGCCGGCGGGGGATGGGGGGGTTGGTTGGTGTGACAGCGCCGTCTAATACTCCTAATTCGTCACGCGTCAGTGTATAAGTTCGTCACTAGTGTTAGTACAATTTTTGTATTTACTTACACATTCCAATATTATGCAAATTAAAAAAAAGTATTTTAATATTTTGCCTAATTGGCATTGTGTGCACAATTAAATTTAATGCAGATGTTTGTATAAATAACATTAAAGTATCTCTGTGAAGATCTGAACAGACATATTTATGCTAGCCTGTACTCATATGTTAAAATCATGTTTCAATAAAAATTTTTTCAACCTAAATTTCCTTGTGGACGATAATTATAAAATTACATTTGTCATTGTGACTTTAATCATGTTGTTAATGTAAAATTACTCATGCTGTCAGTGTAACTAACTCAATTACTTTAACACTTATTTAGTATACCTTTACTCAAGTATGGTCATGGAAAAATTGCACTTGTGTGTATTTTCATGGTAAATTTGCACCTTGAACATTTGATGTTCAAGTGGCACATTTTCCACACGGCCTCGTATCCGCGTAGAAAATGTGTTTGTCCGACTTTTGTTTGTGTGTTTATCCACGAGTAACACCCTGTGAGTACTTTTACATTCTGTCTACTTTAAATAATTTAAATAGTTATTGACTGACAATTTTTATAAAATAATTTTTACACAAGAATTTTGTTTTGCTTAATGTGTCCCTACAGATGTATAACAGGGTTCTACTGTATTAGTTCCACAACTGGCAGTACCAATTACTAGTGCCTGTACAACAAAATACTTATCTCCTCCTAAAGACATCTACAGTGACACGAAAGCATTCTTTGCTCTAGTTTTTATAGCAACAAACTTAGATACCACATCAGACTTTATAATTTACTTATAGCCAAAAGAAAATACACTACTGTACTTTACTCCCTGACAAAGCTTCTTTATTTATACTATTTCTGAAAAGTAAACAGAAAATTTACTGCAATCGTCAAAATAAAGAAGCAACAGAATTAACTATGTATTCACTTTTAGCCAATTATTCCCACTCTTTCCTATCTCTTACTGTCCCCTCACCGTTTTGCACTCCCTTCCTCTTCTGCTTCTCACCTCTCCCCAACTCTTCTCATTTCCTCTACCTCCTCCTCTACCACTTCCTCTTTACTCCTATTGTATACTAAAACTATTATTTCGGGAAACTATTTTTTATACAAAATGATGTACAAACAGTTATAAGGAAACCTTACAATACTGTGCTTGGAGAATTAACAGTTCACCTTGAATATTTTGTAGGCAGGTGCGAAAGAGAGAAAATAACTGGTTTAACTTTAGTACAACAGTACAATGTAAATCTGTAGTCAGTTTTACACTTGGGCTCCTTTTATGATGGCAATTTTTGTCACTAGATACTAGACTACAGATTGCAGCGCATTTGTGTGAGGCACATCTGCCTTGTGACTTAGGACGCATTCCCCGTCAGCCATAAGAAAATTAGGTAATTGATATCAGCGCTGCCAAAGTGTTTTTGCGTTCAAGAGTCAATGTGGCCATCCATGAAGTTTGCGTATCGCTGCAACGCAGTGAAAATATGGAAAAGAAGGGCTGTTCATCCCATCGGTGTACCAGTAGAAACAAACAATCATCTGCAGTATTCAATATTGCCCTGACAGTGGTTGGCAACACCAATACGTATAGAGAGCAAACATTGGTAAAATACTGTGGTTGCATAAAATTGAACCATTTGATATAATGTGTTCTTTTTCCGTCAGGGATTCCACGCACGTCCTGTAGGTCACTACGGCATGTTTTACAGGATGTGACTGGGATATAGCAGCAAGAAAACGTGCAGCCAAGTATAAAAAGAGCCATTTGCTCCACGTAATTTAGAAAACATTTGGCAATCTGCGGTTGGGCACCTCATAAAAAAATGCCTGTATGAAAGGTGCCTCATCTGCTATAAAACATTACACTTTCTTGCTTCTTATACCAGTTTTTATTAAATGTGTGGACAATACACGACATGGTGCAACACACAGGAGGATGCAGTTAATCCTCACCTTCTTCGGTAGGATTGGTGTTATTTGCTGCTTCCTCCATCCTCTTGCTGAGACTCAGCTCCTCGAACTGGGCATACGCATCAAACACCTGGGTGAAGTCACGGACCGTGGTGACTGTCTGTACGGCCTCCTCGTAAATATCGCGGGCCTGCCAACCAGCACACCAAGGCATTCACAGCTACAATCACGCTTCTTTGATCACATACCACCCCGCCAGACGCAACTTACCCTCTCGAACAAGCCGCTTCTCACGTAGTAATCTGCAAGGGAGTTCCACAGATGGCCCAGTTGATCTGTGTACCTCCGTAGCCCTCCACGGATTATAGCATCCACATTCAGAGACCTGAAATGCAAACAACATGAACAGAATTGGTAATATCATACCTTACTTCCTTAATACAACAGAGCTATTTTTAGGATAAATCACTATGAATTCCTTCCTATACCACTACAAATATTTTGTCCTCATAGTCATATATGGGACAGAACTGGGGGAACAGAAAAACAAGAAGCCAGGAAAAGCAGAGCTACATGAACATAGTTAATTAGTAGTATGTAGGCTGTGTTGAGAAGAAAAAAAAAAGGACACAACTTATTTGTCCAAAAATTTTAATAAATTTTTTTTCTACATACGTAGATGTAGTTGCAAGATGCTAGTAGCACACAGCTGAGCTGTAAACATATTATAAATGTGAGTAGTACTCCGGGACAGAGTTTAACATAAAGTGACATTTACATTTTTTTGTGTGAGTTGTTGCGACATTTTTGTGCTTGAAGCCTGCTTCTAGACAGATCTTGNCTGTAAACATATTATAAATGTGAGTAGTACTCCGGGACAGAGTTTAACATAAAGTGACATTTACATTTTTTTGTGTAAGTGAGTTGTTGCGACATTTTTGTGCTTGAAACCTGCTTCTAGACAGATCTCGACCAACAACTCTCACTAGACAATGTTAACCTAAATCAGAGCTGTGATGCGACTTGAAATTTGGTTTTATTCCAGGAATAAGGACAGTGAATCGCTTCATACCACTCCACGAGCGACGGTTGGCATAGCGGTTACAGTGTTTGCCTCTCACCAAGGTGAACCGGGTTCGATTCCTGGGTCCCTCCTGGATTTTCACATGCGGGAATTGTGCCACACAATGCAGCTGGTCAGTGGGTTTTCTCAGTGATCTCTCATTTCCTCCACCCTTGCATTCCGGCACAGTTCCTTGGAAACTTTATTTTCCCCTCATCTACTCTCAAGACCTCATTCTTAAGAGTCGTCCAAACCTCTTCTCTCCACTCCATTTTTTTGGACATTAGTTTCAGAGTATTTTGGGGTTAGATGTAAAGTTCCGAATAATGCTACCTGTTCTCAGTTTCAACATCTCGGTGCTTGACAGTGTTTGTAAAAACTAACATACAAAGGTTCATTTTCCTAGATAGCCACAAATACCACGCACATTTAACAGTATTTAAAGCACTTGCCTAACTTTGTCAGGGTTCTTGGAGATGAGTTCACAGAGCTCGTTCCACAGTTGGTGGTTTGACTTGCCATGTTTCGAGACAAAGTCCTCCTTGTTCACGATGTACGCCAACTTGATCGCTGCTTCGTCCAGGCGATTAGTCCCACTCAAGTACTCTATGTAGTCCTCGGTATCTTCTGGACACAGCTGTTGACATTCGCACAGGCCAGATTTATATATTTATAATTTAAATCAGGAACTGTGCAACCCAAATTATGATGCTTCACATCATGTTTGAAGAACTGTTGTCAACTCATGAAAACCTATGGAAAAGAATATGTGATACCATATTACCTTCCAACTTGCAAATTACTTGCGTAACANGTAGTCCTCGGTATCTTCTGGACACAGCTGTTGACATTCGCACAGGCCAGATTTATATATTTATAATTTAAATCAGAAACTGTGCAACCCAAATTATGATGCTTCACATCATGTTTGAAGAACTGTTGTCAACTCATGAAAACCTATGGAAAAGAATATGTGATACCATATTACCTTCCAACTTGCAAATTACTTGCGTAACAGCTCTTGTGTATGCCAACTCTCAGGAAAAGCAGAATAAGGTTTTCAAATTAATATTCTAAATACAGTCAATGGAGTATATCGGAACACTGGCGGTAACTTGTGATACTTAAAAAGAACAACTGTTTGCACAAACAGCAGCTCTAAGCAAAATTAAACTTTATACACCAAACAATATTGCTAGAAAGCAAATTTACGAACCTGCACAGATTTATTCCAAAGTTGCCACAAGTTGAAAACAAATTCCTGTAAAATGACCAAATGTATACCCAGTATCCCAAATAGCCGCTGTTGATGGTATGTTACTAAAAGAATGCAAATACAGAACTTATTATGTCCATTAATTAAGGTCAAAATCCAGTAANATCATGTTTGAAGAACTGTTGTCAACTCATGAAAACCTATGGAAAAGAATATGTGATACCATATTACCTTCCAACTTGCAAATTACTTGCGTAATAGCTCTTGTGTATGCCAACTCTCAGGAAAAGCAGAATAAGGTTTTCAAATTAATATTCTAAATACAGTCAATGGAGTATATCGGAACACTGGCGGTAACTTGTGATACTTAAAAAGAACAACTGTTTGCACAAACAGCAGCTCTAAGCAAAATTAAACTTTATACACCAAACAATATTGCTAGAAAGCAAATTTACGAACCTGCACAGTTTTATTCCAAAGTTGCCACAAGTTGAAAACAAATTCCTGTAAAATGACCAAATGTATACCCAGTATCCCAAATAGCCGCTGTTGATGGTATGTTACTAAAAGAATGCAAATACAGAACTTATTATGTCCATTAATTAAGGTCAAAATCCAGTAACAGAAGTGCGTAGGGCACCTATCATTAAGTAAGCCCATAAATAATTAAATTACAGCTAAACAATTAAACAATAGCTCAACCTTTAACAGTTTTTTGCTATTCTATTAAATAAAGTGGAGTTTTGGGGCTAAAAACAAAAAGATACGATTCAAGAGAGAATGAAATACTTTAAATTATTCTCAAAATATTACTACTACTGTACTTTAAACACGGATGCAAGATTACAAAGTCATGGCTCACTTATACAAAGTCAGTTTACTTAAGTTAAGATGCAATAAATGAAAAATTATATCATCTTATTACAATTCTTATGCAAATGAGAGTTACAGTTGATGCTGACATAGCATCAAAAAGCATATACTAAAAACACGATGCCCGCGGGCCAGTCTGACACCTGATCGACCACATGTGGTCCGCGGGCTGCTAACTGAATAGTACAGCTGCGCTTGAGCTTGGCTCGAGCGACTCAATCAAATGATGTCAAAACTTGGGAAATCTCGAGTTCATCGGGCTCCCGAGCATCCTGCCAACTATCGGCAGTCGGCTCACGATTTTCAAGAGCAGCATCAACAACCTCATCAGTGTGTCTTCCAAATGTAATGGAATTTATTTTACTTATGAATGTTGTGACAATTTGTTTCTAATAATCGATTGTATTATAAACTATTTAGAAGATTTACTTTTGATTGTAACAGAAATAAATTAGGAGATTTGAGAGTTTCTTGATCTTCCATCTAATAAAGTGCTTTTTATTTGTTAATGATAAAATGAAACGTTTGCAGCTAGTGGTACAGGAACTGAATAAAAACATCATCACAGGCCCGAAAGTGGGAAGGAGATGTGACAAGTAAAGATGTGAACAGGAAGATGGTGTGGACCTGGAAGTTGCAACTCGTCACCCATCCACGTACCTGACAAGAAGATGCAGCAGAGCTGAAGCTGACATCAAATGACGAGCACCGTTGTACCCGCCAGCAGAAACCCTCAAGATGACGCCCAGCTTCCCAACAAAGACCCATGGGTCCTGAGTGAAGCGCTCATCACTCCGCCACCCAGCTCATCCAGGAACTATCCATCCACCTGCCTCAGCCAGAGGCCACTTCCTTGGCATGGCTCCTGACACGGTGCAAGCCCTATTCCCTTCCATGGATGGGTGAAACAACAGCGACTTACCTCCAGTCATGTTAAGCTACAGAAATTAGATGACTTTCGTGATCTCCTTTAAGGATGCCATCTGCCCTGGTCCTTGAATAGAGCACAGAGCTTCAGTTGTATAGTTATCATTTAAAAACTGTTCAATATGCTTGCTCTGTGCTTGCTNCCTTGAATAGAGCACAGAGCTTCAGTTGTATAGTTATCATTTAAAAACTGTTCAATATGCTTGCTCTGTGCTTGCTCTGTGCTTGCTTGCTTAGGAACAGAATATAAGAAAATTTCCATGTCTTAAGCTTAATTTCTGTTTACTNTGCTTGCTCTGTGCTTGCTTGCTTAGGAACAGAATATAAGAAAATTTCCATGTCTTAAGCTTAATTTCTGTTTACTATTTCCGTCTCCAATGTAAATTTATTTTAAGTGCAAAAGATTTATAATGAGTGTATCACAATCATTTTAAGGCATGTAACTTCTTGTACAGGCTAAACATACCAAAGGGGGCAGCACACCTAGCTAGCCTTTAATTATAACACCATAAAATGACTGGGTTACCACTGATAGTTCTATAGAGGCAAACTGAAAAGAGGAAAACTGCATGACAGTTCAGTGCCTTGTGCTTAAAGGCAACCATATGGTACGTAGGTAGGTAGGTAAATAGATAGGGCTTAACGTCTCATCGACAGCAAGGTCACTAGAGATGGAGCAAGCTGCTCAGAGGAGCAGGAACAGGGAGGGAATAGGCCATGGCCTGTACTATCCCAGTATTACCCTGGAGTATCTCAGGAAACCTTGGAAAATCAAACTCAGGATGGCCAAACTGGGACTCGAACCCTGGTTCTCCCGAATGTGAGTTCAAAGTTTAACTATGGTGCCACCTCTCTCTGTGAAAGGTCTCCTAATCTGGTCTGAGATCTGCTTTCATGAGAAGTTCTCATATTGAATTTAGTGCAACATCAGCATCTTGTACGAGTTTAGCATGTATCTTGCATTTGTAAAAGCCCCTTTACTTGAGTTCCATCCCCAACAAACTTAATACATATAACAGGAAACAAAAAAAAAAACCTCTCGAAGAGGTTGACTGGATCAGGGGTCGATGAACCACAGCAGGGACTACACAACTACCTTGAGGTATCTACGGAACACGCGAACCGCCGTCTCTGGGATGTCGTGCTGCTGGATGAAGGTGAGATAGAGCGGCCACACCCTGTGGTGCTGTGTTATTGGCAGTGCACGCAGCGCTCGGTCAAACACCTGCCGTGTCCTTGTGATGCGACACTGGTCCATCAGGAATTGGCAGTAATCCAACCATATGCGCGGCATCTGTGCACACATAAATGCATTCTGCAATTCACTTTGATACTGCACATCTGACTGACATTGCAGACATTAGACTACAGTGAGACAAACCATCTCAAAAATTTCTGGTGGGAGTGAAACATTTATACTTCTCAATATGGAAAACTTGAAAGTGTCAAAAGCGAGACCCCCTCATAAAAGGTGTTAATTATCTTTGTTTTTTATTATTCATCAGGTGTAAATTTAGTCCAACTTATTACACAAGAAATGTTCTTATAGGCTGTGCATGACAAAGTGAGCACTTTCGGAATCAACCTTTGAAGAAAGTTAATGCCTGTTAACTACATATATGCTGCCATGCACACTCTAAGTTGGCAGTGAACTAAGTAACACAGTTCTAAGTCTTGGTATTACGTTGCAAGTGTAACATTTAAATTTATGGCAAATCAAGTCTGTGTTTATTTGCATTATACATGTTTTGGTACAAGTTGGCATATTTGTAAAACATTTAAGATAGTAGCAAATTTCAAGTTTTCACTTGACTGATGCAAGAATAGTCATCAGACCCGTGGGAATGTAAATTCTAGATATGGCAGAAGGATACAAAATGAGGGCTTTCAAAAGTGCTCAATTAATCAAGTACAGCCTATTAAAGGGTTTCACTGGATCAATATAAAACTGTTTCAGCTCATTACACAGAAAAAAGAATCCATATACAACAGAATTTCATAAAAAAGATTTACTGTTCTTAGAATATAACCAAAAAATAGCCATGGATGTATAAAAGGAACAGGTAGGTGAATATCTTAAAAGAGCAGGAAAGCTGAGAAAATGGGGAAAGATACAGAATATAACCGAGCTGCAGGCTCAAAGTAGTTGACATTTTGCCACAGACTACGTACCTTGTGCATGAACACCAGAGACCTCTCGAAAGCGTTATTCACATCCTGATATGAAGGGTCGGTGATGCACCGTCCCTTCACCTGACGCCTCCTCATCTTCAGGTAATTGTACCATAGCTTGTAGCTTCAAATACAAAACAATTACATTACAGAGCTTCTGGTAAAACATTTGCCACACCTACACCTTGACACCAACTTTAAAAAATGCAACTCACTGCAGGCATTACACTGGACCAAAAGAAACCAACCCTGGTCTTCACAGCATACACTTAGCTAAGCTTTAAAAAATGGATGCAAAATTAAGGTAGATAACTTGTTTCCTTCACAAACCACTAATATTATGTCTGTTCATTTTTCGTTAGTGCCAGTTACAGAGCCTGCATCTCTTGAGATAATTTTTGCGAGAAGCTGTAATTAATTCAACCACACAATATGCCTTAAATAAATCATTGCACTTGCACCAACCACATTCACTATACAACCATGAAGGAACTAAAACATTCTGGTAAGTTCATATGCTGACTTCATACTTTAAAATGCATGTTGATAAATATAACCATTTCTAGNAACTAAAACATTCTGGTAAGTTCATATGCTGACTTCATACTTTAAAATGCATGTTGATAAATATAACCATTTCTAAAATTATTTCAAAATTTTTTTTTTAGTCTTAAACTCACTGGCTAATACAGATGCTATAAAAATTAGGGGCAACTAAAAAATATTCAGAAATTGCTAATGCAACTGCAAACATGTGCATGACAGTTGAGAGTGCATTTGATGTAAGGGCGACTGTCAACATCATTGTCTCTCCTTGCGCAAATGACGACGACTTGTTCAATGTAGACAAACTTACACGCCATTTTAAATTTATTCAGGCAAGCCATGCTTATAATATTTGTTAAATGAACAAAGTAGGACATATACATTACACTTTCCTTAAAACAATTTGATGACAAACATTTAAGGCAATGATTTAAACGCTGATCAAAATTGTATTCCACTAACTTATGCATTACACAGTCATGAAAAATAAGGATTTTATCCACATGTAAACATTACTAGACAGTCGAATCTCATTATAATGACCACCTGCTAGTATCCAGAGTAACCGCCCTTCGCAGCACGGACAGCAGGTAGACGAGCTGGTGGACTCAGTCAGGTGCTGATATGTATCCACGGGTATCTGGAGCCATGCTGTCTGCAGTGCGTCCCACAACTGTTGAAGGGTGCGTGGCGGAGGATACAGATGGCGATCGCATCCTCCCGAGGAAAGACAAGGTGGACGTAATCGCCAAGGATGGATTCATAACCAAATTGATCAAGAGTGACTTCCACATGGATGATGGGTCCTAGAGAACATTCCCCACATCATAACAATGCCCCCACCACCTTGTGTTCGTCCAGTAATGGTCCACCAACCCACGTCATGGGCTACGCACGGCAGATGGCACTTCTAGCAGGTGTTCATAATGTGATTCGACTGTGTACTTTCACTCACAAGACCAACATTTACAGTACCCAGCACACATACATCACAAAGTTTGAGGTTAAACTTGTGCACTGCCAGAATTTGCACTGTAATTAACGTGTTACTACATGTAAGTTTTTTTTGTGAGGTTTTTATTTATTTATTTATTGAAAACTTTATTGTAACTTTACATAAATCAACTGTCAATTCCCAGCACATTTGTACAAAGTGGAAGCTTGAGCTGTGCTCAGTGCGCATCGGCCTGGTGCCACGTGTTCCAATTACCGGAAACTGCAGCGAGTACAGTCTATTTTTCATGTTCCATTTGCATGCTGCACTGAAAAAGTGTGCAGTGTGTGCACCATCTCTGGAGCAGGTGCGGCAGTTTCAGTGCAATATGGCGGCGACCTGTGATTATGCAAACAACAAGAAAGTTCTTGCTATGTTGGAAATGATACAATATCTAACAGTTCGGCAGCTGAAGAATACGTAATAGTTAATATGTAACAAATATACTGTTGGTATATCGATGATATCGTTTGTCATTACAGCGATGACGAGGTTAATTTCAGTGACTCGTGCATACATTTGCCGACAAGTTAAAAAAGAGGAATTGGAGAATATTTATCTACGGAATTTCGAAAATTTAAATTAAAATCCTTTTATCAACATCTAAGTTCAAGCATTTTCTCCTAAAAATCATATGTTGATGCAAATATTTTGCATTTTTATCGTGGCGTGTTCCAGTTTTTAGTGCATAAATAATATACACCTGTTTCTGGCAATCACGTGACACATGTGCTTTTTCAGTTTTCAGTGCGCACCAAGTGCAGTCAATTGGAAAACACCATAAATAAACAAGAAAGAGCAACGAGTGTACATGTCGTTCACTGTCTATCTCGTGCTCTCTTCCTCAAATTGGGACAGCAAAGAGTGCTCTACGGCGTCAAGAATAAGTGAGAGAGACTACTCTCTGCGAATTAAGAGACAGCCTGAGTTACATGCTGTTTCTCTGTGCATGTCTTATCCATTGTTCATGGTCAACTGAGCTCTTTTAGAAGCCCTGCCAGAGATCTACTTGTAGGCACATTGTGTATTCTTCCATCCAACTATGTAAAATTAACATTGCCATCATCCTGATTACTTCATTCATGCATCTGTCAAGTGAACTGTGAAATTATTAGAAAAGCAAATGTTTTAAAATTTGCTAACTCTCACACTTAAGGTGGACTCACGACCATCCGTTGCATCCGTCAGTCGCCCCGTCAGTCCGGCGGTCATGTGATCTTCAACCAATAGCAGGGAAAATTTTTTATCTATCCATCAATCTGTCAAGTATTTCTCAAACTTTAACTTTTGAAGGATCGACGGATGGGCCACCGCCTTCTGACGACATTCCGTAGACGCGAATATGAACTTCGAAATAAAATGCAAGGCGGTGGATACGTATTTATTTATCTTTGGTGACAAATTAAGGAATTTAAAATCTAAACAATAATACAGTATAAATTCCTGTTACGTAAAAACTTTATTTTCCCAAAATGTTTTTCTCTTGAAAATGTATTTCCAACCAAAATATACCTCCAACTAAAGAAAGTTCACGATGTTAAGTTGTAACACTGAAATTTTGCAATACAGAAAGATTGACAGACGACAGATTGTTGTGAAACGCTTTCAACAGACGGACGAAAACAGATGGATGACTGACTGACGGATGCGATGGATGGTTGAGAGTCCACTTTTACATGTATTAAAAAAACNGACGAAAACAGATGGATGACTGACTGACGGATGCGATGGATGGTTGAGAGTCCACTTTTACATGTATTAAAAAAACAGAAAGCAGATATAGTTTTGTATTCGTAAGTGTTTACCTAACACTTTCAATTCAATGTTCAGACAACTACTCTTCCTCTGTCATTACCAACTTTATTGGGTAAATGCCACTAGTCAACAATGGGAAAGTGACATTTTTCAGAGGTCAATTTCAAAACCTCTTGATTAACCATGAACAGTATATCTAAAGCCACCCTGATCGTACAGATTATAAAACTAACTGTACCTTCCTGGAAGTTCCTTAAGAGCCCTCTCATATATGATGTTCACCCTATGTTTAGGGCTGCCCTTCTTGTGTTCAATGTAACGCAGCCAGTGCTTCACTGAAAATGGATTTCTCAAAATTTCCTCCTCGTAAGGCAAGTCCTCTTCATTCTATTACAAAAAGAAAGCATCATCTAATTTTGTTTATGGACAAATATTGAATACAATTACAATGAACTGCTAAAATAATGTTACAAAGGGTTGGTGTCACTTGATATGTCACCCTTCCTGAAATTTCCCCCAACTCAGGTCTTAGCCCCTCCGAGATGGCATGCAAGTGGGGCTGCACTCTGTATGATGTATCCTGAACTACAATCATGGATGCTGCAATTGCAGGAAAAATGTGACAGCCTAATTATGAAGCATGGGAGCTTTTTGTACAGTACGTCGCAGCAGCATNGCTGCAATTGCAGGAAAAATGTGACAGCCTAATTATGAAGCATGGGAGCTTTTTGTACAGTACGTCGCAGCAGCAGCATCAATGTTGTATATTTTGCTTTTGCAAAGCTTACACAGTTGAAATTGCATGGGCACGTCATATTACGTTTTGTGGTTTGAGTAGTGTTAATCCATTTTGTTTTTAATGTGCCACATTCCTTAACCATACATTCTATAATGCCAAAAGGACATGAACAAAAGCAAAATGAAACATGAAAATTTGTGCAGCCATTAAAATATATTTGGTAATTATGCAGTTTAGGGGCTTTTCTGCCAAAAAAAACCCCCCCAGAAATGTGGTATATTTTCACTCTACTAATTATGCAGAACATGAATATNTGTGGTATATTTTCACTCTACTAATTATGCAGAACATGAATATACTAGGAGCATTAACGTCAGACTAATTTTGTTAAATTTTGCTTAATATGTTCTACTTATTTTAACATGACCCCTCTGAAATATGAACAAGGTGAGCTGTGCAGAACCCATTAATGCTACTTTTGTTGGTCTAGGATGTTTCGTTCAGAAAAGCCCCTAAACTGCATAATNCAGAACCCATTAATGCTACTTTTGTTGGTCTAGGATGTTTCGTTCAGAAAAGCCCCTAAACTGCATAATTACCATATATTTTTCCATGAGTAAAACTGCAGCTTTTTGGGAGTGCTGACAGTGGCAAGTACAGTGGTGTTACATGCATTTGTGGATATTTTTGAATAGGGCCAATTGAACATTTATATCAAATCGAGGGGCAGAAAATTGGTCTTTGGTCTTGTGGTTTAGGTTGCGGGCTAATAATACAAAGGGTCTGGTTTCTAGTCCCAGTGATGGCAAAGTGTGTCTTTCTTTTGGTGTGGCAGTATGAGAAGAGACAAGAAAGGGGCAGAAATATTCCTGATGGATAGGTTTGAAAAGTGGTCAATGGAGGAAAGAGTGGAAGGATTATGGGAGGAATTTAGAAGAATAATAGAGGTTCATGTTGGAGAAATTTCTGCCGAAGAAAAGATTACAGTCTGGGGAAGATCCACCATATTATGAACAGGAGATTCAAAAAATGAAGAGGAAGTGTAGAAAATTACACGCCAAGTGGAAAAACGAAGGGATGACACGAGCTAAGGAATTGATGAAACAAATGGGAAGGGAGTTTGAAAGGATGATCAAACAGGTGAAGAATACATTTTTAGGGATGATGATGGAAGAAGGAAAAGGAAAAGAATGGGGGAAATTATTTAGGTATATTAAAAAGGTAAGGGGAGGAAAGGAGAGGAAGGGATCCCTCTGCTGAAAGGTAGGGATGGCAGGACTGCGACCAATGACCAAGAAAAATCGGAGATGCTGCAAGGCCAGTACTTGTAATGTTTGAGGCAAAGGAGGATTGGAATAGGAAGGCTAATAGGGATTGGGGGATGTTTAGTAAGTTTAAGATGACAGAGTGGGAGATGCAATGGTAAACAGGGGGTTGAAGAGCACCAAGGCAGTGGGACCAGACGGGATAGGGAACGCAGCACTTAAGTTTGGTGGGGGAGAGAGAGTGAAATATTTGGAGGTGTTGTTTTGCGAGTCCTTAGGAGAGGGTAAGTTGTCAAATGTTTGGAAGGATGCGTTGGTTGTCCCAATACACAAGCAGGGGGAGGATAGGGGGAGGCCTGGCAGCTACAGAACTGTGAGTCTCACATTGAGTACAGGAAAGGCAATGGAGAGACTGGTGGTTCAGTATATGGTGGATGTTATAAACTAGANCACATTGAGTACAGGAAAGGCAATGGAGAGACTGGTGGTTCAGTATATGGTGGATGTTATAAACTAGAGGAATTGATTGGAGTCACAACATGGTTTTAGAAAAGGACACTCACATGAGACGCGGCTGGCTGGGCTGTTACAGGTAGTTGATGAGGGGAAGCAGGTGGATGCCTGCTTCATTGATTTTGAGAAGGCATTTGATAAGGTGCCTCATGGGACTTTGATGAAGAAAGTGGATGAGCTGATACCCGACAAGTGGGTAGTGGAATGGATTGGGGACTTCCTCAGGGAGCGAAAACAGAGGATGAAATTGGGGGAGGCAATATTGGAGGAAGGAGAGGTCACATCAGGGGTGCAGCAGGGAAGCGTGCTGGGCCCTTTGTTGATTACCATAATGGTAAATGACATGGGTTTGAGGATTAGGGGAAAAATAAGATTGTTTGCAGATGATTGTGTATTGTATGCAGTGGTGGGAGGGGGGTGAAAACTTGCATGCAGACATTGATATGATATGGTTGTGGACCATGGAGAATAAAATTAGGATAAATGTAAGAAATAATAAGGTAGTGAGGTTTACAAGGAAGAAGGGGATAAGCAGGGGCATGTGGAGGAGCAAGAGATAGAAGAAGCAGCAGAATATAAGTATCTATATATTGTATTGCAGGGAGACCTCGGATGGAAACAGGTAGAGAGGGTGGTTGCAAAGGGAAGAAGGGCTGCGGGTATGTTGGAAGGGTGCCGAAGGGAGTCAGCAGTGAGGTAAGGGAGAAGGCATTCGCACAATGGTACGGCCTATGTTAGAACATGCGGCAGCAGTATGGTACCTGTACGTGAAGGTGGAGGTGAGAGAGCTAGAGAAGGTTGTTATGAACTAGGCTTTTATAAGCTAGTCGTACTTGAAAGTTGTTAGGGACGTAACTCAATAATGACTCATGATTCGGTAGAGCACAACAGTATAAGATGAGTTTTATTACATGAAGATTATACAGTTGCTATTTAAATGACTATTGATCAGGGGAGCTTTAAATTGAATACCAAGAAGATTATTTAATTACATTATGATTTAATACCTCACGCCATATTATTACTGTCTAACTGGAAAGTCATCACCTTGTTAATGTTGCCGGAGGCTGATTCTACGAGACAGTTAACGATGGCCGGACACACCCATCTTCCTGATCTGTCGGGTGGACGCCCAAAGGACTAAAGATGAAAAGACGCTGTTTCTGGGGTGTTACGCCGGCCTATATCAAGCGCGTGGTTCTGCGACCCCCCTCAGTGACCGGTNGAAAAGACGCTGTTTCTGGGGTGTTACGCCGGCCTATATCAAGCGCGTGGTTCTGCGACCCCCCTCAGTGACCGGTGGAAGGCATTTCTGCAACTGACTTATTTTGCAAGGGTCGACGACCAAATAGTGGTGTTGCAATTCTGCTCGTTTCCAGGTTTAATGTTTGAAGGTGTGATCAGGCAAGCCGTTCAGCTAAGGGCCTGATCACACCATAACAAGGTGCAAAGAAAGGCAGCAAAATGGGTGAAGAGTAGGTGGAGAAGACAGGGGCAGGATGGTGAGAACGAAGGGAACAATAGGCCATCAGTGATAATGAAAGAAATGGGGTGGAGCNGAGAAGACAGGGGCAGGATGGTGAGAACGAAGGGAACAATAGGCCATCAGTGATAATGAAAGAAATGGGGTGGAGCTTGTTGAAGGACAGGAGGAAAGTTGAATGGCTGGTCAGGATGTACAAGGTGGTGAATGGAGAGGGAGGGTGGGGTAGGTTACGCTACCAGCTTAGTAAGGGGGTGTTTAGAGGGAGAGGAAACAACAGCGAGAAGCTTCAGAGGGTGTGGAGGAGAACGGGGCGGGGTAGGCAGTCTATGCTTGCGAGGTCTGAGAGGGAGTGGAACGTGCTGTGGGAGGAATTGGTATCTGTGAGAGGGGGGTTTCAAAGTTCAGGAAGGGTGTGGAAGAGGAGTTTGGTCGGGTAGGGGAGAAGTGAGTGTGTGCACCACTGGGCGGTAGACCAATTGCAGGTTATTATTATTATTACTAGTGAAGGGGTATTATAAACGACTCATCACATCCCTTCACCTAGATGTGACGTTACGAAGTGTTTTCCATGGCCGTGCAGGGTTGTAAACACAAACAAATGAAATATTTAAAACAGTTGTGTATTGGATAACGATCAAGGGCATCAGAAGGGCAAGTGGTTCATGCCTTAGGCTGAAGGGGATATTCTAGGGTGCATAATGGACCCTTGCTGTGAATTCAGATTGCAAAAATGTGGCGTCACATCCGAGATGCACTTTCCAAGAGCACAAATACAGGTAAGGTCCCTTAGCTAGTGAAATCGAACACGTACACGTGAAAGTGTAGCGTGATGCGTGTAACGTAAAGTCATCGCAGTCACAGACTAACCGTTGTAATGCCGTTAAATTACGGGGTCAGAGAGGGCAAGGTTAAAAATTGATTGTAACTTTGTTAAACCTTAAAATAAACTCGAGCATTAAAAAAGTGATTTTTTGTGGAAGAAAGCGGCTACATGTTTGTCATGAAGGCATAAAATTTAACTGAAAAACCATTGTGGTACCTACGATTTTGGGCCCTTTTTTAACCGAGACATAACCTGAAAACCAAAATTTTAACAAACATTCGTTTTATTCCATATCATAAAATGTGTACTTACAAATACTATTTCAATATCACGTTCCTCTGTACCAAACATATTTGGTTACGAATACGAGGCGCGTTATACTCTTACATTAAAACTACTTTTCTTTTAAAAAGTTATAATGGCCAACAGCAGCGACCACGGCCAACATCAAACTTTCCAAAAGAGACACAAAAAAACGACAAATCTTCGTAAGACGATATAAACAATATTGAAGGTCAATTTAAATCACTAAAACGGTAAAAACGGTACAAATACAAAATGTCGCCACTACCCTGACGAAAAAAAAACCGAACTGTCACCGACGGCGGTAACGGAAGAACTTAACTGTATTTTCTCGGTTGAATCGGTAACAACGACGTCGTAACCTATTTTCACCATATTTGACTGAGTCAGGAGCACGTTAATAGTATTAACTGGATGTTGGTTGTTGCACATCATTTCGAATTCCGTGTTTCTCTAATTGCATTTGAAATTTGCATTACCACATGCTTGGTTTTCAATGTTCAAAATATATTAATATTCTATAGTTCAAATTGAAGATACGGCCTCGCGGAAGAGAAGCAAAAGTAGAGTGCGCATGACGACTACGGCAAGACTGTGCACAACCAAATACATGCCTCGCAGTACACGGTAAATTCACATTTACAAACACATTCAAACCACAAAGACGCACGGATCCAGGGCCCAACTGTGTGTGTTCTCGGGCAAGGAAGTCTGCCCCAGCTACCACTCGAGAATCAAGCTTAGTGGGCACATGCACTGGTCCAGTGAAAAGTGATCATAGGGAATTTAACCTAATAATTATCATTGTATAAATCACACTGTAAATATATGGTAGAATAAGCTACAACATATATTTATAAAAAAACATACAAAATATTAATTAAAAAAATTATAAAAATATTTTTGCTAAAATATTTTTATTAATAAAACAAAAAAAAATCAAAATATAAAATTGTTTATACTAAATAACGCACCGACTTGATAGTTTGTTTCAGGTCGGGAAGAAGAAAACTTGGACCTCAGGAAGAGGGGCTCCATTGATACAGGACTCTGTATAGACTCTGGTACCAGGGACCTCCCCAACTGTAATTTACTAACATTGGTATTATTCCTCCTCAATGTCACAAACACTGAAACGATTAATCATACCCCGAGGGAGACCTGTATAGGACACCTCGGGAGACTAGGGAATCACTGAAACAATATACGCGAAATTAACTAGCACACTTTTAAACAACAAAACAACAGGTCAGACAGACATCACGACACAACATTCACTCCATCTGGGAGGCTGGAGGGGAGCATCACTCCCCTGCCGAAATCCACGAACACATAAATTTACCTAAAATAGGCAGCACAAATTAACAGCCTAATAATACGGGTCCGATGCCCAACAACCCACATACACATGGCACCCCGCCGCCGACTCAATGATTTGGATATGTGTCGGGGTGCATTTGTCTTTACAAACACCCTGTGAGTTATGGGAGCCAAGGCTCCCAGTCTCACGACATACAGGCCATTCGTTGGCATATGAAGGTTCGGTGGCGGAAAATTGAAGATGGTACCTTATTTCGGGACGAAAGCGACAAAGTTTTATTGAAATTAGTCGGAGATGAGTGTTATAAATTTGGATAACCTCAGTCCTTATTTAATGTACATTTGGTTTAGTTATGATATTTCGAGTCTAGGTGAAGTTTTAATAGATGATTTTTTCGTTGTAACTTGTGCTNGTACATTTGGTTTAGTTATGATATTTCGAGTCTAGGTGAAGTTTTAATAGATGATTTTTTCGTTGTAACTTGTGCTGCATTTCTGCCATGTGAATGTTATTATTTTCAGGTCAGAAGTACATGTTTGTCTGCATTCAAATACATTAAAACGTCCATACGTCCCATGTCTATTTATGACACAATTACAGCGATTGCGCAGTTTTGAAGTCCCCTCCAGTGAGGTTCGCCTTCTGTGTTTTCAATATGCCTTTTCACGATGTGAACATTTCGTTTTGAATGCTTGTGACCAGCCTGTTACCATTTCAACTGTAAATATACGCCTTTTATCAACTATATGAACGTTCCAACTTCTTCAACTTCACCTAATCTCCTAATTCATGTCAAAGCACGTGTCCATGGACTACCAGTACTGCCAGCAAGAACATAAATTGTGAATTCAATAGATAAAAGGTGGAAACAACAAAAAATGTGTTGAACACGGCAGCAAAATCCTCAAAATTTGAAAAAGTTAATTAAACTCGCCAAAACGTCAAATGGTACACACAAAAAGTGATGCTAACCTGACGCCGCGATTAAAAAATCCGAACAGTCGAAGACGACATCTTTAGAAAAACAACACGAGCATTCCATTTGTAAACAGAGGTCTTGCCCGAAACATGGAGGGATGAAGTTCTAAAGATTCTTGTCTTCATGGTCCGGAAAGAACGACAATGGACAGTACCAGACAGAACCATCTTCACAAGATTTCTTTATGTTATTTCATCTTGTCTTTAATTAATGTGTAATTATTCAGAACAGTTGCTTTTTTGTAAATAAATAAAAACACAGACAGTGGTATATTCCCACTCTGCTAATTATACAGAACACGAATATACTATGTGCGTTAACATATGACCAAAACAAACCACAAAAACGATAGTGGAGAGGGCTATGAAGATCAGGGATATTNAACGATAGTGGAGAGGGCTATGAAGATCAGGGATATTGTGGGGAAAGAAGGTGTCCAAAATACGTTCAATAGTGGGAAGGACTATGAAGATCAGGGAAATTATGGGATAAAAATGTAAGGGAAACAATATGTTGTCGTACATAAGGTTACATTAACATTACGTTAACTTCACGTTAATGTAACAGTAACATAACACAGNATTACGTTAACTTCACGTTAATGTAACAGTAACATAACACAGATATTAGGTAGGACACTGTTATGTTAACCTAACAAAACCTAACTTAAACTAACCTAATCTAAACTTATAGAATTAGGTTATATTAGGTTAGTTTAGGTCAGGTTTCGTGAGGTGAAGTTTCGTTAGGTTAGCTTGACGTGAACCGCACGTTCACGAGTCCTTTTGCCCACTGACTGCCGTAGTATGTCCACACCAGACGCACCACACCGACAGGCTTGTGGGCACGAGTGCATTAGTGTTTATTATTTATTCAGTTTATTTCGTCAGTGTATTTGTTAATAGTGTCAGTGTGTAATTAATTAATAATTTGTTTTGTCATCGGAGACAATCTGCCCAGCCACAGCCAGAGACATGTGACATTCTACATTTTGCAATGTTGTGGCTGGTGCAGTGAAAACATTTAGAATAAGTATTATCATTTTTATTATGTATTTGTGTAAGGGTAATTATGTTTTCTTGTGTTAATTTAGTTCATATCATTTTCCATCCCATAATCATCTTTCAGTGTATATTGTGTTTCACCGTCTCACCGCATGGCGTCGGCTGCGCCTAGGCGGCGGAAGCCGGCGCACATTTCCGCCCAGTATTCGCCAGGACTTGGACGAGCTCGGACGTTACGCTCTCCCCACTCCGCAGAAGCCCTAGCAAGGACATCATCTGTCGAACAGTATCCAGTCGCATCCATAACATTATAAATCATTATCATCATCTCTTTCCTTACTTAACTTGCATAGCGCCGAGGGGAGAGCGACATTATTATTTATCGGGAATCAAAAGTGCATTTCGAGCTTCACATGATAAGACCACGTGGTCGCTTGTAGTTCCGGGCCATTCAGGCCACGTGTCTTCTGTATAGTTGAGTGTACATAACAGGGTAATAAATACCTTAACAACCAGCACCACTGTTTTTATTGATAATCAAGTAAGGCGTGCGAGGTGGCCCACAACCTCGGCAACATGTGTATGACGGAGTGTTACCAGAGTCCCTAGGCTGTCGGCCGAACGACCCTACATCTCATCAGCTCACCGTAGAGCTGTGGCGCCGGGTACACACATATTACTTCACAACTCTGGAAACACTGCATATCAAGTTGGCTTTATCGTCGTAGCCAAGCTTGGTCACGTCAAGCTTATATATGTAAATGTACTAATTTAGGCAGTCAGTGTGTACAGTTGTCCCATGGCGAGTAGAACATTATGGATGCGCTCGCGTTCGTCGGGGGACTGATGATACATGAACTCCGCCAGGTAACCCACAAACTGTGGCATCCTCCTGCCATACCGAGGAAGACCATGCCTCACATCACCCCACACACGCTCTATCCTTTGGATATTCGCTCCTGTATCGGGATCAACGAATTTCATGCTATGATTCACCCGAAGATGCATATAGCAGTGCTTTAACAAAATTATTTAACATTATTATAGGTAATTATTACTTAACATGATTATAGCATTATAACAACATTATTTAATACTATTATAAAACATGTTTTAACATTATTATAACATTAGAACAACATTATTTAACAATATTATAACATTTTAACAAAATAATTTAATATTATTATAGTAAATTATCTCTTAACATGATTATAGCATTGTAACAACATGTTTTAACACTATTATAAAAACATTTTATAACATTATAACAACATTATTTAACAATATGACTACATTTTAACAAAATTATTTAACATTATTATATGATATTATCACTTACTATGATTATTGCAATATAACAACATGATTTAACACTGTTATAAAAACATGTTTTAATATTATTATAACTTTAGAACAACATTATTTTACAATATTATAACATTTTAACAAAATTCTTTAACATGATTATAGGAAAAATCAATTAACGTGATTATAGCATTATAACAACATAAATTAACACTATTATAAAAACATGTTTTAACTTTATTATAACATTATAACAACATTATTTAACAATATTATAGCATTTCAACTTAATTATTTAACATTATTATAGGAAATTATCACTTAACATGATTATATCATTATAACAACATGATTTAACACTATTATAAAAACATGTTTTAACATTATACATAGGAGAAAACTCATCAGTGCTCAGAGAGTGGCGCTGCTGACCGTGGCTAGANAAAAACATGTTTTAACATTATACATAGGAGAAAACTCATCAGTGCTCAGAGAGTGGCGCTGCTGACCGTGGCTAGAGCATTTAAACTGTGCCGAATGGGTCTCTCCCAGGTGTGATAGATGTACTGCCCGTTGACCTGTTGGTCAAGTACAGGGGAATGACAATGGCGAGAGCACAGTCCGCAAGGTTGGCAAAAGAAGAGAAGAATGAAATCATGGACGACATTCTTGATGAGTGGCAAAACAGATGGGACACTTCAGAAAAAGGAAGGCAAATATACGAAATGTTACCTAATATTAAGGCAAAAATGAAGTGTAAGAGAATAATAACTAATCACTACAGTATGCAGCTATACACTGGCTACAGAAACTTTAAAGCAAAGTTGCATAGCCTGTGACTTGTTCGATCTCCTTTGTGTGAAGAATGTGGAGTCGACGATAAGATCCAGCATGAGATTTCCGACTGTCTGAAGACAGAAGATATAGGAACTTGGTTGGTGGAAATCACAGAAGAAAAGGGTATTCACTCATGACTTGAAAATGTTATGACCAATGAAGATCTACATAACATCTGGAATGAGTTTGCCTCTAAGATTGGTAGAAGGCTCGAAGAATTCGACAAATGCCGACAGCAAAATTCTGATGAACCATAATGGGGTATTCAGGTAAAGGCTTCAACACAATGAAGTTGGAATATCTCAGATTGGCGAGGACGACAGGTTTTTATAGAGAAAACCTGTAAAACATTGTGTAATGGCCCGAAGAGACAAGTGGAGAAAATTCAGTGCACTGTCTTACTCACCCGAGTACAGTTACAGTGCGGGAGGGAGGATGGAGGGTATACTCGCTTTCGGGCCATTAAAACCTGTCCATCGTAGAGGTCGGGCTTAAGTTCTGTTCGCAATTGAAAGAATAACAGTTAGCAAAAGAAATGGCCGCCATGTTTTGAACCTATTGATNGTTAGCAAAAGAAATGGCCGCCATGTTTTGAACCTATTGATACAAAACTGCGCACAACAGGTAATGTGCATGAGATTTCAAACCTTGGCATATTGTTCACCAAAGATTAGGGTTTAACGTTTGACTATTTTGAACTTAAATTATGAAGTAAAACTTAAAATAAAATACGACATAATTAATTGCAGAATTTTCATGAAATTTGTTTATCTTATTCTAACAAAATCAGCAATTAATTTTAAATGTAGCCAAGTACACTGGAGAGCCAAAAAAACTGGTATAGGCATGTGTATGCAAATAACAGAGGTATGGAACCAATCAGAGTNGAGAGCCAAAAAAACTGGTATAGGCATGTGTATGCAAATAACAGAGGTATGGAACCAATCAGAGTAACGCGATGCCGTTGGCAGTGCCTATATAAGACAACAAGAATCTGGCAAAGTTGCTGATCGGTTACTGCTGCTACAATGGCAGGTTATCAAGATTTAAGTGAGTTTGAATGTGGTGTTATAGTCGGCACACGAGAGATGGGACACAGCATCTCCGAGGTAGCCTTAAAAGTTGGATTTTCGCGTACAACCATTTCACGAGTGTACCGTGAATATCGGGAATACTGTAAAACATAAAATCTTCGACATCGCTGCGGCCGGAAAAAAATCGTGAACGAATGGGGCAAACTACGACTGATGAGAATCAATAAACGTGACAGACGTGCAACCCTTTATCAAATTGTGGCAGATTTCAATGGTGGGGCATCAACAAGTGCTAGTGTGCGAACTATTCAATGGACCATAATTTATATGGGCTTTCGGAGCTGAAGGCCCACTCGTGTACCATTGTTGACTGCACGACACAAAGCTTTACGCCTCGNTTTGAATGTGGTGTTATAGTCGGCACACGAGAGATGGGACACAGCATCTCCGAGGTAGCCTTAAAAGTTGGATTTCCGCGTACAACCATTTCACGAGTGTACCGTGAATATGGGGAATACTGTAAAACATAAAATCTTCGACATCGCTGCGGCCGGAAAAAAAATCGTGAACGAATGGGGCAAACTACGACTGATGAGAATCAATAAACGTGACAGACGTGCAACCCTTTATCAAATTGTGGCAGATTTCAATGGTGGGGCATCAACAAGTGCTAGCGTGCGAACTATTCAATGGACCATCATTGATATGGGCTTTCGGAGCTGAAGGCCCACTCGTGTACCATTGTTGACTGCACGACACAAAGCTTTACGCCTCGCCTGGGCCCGCCAACACCGCCATTGGACTANGGCCCGCCAACACTGCCATTAGACTATTGATGCCTGGAAACACGTTGCCTGGTCTGACGAGTGTCGTTTCCAATTGTATCGGGCGGATTGATGTGTACGGGTATGGAGACATCCTTATGAATCCATGGACACTACATGTCAACAGGGAACTGTTCAAACTGGTGGATGCTTTGTCATGGTATGGGGCGTGTGCAGTTGGCGTGAAATGGGACCTCTTATACGTCTAGATACGACTCTGACAGGTGACAAATCCGTAAGAATCCTGTCCGATATCCTGCACCCATTCATGTCCATCGTGCATTCCGATGGACGTGGTTAATTCCATGATGTGGTCAAGCACTGGCTCGGTGAAATTCCCGTCCCTAGTTTGGAAAGCCAACTTGATGCGTGGTGTTACCAGATCTGTGGATGTATGAAATATGTGCCTGGCGCCACAGCTCTGCGGTGAGCTGATGAAATGAGGGTCGTTTAGGTTGACAGCCCAGAGGACTCTGGTTAACACTCTGTCACACACGATGGCAAGGCTGTAGGCCGCCTCGCATGCCTTAATTAAATTACAAATGAAACACTTACAATGATTGTGGAGTTATTTATTCCTTGCGACTCCTTAATGAACACACACAACTTTGGTAGAAAACACAGGGCCTTAACAGCCCGGAACTGCGAGTGACCACGTGGCTTTACAATGTGAAACGCGACTGCACTTAACAACTCTCCTGTGAGAATAAGGTTGCTCTCCCCTCGGCACTATAACAAATAAAATAAATTTTCCGGTTCATTAAGTGAAGCTTATAACCGTGGACCCAAACGCTGGTCAGGTTTTTCAACTTAACACAGAGTAATATGCTGTTACTTACATGTTTCTCCCAGAGGCATTGTCTCAACATACGAATCTGGCACTTTGGGAAACGCATCCAACTCTCTGACCTTCTTGAGAAAAAACATTCTTTCCCCTGTTGCGAAGCATGGTTGATTCCACATGACACAATCTGTAACGTACATCAGATCAGACATTATTATATATTTGTAATGCTCACATTATGAAAGATAAATAAATCTGGGTATGTATGATAATACTTTCATTCAGATTAACTAAACAAATTTTTGATTTCTTCCGTAACCGCAAAACAAAGCCTAATTGGTTCACAGAAATTGAAAAAGACCTAAGAGAATTAAAAATTACAGAAAAGGCATTACTTGATAGAACAGTACAGATAAAATTTAAAGACGAAGGGATAAGGTTCCAAGAAAAATCTAAAATAAGGTCGAAACCCATCATCTGATGAGGAGAGAAGAAGAAGATCTGAAAGAGTGAAGAAGTACTGGGTGCAAAGGAAGGAGCAACACTCAAAGAAATGACTGTTTCATCGTACCCTAAAGAGGGTGAAACGAATATTATAATAAATACTTTCATTACATAAGAGGGCTATCAACAACAGTAAAACTTAAGACAAATTACTACAACTAATATTAGAGCTACTATAAATTGAATCTATTGCAAAACTGGTAGTTAAAAAAAATAGTTATACAAATCCTGCCAAGTATGTTGGCTTATACCATAACAAATAGCACATATGTTTTTCTAATGAATTTTACAAAACCGATACAAAAATGTTTAATGGTCCTCTCAAAAAACAACTTTTGGATCTGCCACTCCTATTCACTAGTTTTCCTTACCAATTATTTCTGCATCATAATTCTGTCTAAGACACTCCAAAGATTCCCAGCAACTCGTCAGTTTTAAAGCAGCTTTCACACAAGAGTGCATACAAGTAGAGCTTTAGCTTAGCTTTCAAACGTGCCCAGTTTACGGTGGACAACCTGTATGCGTTCAGTAGCTTAAATAATAACATTGTGGTTATTAAATATTTATAGGGGTTATCAACTACTAAGAGAAGTTTGCTATAAGTAAAAATGAGCTTTCATTGGGAGGAATTTGCTGATATTCTCGCATGAATTAGCCTGTTAATATTCCCACCAAACCCACTTTGCATAATGTAAAATATGCTTTAGGCAGCATAAGTTGTACATAGCTATGAAGTGTTGCATTCACATGGCGATGGGGCTGAACCAACACATCTATCACTCTGAGAATCGAGTCGGTTATCAAGTGGTCCGGAACCCACTATAATTTTCCAGTCATCTTCTTTCCAATAACTATGCAATGTAAAAAGCCACAGATTTTTTAAGTGGGATATGCATATTTTGTACATCTAAAAAAAAAAAAAATTGTTGCACTTATTAGAATTATAAGCTGTTGAAATGAACATTTGAGAACTATAAAATATTGCAAATGGAATTCCACAAAATTATTTTGTTTCAAAGAATTATGTCAAAAATATTGACAAAAGTGGAATATCTGTATATCCGTTCAAATGGACAGTATTTTATAACTTAAAAAAACATTCAGAAACGACACTTTTCTGACAGCATTTTCTAGAGTAATTAAGAACACTGTGTTATAATAAAGACACGTTGTCGGAAATTAAAGACATGTTCAGCCATACCGCTTCCATTCTCCATCATAACCAACAACTACTCGCCCCTCACATTCTGCCGAGTATGTTACAGCAGATTGGTTTGACAACAATGTCTTAGTCCCGTAAAAAATAATATTAAAAAAAATAAACTAAAACATAAAAAGTGAACGTGTTTTAAGTAATAAAACCTTTAGATTACCATATAAAGTATTACAAGATTAATTCAATAACTCCTTTATTAATATTCTGATAGCAAATTATTTTTTACCGTAGCAGCATTAGCCCAAGCAGAAGGAAAGGAAAGTGTGTGTTCGGTGGTTCATTTAAATGCAGTGTACTCGCATTTTCGTTCTACATGCTGCAGACGTCATTCGCTTATGTTCGTATAAACGTAATAATACTCTCTTTAAGTATAGCACTGCAGTAGATCGAAGCGCAGCAAATTATTGCTTGGATACTGTAAGGTTTGTAAAAGTTAACCTACAAATGTGGAATTCTGCAGCCCCCGTTTTCGTATAGTTCAGATTTTGATTTATATATTATAAATAATTTTATAGAAAATCGTTTTATTTAGGTTGACGTAAATTAGCATCTCATTATTATTAGATTAATAGTAAAAAAAACAGAATATTTTACTTTATTTGATTAAAACCTTGTTTTGGTAAAATTCTAGTTTAGGGGCTTTTCTGAAAATAATAAAAAAAACTCCAGAAAGTGGTATATTTCGACTCTACTAATAACGTAGAACACGAATATACTAGGGGCATTAACGTACGACGAATTTCCTAACATGTACCCACCTAACCTAACAGAACCTAACTCCACGATGGGTGAATCACTATTTTAC